>SJYQ01003126.1:152784-177539 GCA_006410935.1 Redunca redunca
CAACAAATAACACACAAGGGGATTCCCATAAGGATAACAGCTGATCTTTCAATAGAAACTCTTCAGGCCAGGAGGGAGTGGCAGGACATACTTAAAGTGATGAAAGAAAATAATCTACAGCCCAGATTACTGTACCCAGCAAGGATCTCATTCAAATATCCAGGAGAGATCAAAAGCTTTACAGACAAGCAAGAGCTGAGAGAATTCAGCACCACCAAACAGGCCCTCCAACAAATGCTAAAGGATCTTCTCTAGACAGGAAACACAGAAATGGTGTATAAACTCGAACAGAAAACAATAAAGTAAATGGCAATGGGATCATATTTATCAATAATTACCTTAAAAGTAAATGGGTTGAATGCCCCAACCAAAAGACAAAGACTGGCTGAATGGATACAAAAACAAGACCCCTGTATGCTGTCTACAAGAGACCCACCTCAAACCTAGGGACACATATAGACTGAAAGTGAAGGGCTGGAAAAAGATATTCCATGCAAATAGAGACCAAAAGAAAGCAGGAGTAGCAATACTCATATCGGTAAAATGGACTTTAAAACAAAGGCTGTGAAAAGAGGCAAAGGACACTACATAATGATTCAAGAAGAAGATATAACAATCATAAATATATATGCACCCAACATAGCAGCACCAAAATATATAAGACAAATGCTAACAAATTTGAAAGGGGAGATTAACAATAACACAGTAATAGTGGGAGACTTTAATACCCCATCAGAACAATGGATAGATCAACTAAACAGAAAGTAACAAAGAAACACAAACTTTAAATGATACAATAGACCAATTAAACCTAATTGATATCTATAATACATTTCACCCCAAAACAATGAGTTTCACCTTTTTCTCAGGTGCACATCTAACCTTCTTCAGGATAGATCACATCCTAGGCCATAAATCTAGCCTTGGTAAATGCAAAAAAATTGAAATCATTCCAAGCATCTTTTCTGACCACAATGCAGCAAAGATTAGATGTCAATTACAGGAGAAAAACTAGTAAAAATCCCAACATATGGAGGCTGAACAACACGCTTCTGAATAACCAACAAATCACAGAAGAAATAAAAAAAAAGAAATCAAAATATGCATAGAAACAAATGAAAATGAAAACACAACAACCCAAAACCTATGGGATTCAGTAAAAGCAGTGCATAGCAATACAAGCTTACCTCAAGAAACAAGAGAAAAATCAAATAAATGACCTAACTTTACACCTAATGCAACTAGAAAAAGAAGAACCCCAGGGTTAGTAGAAGGAAAGAAATCATAAAACTTAGGACAGAAATAAATGAAAAAGAAACAAAGACTATAGCAAAAATCAACAAAACTAAAAGCTTGTTCTTCAAGAAGATAAATAAAATAGACAAACTATTAGCCAGAGTCATCAAGAAAAAAAGGGAGAAGAATCATATCAACAGAATTAGAAATGAAAATGGAGTAATCACAACAGACAACACAGAAATAACTTTTTAATTCATAAGAGACTATTATAAGCAACTATATGCCAATAAAATTAACAACTTGGAAAAAATGAATGAATTCTTAGAAAAATATAACCAGGAAGAAACAGAAAATCTTAACAGACTCATCACAAGCACAAAACTCGAAACTGTAATAGAAAATCTTCCAACAAACAAAAGCCCAGGACCGGATGGCTTCACAGGTGAATTCTACCAAAAATTTAGAGAAGAGCTAACACCTATCCTACTCAAATTCTTCCAGAAAATTGCAGAGGAAGGTAAACTGCCAAACTGATTCTATGAGGCCACCATCACTCTAATACCAAAACCAGACAAAGACGCCACAAAACAAGAAAGCTACAAGCCAATATCACTGATGAAGATAGATGCAAAAATCCTTAACAAAATTCTAGCAAATAGAATCCAACAACATATTAAAAAGATCATACATCATGACTTTATCCCAGGGATTAATGCAAGGATTCTTCAATATTCACAAATCAATCAATGTAATACACCACATTAACAAATTGAAAGATAAAACCGTATGATTATCTCAATAGATGCAGAGAAAGCCTTCGACAAAATTAAACATCCATTTATGATAAAAACCCTCCAGAAAGCAGCCATAGAAGGAACATACCTCAACATAATAAAAGCTATATATGACAAACCCACAGCAAACATTTTCTTCAATGCTGAAAAATTGAAAGCATTTCCCCTAAAGTCAGGAACAAGACAAGGGTGCCCACTTTCACCACTACTATTCAACATAGTTTTGGAAGTTTTTGCCACAGTAATCAGAGCAGGAAAAGAAATAAAAGGAATCCAGATTGGAAAAGAAGAAGTAAAACTCTCACTGTTTGCAGATGACAGGATCCTCTACATAGAAAACCCTAAAGACTCCACCAGAAAATTACTAGAGCTAATAAATGAAAATAGTAAAGTTGCAGGATATAAAATTAACACACAGAAATCCCTTGCATTCCTATACACTAACAATGAGAAAACAGAGAGAAATTAAGGAAAAAATTCGATTCACCATTGTGACAAAAATAATAAAATACTTAGGAATAAATCTACCTAAAGAAACAAAAGACCTATATATAGAAAACTATAAAACACTGATGAAGGAAATCAAAGAGGACGCTAATAAATGGAGAAATATACCATGTTCATAGATAGGAAGAATCAATATAGTGAAAATGAGTATACTACCCAAAGCAATCTATAGATTCAATGCAATCCCTATCAAGCTACCAATGGTATTTTTCACAGAGCTAGAACAAAAAATTTCACAATTTGTATGGAAATGCAAAAAACCTCGAATAGCCAAAGTAATCTTGAGAAAGAAGAATGGGACTGGAGGAATCAACCTGCCTGACTTCAGGCTCTATTACAAAGCCACAGTCATCAAGACAGTATGGTACTGGCACAAAGACAGAAATATAGATCAATGGAACAAAATAGAAAGTCCAGAGATAAATCCATGCACCTATGGACACCTTATCTTTGACAAAGGAGGCAAGAATATACAATGGAGAAAAGACAATCTCTTTAACAAGTGGTGCTGGGAAAACTGGTCAACCACTTGTAAAAGAATGAAACTAGAACAGTAACACCATACACCATACACAAAGTGGATTAAAGATCTAAATGTAAGACCCGAAAGTATAAAATTCCTAGAGGAAAACATAGGCAAAACACCCTCTGACATCAATCACAGCAGGATCCTCTATGACCCACCTCCAAAGTTAATGTAAATAAAAGGAAAAATAAACAAATAGGACATGATTAAACTTAAAAGCTTTTGAAAAATGAAGGAAACTATAAGCAAGGTGAAAAGACAGCCTTCAGAATGGGAGAAAATAATAGCAAATGAAGCAACTGACAAAGAACTAATCTCAAAAATATACAGGCAGTTCATGCAGCTCAATACCAGAAAAATAAGTAACCCAATAAAAACATGGGCCAAAGAACTAAACAGACATTTATCCAAAGGAGAGAATTGTGTGGATTTATCTCTGGATTTTCCATTTTGTTCTATTGATCTATATTTCTGTCTTTGTGCCAGTAACCGTAACACATGAAACACAGGAAAAGGTGCTCAGCATCACTCATTATCAGAGAAATACAAATCAAAACCACAATGCGGTACCATTTCACGCCAGTCAGAAGGGCTGTGATCCAAAAGTCTACAAGCAATAAATGCTGGAGAGGGTGTGGAGAAAAGGGAACCCTCTTACACTGTTGGTGGGAATGCAAACTATACAGCCACTATGGAGAACAGGGCAGAGATTTCTTAAAAAACTGGAAATAGAACTGCCATATGACTCAGAAATCCCGCTGCTGGGCCAACGCACCAAGGAAATCAGAATCAAAAGAGACACATGTACCCCAATGTTCATTGCAAAACCATTTACAATAGCTAGGACATGGAAGCAGCCTAGATGTCCATCGGCAGATGAATGGGTAAGAAAGCTGTGCTTCAGTTCAGTTCATTTCAGTTCAGTGTCTCAGTCGTGTCCAACTCTTTGCAATCCCATGGACTGCAGCACGCCAGGCCACACTGTCCATCACCAATTCCTGGAGTTTACCCAAACTCATGTCCACTGAGTCGGTGATGCCATCTAACCATCTCGTCCTCTGTCTTCCCCTTCTCCTCCTGCCCTCAATCTTTCCCAGCATCAGGGTCTTTTCAAATGAATTGGCTCTTTGCATCAGGTGGCCAAAGTATTGTAGTTTCAGTTTCAACATCAGTCCTTCCAATGAATACTCAGGACTGATCTCTTAGGATGGACTGGTTGGATCTCCTTGCAGTCCAAGGGACTCTCAAGAGTCTTCTCCAACACTACAGTTCAAAAGTTGTGGTACATATACACATATACACAATGGAATATTACTCAGCTATTAAAAAGAACACATTTGAATCAGTTTTAATGAGGTGGATGAAACTGGAGCCTATTACACAGAGTGAAGTAATTCAGAAAGGAAAACACCAATACAGTATTTAATGTATATATATGGAATTTAGAAAATGGTAACAATGACCCTATATGTGGGACAGCAAAAGAGACACAGATGTAAAGAACAGACTTTTGGACTCTGTGGGAGAAGGCGAGGGTGGGATGATTTGAGAGAGTAGCACTGAAACATGTATACTACCGTATGTGAAATAGATGACCAGCTTTATTTATTTACCTAAGGATTTTAATGAAGATGTGAACATAATGTAAAGAAACATGGAAGGTATAAAAAAGAATTAAAGTGAGCTTTCAGAGATGAAAAATGTGAAGGAAATTTTTTTGGATGGACTTAATAGCAGATTAGACATTGAAGAAGGGAATTTAAATGACAGAACAAATTCTGTAACATATAGAACAATCTCAAGTGGTCTCAACACCTGTGTAATTAGAATCCCAGAAGAAAGGGAGGAAACAAAAATACTTGAAGATAGAATGGCTAAAACATACTATATTTACTGGGTGGAGATAGAGATAATCAAAGAAGCATAAAATATTAATAATATTTTATGAGCTGGGTGTTGGGAATATGACTATTTAGCAAACTATTCTGTTTACTTTGTATATGTTAAATTTCCTTCATGTTAAAAAGTTGTAACTAAATAGATGTTAGATTTAAGTCTTTAAACCTTCTGGGAAAAAAGGAAAATTATCATGATGTTGGTACAAGCTATGGGATTTTAGAATAAGCACAAAAGTACCCACCATAAAAGACAAATGCTGACAACTGGACTTAAGAATAAAACCTTCTTGACCCGGAGAGATGGTATGGGGAGGGAGGTGGGAAGGGGGTTCAGGATTGGGAACATGTGTACACCCATGGCAGGTTCATGTTGATGTATGGCAAAACAAACACAGTAGTGTAAAGTAAAATAAAGTTTAAGAAAAAAGAATAAAACCTTCTATTCTTTGAAAGAGACTGCTGAAGAAGTGAAAAGACAAGACAGACAGGAGAAGATATGTCAGAGTACTTGTGTTCAGATCATATGAGAGCTCTGATAAATTCACTAATCAAGAAGACAACTAATTAAAATTTAACCAAAAGTTTGGATAGACACTATAAAGAAGAATTTAAAATAATCAGGGTAAAAAAAAATAAAATAAAATAATCAGGGTACATATGAAAATTTGCTGATTATCATTAGGTATTAGTTAAATGAAATTGAAAACACATTGACAGAGCACTATGTATTCACTAGAGATGTTAATCTGACAATATCAAGTTTGTTGAGAATGCAGAGCAAGTGAACCTCTCATACACTGCTGTTGGAAAATGAAATCAGACTGTTTCTTTAAAAATTGTTGGGCAGTTTCTAATAAACTGGTCTTATGCTCATGCTCAGTTGCTTCAGTCATGTCCGACTCTTTGTGACCCCATGGACTGTAGCCTACCAGGCTCCTCTGTTCATGGGATTCTTCAGGCAAGAATACTGGAGTGGGTTGTCATACCCTCCTCCTTCAGGGGATCTTCCCGACCCCGGAATCGAACAAGCATCTCCCAGTGTCTCCTGCACTGAAGGCAGATTCTTTACAGGTGAGCCACCTGGGAAATTTATGATAGACATAAACTGTTCTATCACCAAACAATTCCACTCTTGGATATTTATCCAAGTAATTTATTGCCTGATATATTCAGGAAAAAATTACTACTAATCAAAAAGAAATGTACAACTAATACACACAACAAAATGAAGGAATTTAAGGGACTGTGTTGAGCAAAACATACCACACAAGAGGGTACCTATTGTATCTTCTAATCAGTCATAACTAATCAGTTGTTATATTGATAGATAGTATATATAGTCAGTGGCTGCTTGAGTTCAGGGAAAGAGGGGGAGATTCCACACTTTGGCTGCTGAGTCGCTTCAGTCATGTCCGACTCTGTGCGACCCCAGAGACGGCAGCCCACCAGGCTCCCATGTCCCTGGGATTCTCCAGGCAAGAACACGGGAGTGGGTTGCCATTTCCTTCTCCAATGCATGAAAATGAAAAGTGAAAGTGAAGTCGCTCAGTTGTGTCCGACCCTCAGCGACCCCATGGACTGCAGCCAACCAGGCTCCTCCATCCAAGGGATTTTCCAGGCAAGAGTACTGGAGCGGAGTGCCATTGCCTTCTCCACACTTTGGACATGTGACTTAACCTGATTTCTTTTATTTGTAAATGGTATATAGATGATCTACAAGATTGTGATTACTGATTGGCTTTGAGTATTAATATGCTTCCCTCATTTTTATAAAGAACCATTTTTATTGAGGTATGATTGACATTCACAAAGCTGTACATGATGTATACAACTTGATTCTGGAGAGAAGTATACACCTGTGAAACTCTCACCATAATCAATGTCGAAAATATGTACATCATCTCTAAAACATTTCCTTTTTCTTCCTCAATCCTTCCTTCCCTCATTCTTTATTGCTATTTTTCTTGTGATAAGATCACTTAAAACAAGATCCACTCTTAGTAAAATTTTAAGTATATGATACAGCATTGCCAAGTGTTAGTCACTCAGTCATCTCTGACTCTGCAACCCCAGGCTCCTCTGTCTATGGGATTTCCAAGGCAAGAATACTGGAGTGGGTTGCTATTCCCTCCTCCGGGGGAATCTTCCCAAGCCAAGGATCAAATCCAGGTCTCCAGCACTGCAGTATTCTTTACCGCCTGAGCCACCAGGGAAGCCCTACAACATTGTCAATTACAGGCAAAAAAAGAACATGCCTTTTGAGGTTTAGGCTGTGTGCACTTCTCAGAAGACACATCTCAGAGCGCACTCTCTGTGTATATAGTCCTTCTGTCTCTAATGGTATTAAAAATGAGTGAAAAGACAAAATATGCACTCACGTAGCCTTCTTTTCTTTTAAAGAAAACACTATGCCACTCGTGTGTGTGAAAGTCACTGTCTTGTCCGACTCTTTGTGACCCCTTGGACTATACATCCGTGAAATTTTCCAGGCCAGAATATTAGAGTGGGTAGCTGTTCCCTTCTCCAGGGGATCTTCCCAACCCAGGGATTGAACCCAGTTCTCCCACACCACAGGCGGATTCTTTACCAGGGAGCCACAGGGAAGCATAATACCATGCCCTCCTCCAGGGCATCTTCCCAACCCAGGGATCAAACCCAATTCTCCCGCATTGCAAGTGGATTCTTCACCACGTGAGCCACCAGGGAAGCCCAAGCATACTGGAGTGGGTAGCCTATCCCTTCTGCAGGGGATCTTCCCAACCCAGTAATTGAACTGGGGTCTCCTGCACTGCGGGTAGCTTTACCAGCTGAGCTACCTGGGAAGCCCCATGCCACTCATAATAAGAGAAAAAATACTGTACTCCAAGAAAGCTGAAATAAAATATGTCTTCAATTTAATATGACTTTCCCACAAAGAATAGTTTTCTGCCTATAAATAGAAATTCACTCTAAAAATGAAGATGCTTTGTAAACTGTAATGTAAGGGACACAAACATAGTAACTGTGGGACTTGCCAGCTGGGGAGAGAAGCAGCAGCCATGGACAAACATACAGGCAAGGTCACCTCTCGGCACCTAGTCATAGTAACCTCATACTGAGTGAGAGGTACCTGTCCTTAGCCCTTCTCTGGCTGTCTCCCTCCCCAGGGTGTGGATGGACCCAAGGAGTGTCCACCAGAGTCTGTGCATCTCCTTCTGGACTTTGTTCTCAGTGTTGGGATACAGAATTCCATGCCTGCATACCCTGTACTTGCTGATGGGAGTCTTCCCCAAAGCCATAGTCCAGAGGAAGCCCACACAACTGACTGTTCAGCCCCAGAGCAAAGGATGGCCAGGGAATGGGTGTGTGTCAAGGTATGGATGGATACGTTGCATGTGGAGTGGGATAGAAGAAGAGCTGTGAAGTGAATGGGGGCAAGCTGTGACTGTGGACAGGGCTTCTTAGCATGGTTTTCTGGTAGCAGAAACCCGAAATTTGCATCTTTAACAAGTTTCCAGGTAATGCTCTATCCGAGCCCAGCTGTTTATTAATAGTTTTGTGAGTATGAGGGCCATTCTACATGTGGCAGTGGTCATAATGGCAGCTGTGGGTGTTATCTATTGTGAAGTCACTTTGCAGGCAGCCTCACCCTTTCTTTAGTCATTCAATAAACTGTAAGCAAGTCAGTCCCTGTATTCACTGCCTTTCTGCTTAAGAACACTAGAGTTATACCCATTTCTGATAGTAGACAACTAATTGATATGAGACAATGCCAAAACTAGCTAGAAACGACAAGAAGTCTCTATCAGTCTTGTGCATTATATCAGTCAGCTGAGTCTAAAACATGTATCCTTGCTATTGGATAAAGCAAGAAGAGTGGAGAGAAACTTGGTTCCATTGCCACTGTATTAACTGAATGAGGTCCACAGTAGATGAATCAGTTAATTAAGCAGGACAAGAGAGTTGCAACAATGTGTAATCTGAGGACCAATCATACTTTTTTTTTTTTCCTGGAACTGAGGGGTTTCCAAGGGTGGGGGCTTCCAGCACTAAAACTGGTAAAGTGTCTGGTGAACTGGTGAGCTGGTCATTCCGGCATAAACTTTCATTAGATACAAAAAGAAGTTGCCTATACATGTGAAGAAATTAGGGAAGATGAAAGTTGAGAACCTTAGGAATTGATTTCAAGAGGCTTCTGAAATTGAAAAAGTACAATTAGGGCAGGATTTAAAGACTGTTAAGAGGGAACACCAACCTAAAGCAAAGGGTATGATGTCTGAGAGCCAAGAGTGTGGGCTCTGGAGTCACTTATACTTGGATTTGAATCCCCATGTCTTTGCTTACCAGCTATGTGACCTTGAGCAATTTACTACACCAAATTCTACAGTGAAATGGGGAAAACAGTGGTACCTAACTGTTGTGAAGTGTAATTTAATAAGGCATACAAAATGTTTAGAAGAACTGTGTGGTTCAGAGTAGGTGCCCCAAAAGTGGTAGTAGCTGGCATTATTATTATGGTGATTAAAAAGTCACATAAAGGGATCAGGTAGAAGTTCTTGGGCAGAAATAAGTAGACAGGAGTGGAAGAGAGGAGACGAGGAATTCTAGATGAGAAAGCTCCAAGTATTACTTCCTGGTGAAAACTCTCAAATTCATCTCTCTCTGCTTTGTGTATTCCCAAACACATAGAAGGAGGAACTGGTTTGAGCAATATTTTCTACACAGAAAAACTAAATTATGATCATTTCTAAACTAAAAGATTAGAAAAAGAAACTGACTCTAAAAGTCAATTGCCGGGGTCCAGCCCCAGTGGATCCAGGGAATTCGAAGTGGGGATGGAGTCAGAGTCTGGGAAAGGACTATTTAATTAGAAATATAAAGAGATTAGGAAAGAATAGTGTAGTAGGAAAATTAGTGGAGAAAAGAGGCTGAATAACTTGGTTTACGTGGAAAACTAATAAAACCTCGAGACAAGAGGTTTACACCATCTATGTTAGGCCACCGGCGCCCACTTGAATAGTGGAGGGTGCCCTGCCTTGGGCTCCCTCTTGTGTGGATCTTAGAAGCCAGGGCAAGTAAGTAGACTTGGCGAGCCTCTGAGCTCCAGATGGGAATTCAGCCGGAAAAGGGGAGAAAACGACATGGGGGAGCCCAGCATCGGTGCAAGACTCACAACTTTATTTTCAAAATCAGCTTATATACCCCAAGTTGTACATAAAGAAATAATGGAATATGCAGAGTTATGCAGGGGCAGCAGTCCTGACCCTCATTGAGATCAGGCTTTCTTTTTGCATACCTTCCCGTATACAAAAGGTCTCAGGTGGTTTACATTATCTTCTGGCCAAGAAGCCTGTTAACATTTTTATGGCTCTCTTCCTAGATAAATGTCTATCAACCAGAAAAACTCTTTTTCCATGGAAGAGTTTTTTCTTTACTCTGCATCACCCTCAAAGTACTAAATAAAGTTACATTCCTGTAGAACAAAGGTACAGTGGGTTATAACAAAGAAAGTACTTAACTCAAAGATCTAATGTTGCTAATACCAGGTCTACTACCTGTTTTTTCTATATACCAACTATATCTACAAATAAAAGATATGAAAATTTGGCAGCAAGTATTGGCTCAACAAATGAAACCTTTAATCAGTCCTATTCTAATGATTTTGACTCCTCAGAAGCCCCAACATTCCTAGGATGTTTTAAGCCTCCTGTGTCTCTCACAGTCAGGACGCCACAAACAATCACATGCGCAGCTGAAGAGGAGCTAAAAAGCCTCTTGATGAAAGTGAAAGAGGAGAGCGAAAAAGTTGGCTTAAAGCTCAACATTCAGAAAACGAAGATCATGGCATCTGGTCCNTAGATGTTTTTCTGGAACTCTCTTGTATTTTTGATGATCCAGCTGATGTTGGAAATTTGATCTCTGGTTCTTCTGCCTTTTCTAAATCCAGCTTGAACATCTGGAAGTTCATGATTCATGTATTGTTGAAGCCTGGCTTGGAGAATTTTGAGCATTACTTTACTAGTATGTGAGATGAGTGCAATTGTGTGGTAGTTTGAGCATTCCTTGGCAGTGCCTTTCTTTGGGATTGGTTTGAAAACTGACCTTTTCCAGTCCTGTGGCCACTGCTGAGTTTTCCAAATTTGCTGGCATATTGAGTGCAGCACTTTTACAGCATCATCCTTTAGTATCTGAAATAGCTCAACTGGAATTCCACCACCTCCACCAGCTTTGTTCATAGTGATGCTTCATAAGGCCCACTTGACTTCATATTCCAGGATGTCTGGCTCTAGGTGAGTGATCACACCATCGTGATTATCTGGGTCATGAAGATCTTTTTTGTACAGTTCTTCCGTGTATTCTTGCCACCTCTTCTTAATATCTTCTGCTTCTATTATAGGTCCCTACCATTTCTGTGCTTTATTAAGCCCATCTTTGCATGAAATGTTCCTTGTTATCTCTAATTTCCTTGAAGATATCACTAGTCTTTCCCATTCTGTTGTTTTCCTCTATTTCTTTGCATTGATCACTGAGGAAGGCTATCTTCTCTCTCCTTGCTATTCTTTGGAACTCTGCATTCACATGGGTATATCTTTCCTTTTCTCCTTTGCTTTTCGCTTCTTCCCCTTTTTTCCCCACAGTTATTTGTAAGGTCTCCCCAGACAGCCATTTTTCTTTTTTGCATTTCTTTTCCATGCTGATGGTCTTGATCCCTGTCTCCTGTACAATGTCATGAACCTCCATCCATAGTTCATCAGGCACTCTGTCTGTCAGATCTAGTCCCTTAAATCTATTTCTCATTTCCACTGTATAATCATTATGGATATGATTTAGGTCATACCTGAATCGTCTAGTGGTTTCCCCTACTTTCTTCAATGTAAGTCTGAATTTGCCAATAAGCAGTTCATGATCTGAGCCACAGTTCACTCCCGGTCTTGTTTTTGCTGACTGTATAGAGCTTGTCCATCTTTAGCTGCAAAGAATATAATCGGTCTGATTTTGGTGTTGACCATCTGGTGAAGTCCACGTGTAGAGTTGTCTCTTGTATTGTTGGAAGAAGGTGTTTGCTTTGACCAGTGCATTCTCTTGGAAGAACTCTATTAGCCTTTGCCCTGCTTCATTCTGTACTTGAAGGCAAGTTTGCCTCTTACTCCAGGTATCTCTTGACTTCCTGCTTTTGCATTCCAGTCCCCTATAATGAAAAGGACATCCTTTTTGGATGTTAATTCTAGAAAGTCTTATAGGTCTTCATAGAACCATTCAACTTCAGCTTCTTCAACATTACTAGTCAGGGCATAGACTTGGATTACAGTGATATTGAATGGTTTGCCTTGGAAACGGAAAGAGATCATTCTGTCGTTTTTGAGATTGCATCCACGTACTGCATTTCGGACTCTTCTGTTGACTATGATGTCTACTCCATTTCTTCTAAGGGATTCTTGTCCACAGTAGGAGATATAATGATCATCTGAGTTAAATTCACCCATTCCAGTCCATTTTAGTTCGCTGTTTCCTAAAATGTCGACGTTCACTCTTGCCGTCTCCTGTTTAATCACTTCCAATTTGCCTTGATTCATGGACCTAACCTTCCAGGTTCCTACACAGTATTTCTCTTTATAGCATCGGACCTTGCTTCCATCACCAGTCACATCCACAACTGGGTGTTGTTTCTGCTTTGTCTCCATCCTTTCATTCTCTCTGGAGTTATTTCTCCACTGATTTGCAGAAGCATATTGGGCAGCTACTAACCTGGGGAGTTCATCTTTCAGTATCAGAATAGAGAAAATGTTTCTCAATGAGAGAAAACTTGAACTCAACATCATCTGGCTTCAAATATAAATGAGGGGAAAGAGAGGGTGGGAAGAAAGAGGGAAGGAGGCAGGAGTAGTCACCCAGTCACCCAGAGAAGGGACAGTTTCCCATCCCAGCTGGGTGAATATTCACAGGGCTTCCCTCTGGGATCCCAAAGAACTTCTTTCTAAAACTGAGAAAGAATAATAATAACATTTGCCTTAAAACAGTTTTCTTCTCAGAGTTTTCTGCACAGCAGACTTTACCTCCTTATTCCTCAAGCTGTAGATCAGGGGGTTCAGCATGGGGATCACTGTGGTGTAGAACACGGAGGCCACATTCTCCTGGGCCAGGGAGCTGGCCGTGGAGGGTTTCAAGTACATGAAGGCGGTTGTTCCATAGAAAATCCCCACAGCTGCAAAGTGGGAGCTGCACGTATTGAAGGCTTTGGCCCTTCCCCCTGTGGTGCTGATGTGAAGGATACTGGACAGAATGAAGGCATAGGAAATTAGGACTGTTAAACTGGTGACTATGATGTTGAATCCAGCCAAAAAGAAGACTGTCATCTCAACATAGTAGGTGCTAGAGCAGGTTAGCTTCATCATGGGGAGGATTTCACAGAAGTAATAACTTATGAGGTGCTCACAGTAGGACTGTTTCAACATGAGGCCAGTCTCTATAGTTGAGCCAATGAACCCCATGGCATAAACCCCAACCATCAGCAGGGAGCAGACTCGATGAGACATGATGATTTTGTAAAGCAAAGGTCTGCAGATGGCAACATAGCGGTCATAGGCCATCACTGTCAGCATGTAACACTCAGCAATGACAAACACCAGGAAGAAGTAGAGCTGGGCCATGCACCCTGCATAGGAGATGGTGTTCTTCTCTGACACAAAGTTCACCAGCATCTTAGGGGTAATGACAGAGGAGTAGCAGAGATCCACAAAGGACAGGTTGCTGAGGAAATAGTACATGGGCGTGTGAAGGTGGGCATTTAGACAAATCAGGGTTATCACGCCCAGGTTCCCTATCATGGTGACCAAGTAGATCCCAAGGAAGAGGAAGAAGAGGGGGAGCTGGAGCTCTGGTCGCTCTGTCAAACCCTGAAGAATGAACTCTGTCATTGTAGAGTGATTTCCTGCAGCCATTCCCCTCTGGTTGGGGGTCCTGTGGGGGCGAGAGAAAACTGCATAAAAGGCTGCTTCTTGCGCTGCTTGGTGAAGTTAGTTTTGAGCATCTAGGGCCAGCTAAGTGATTCTGGAATCCTTTGGGATGAATGATCCCTTATGCTGCTGTTTATTTTGGGAGGAAGACCAGACACAGTATTTCAAAGGTCATAGAGATGAGAAGAAAAATGAGGCAAGATCCAGAACTTTTATCACATTCCATGTCTCTGAAATATCCTAGAGCAGTGGGTCTTAAAGTCTAGTCCCTGTACCAGTATTGCTTGCATCACCTGAAGAGATTGGAAATGCAGATTCTCAGGCCTCACCCCGACCTACCAAGTCAGGAACTCTGGGATGGGGCCCAGTGATCTGTGTACCATACTGTCTCCAGGTGAGGCTGATGCAGGTTCAAGTCTGAGAACCTCAATCTTGTAGGTAATAAGCACTAGCATTCATATTTTGTAGTTGGAGATGTACTTTGCTTCAGAAATTAAATTCCCCTATCATTAGTGCAAAGCCCAAAAATTGACTGAATGTGAACATATGATAACCTGTCTCACACTGATGTAATTTTAGGTGGATATAGTAGATACAACAGTATCACTGAGATACAAGTCAAGTTCTGCATCTAAAAATGAATAAATTAGTGATATCAAGAGCTATGGTGGTTGTAAAAATAATGTGGGATAATGCATAGTTAGAAATTTTTTTTAAATTTTAATTTTTACTTTATTTTACTTACAAGAAAATTTTTTTTCAAGAATTCAGTTCCTATAAAAATGTGAGTTGTCATTAGGTGTCAAAAATTCTTTCTTAGTTTTTTCCTGGACTTCTGGCTCTAAAGCAATCATTCTCAACTCTGTATAATTATAATCAACTGGAGCATTTAAAATGTATTGATGGCTGCATTCGGTCCACAGAAGTTCTCATTTAATCTGTCTATGATAAAGCCTTGGTCCTGGCACTTATTGTCTAGAGCAGGGGTCCCCAGTCTCTGACATCTATTGCCCGATGATCTCAGGTGGAGCTGACATTTTAATAATAGAAATAAAGTGCACAATAAATGCAATGCACTTGAATCATCCCCATACCATCCCCTCCCCCGCCTTGACTCTCATCTGTGGAAAATTGTCTCTCATGAAACAAGTCCCTGGTGCCAAAATTACTGGGAACTGCTGGTCTAGAGGAAGTAATCAATAACTATTCTCACTATTGCTGTTTTTATTTTAGGATCATAATATGAAGCCATTGTCTCTTTAATGACCAAGTACTGACATTATAGACATGGCTGTAAGAAAACATGGATCATCATTGCAGGATATTGATACCTACAGATATCCCTTTCCTGATATCTGTATCTAATTATCTATGCTTTAAGCTAAAACCCTAAATTTGCTCTGTTTTCATTGCTCATTAAACAGCTATTAACTTTTGTGTGCTGCTGTGCTTAGTTGCTCAGTCATGTCCGACTCTTTGCCATCCACTGGACTGTAGCCTGCCAGGCTTCCTCTATTCATGGGATTTTTCAGGCAAGAATACTGGCGTGGGTTGCCATTTCCTCCTCTAAGGGATCTTCCCAACCAGGGATGGAACCCGCGTCTCTTGAATCTCGGGCATTGAAGGTTGATTCGTTTCCAGCTGACCTACTGGGGGAAGACCTCCACTGGTGGCTGAGATGGTAAAGAATCTGCCAGCAGTGCAGACAACACAGGAGACATAGGCTCCATCCTTGGTCAGGAAGATCCTTTGGAGCAAGACATGGCAACTTATTCCAGTATTCTTGCCTGAAAAATCAAAAGGATAGAGGAACGTGGTGGGCTACAGTCCATGGGGTTGCAAAGAGTTGAATACAACTGAGTGACTTTCACTTTCAGCTTTTGTGTAATGCTCATCAAAGGTCAATCTCATTAACTCCTCTGAAAAGTTTTGAGTAGAAAGACAAATGTGCTTAGCATAGAATTTTCATTCCACTTTCATATTGAGAATACTGAAGTGCCAGACAAGAAGTGACTTTTCAGACACCTCCTAATAACCAAGGACCGGGAACTGAAAGTGCTTTCTTTGATCATAAGCTCTTCCCTTGGCCCAAGCATGCACACCTTACAATCTGCACACCTACAGCTCTAAGCAATGTTGTGCTTGAACATGCTTTATTCTTGATGTCTTAGATTGTGTACAGCATATAAAAAAGAGGAATGTTGTATTATTTTCCTATTCTCTAGGAAACAGAAGCTCTAAAAGTTAAATAAGTTACAGATGCAGAACTGGGTCTAAACCCCAGGACTTCTGACTAACAGTCCACTTTTGTTTTCAGTAAACTATGCTGTTTTGCTGTAGGTTGTCTTGTGTGTAGCACTTTGTTATTATATAGTAATCTTAATTTATTGACTTTTTGGACACAAATGATAAATTTTACTGTCAATTATTTCTGATATATTAAAAAAGTTTTTTACTTAAAAATTTATTTATTTTAATTGGAGGTTAATTACTTTACAGTATTGTATTGGTTTTGCCATAGGCAGTACATGTGCATCGTACGAAATCAGAAATACAAATAAGCAAAAATGCAGTGCCATTTTCCTGCTCCTTGGAGAATAACAATAGTCTAGACTATCTTTTTACATTTTTTCAATACACACATGTACCTATGTGTGTAAGCACATATGTATTTAAAAAATGTTGTAACCAGCTTTTTTAACTGCAACATTTTAAAATATGTTGTGTCGTTTGATTCCTGTAATAATAATAATAACTCTGGCAGTAACTATATTTCTTATCTAGGGGTAAGAATCTTTAAATCCTAAGGATATGGTGTGAAGACAAGAAAACCTGCATTGCATTTATAAGCTTTACATTTTAAGTTACTGTTTAAATTGTTAACTTCATAATAACTAATGAAGAGAGAGAATTAGAGATAGCTAAGACTTTTGAATATCATTTCCACTTATTATGAAGCAGAAAAAGTTCCTTTAGGTAGAAACAATAGATTAAAATATCTTAACATATTCTCTTCTACTCAGTTTCCACCTCTGAAAACAATAAGAAGCATATTAAGAGAAAATCCATCTGGAATATACCATTACCAGGAATCAAAGTGCTTTACAGGGCGGTACAGAGTGAATGCCATTTACTTAGTGGAGCGCTGATGGGAAAGTCCTAGACAGCATTGACTTAGTTATTCATTCCCATAATCATCTAATAATATAAAACAGGAAAACATGACCCCATATTTGATATCAGTCACTACAGTTACTACCTCCAGTTCTACCAGACCATCAGAGGCTCAGGATTGTTGCCCGTAAGAACACAGCACATGAAGAAAAAAGACTTAGACATGAAGATAAACACAGAGTTGCAAATAGAATGCATTAGAAACAGGAGTTTATGGAAGAAATACATTTCTCATACAATTGCTGTAAGTCATAAGTACCTGTGCTGAGGAAAAATGGATCAGAATCCTCTGAAAATTATAGAGGATGCCTTGGTTTCAACAGTTGGGAAGAAAATATCAGAAAATGAGAGGACCATTTGGATTTACATCTAGTCCTAAATTTACTCAAAGGGATCAGCACTGTTATGAAAAACAGGTCCCTGAGCTTAGGAGACTTGGGAGTATATATATATATATAAAGAAGAAACAAGAAGTGCCATATGTATATGGGCAGGACTTCTCCTGGGAGGCAGTCACTTCAGAGACTGGAGACCTTAGTAAAGGAGCAATTAGAGTCTTGGTTTGCACCTGTGCTGGGAATTATGTTTTTGTCTCCCAGGTGTGTTAATTTTCCTTCTATTGGGAGGGTCATCTTTCTGCTTAAGAAACTAGTCTAATGCTTCCTTTCAAATGTTAAACATCCAGCAACTATATCATCATCATCACCACTACCAGAATCAGCACTGCACCACCACCACAACCACCTCATTACCATCATTGCCATTATCAATCACTACCATTAAGCTTGTTACTCATCATTATTTATTCACCATCAAGCATAATAATAGGCTTAAAATGTTTGTTTTAAAGGGTTTAATACAGACTCAAGGTTTTAAATAAAACACACTGTATAATTTCAGTAAAGAAATATAAATTTATAAGGAATGATAAATTTGTCACCTCGCTGCTGCACCTGTAGACTAACAGTGTTTGAATGGCAGGAGTTGAGGTGCATAAGTAGGTAGACATAAGAACCCTTCACTCATATATTTTCATTCATAACAGAAATATGTTTATAGGAATATGCAGTTGTCAAGAATACATTCAGGCATATATCATTTATGAAAATGTTACTAATGATGATTTTCAAATTAAACTTTTCCTCTTGAGATAATTGTAGATTCTCATGTAGGTTGAGAAATAATATAGAGGGATCCTGTGTACCCTTTATGCAGTTTTCTGCCATGGTAACAATTTCTAAATTATCATATGTGGAATATCGCACATTGCCATAGACAACCCACTGATCTTATTCTGATTTCCTCAGTTTTATTTATACTTGTTTCTTGGTGTGTACATTTACTTCACTGCAATTTTTTTACATGCACAAATTTGAGTATCCACCACCACATTTCATATAAAAACACATCACCTTCATTTTTAAATTTTAAAATAGCTTGGTTTCTTATTATCTTCTAAAGATGATTGGTTGTTTTTTTTGTAGTGTCTTTATAATCTCACTGATTTAATCATATTTTATGTGTTTCAGTCCATTGAAATTATTATCCTTTTGTTGCTCAAAAGTTTCAGTCTTTGGCCTGTGGAANTTTGCTCAAAAGTTTCAGTCTTTGGCCTGTGGAATTCTTTTCAGTTTGTCTCAAGTCTTTTGGACATAGTACAGTTAGTCTCTAATATTAATTACTAGCTGATATGACAAATGTTCTGAACTTTTCTCATAAATTTCAGACTAGAAATCAACCATTTCTCCAAGAAACTTGGTTACTTTTAGTCCTGATATGGTATTTCAAAGGCTTTCCAGGTGGCGCAGTGGTAAAGGATACAAGGAGATACAAGAGACACAGGTTTGACCTCTGGCTTGGGAAAGTCCCCTGGAGGGGGAAATGGCAAGCCACTCCAGTGTTCTTGCCTGGGAAATCCCATGCACAGAGGAGCCTGGTGGGCTAGAGCCCATGGGGCAGCAGAGTCTGGCACTACTGGGTAACTGAGCACTCAGACATGCAGCGGTGTTTCAAGGCTACAAATTAGGTGCCAAAGGGGTTCATTGCTTCTGGGTTAGTTATTGTTTATAGGTCTTTCAACAAGAACTCAAAAATTTGTACTGTTTGGTTCTCAGTAATTTTTTGAGGATATGTTCTGATATTCATTCTTCAGCAGTTTTTTTTAGGTGTGATGTTTCTTTTCAATATGTCCTTCAAATATCCATCTCCATCTCTTTCTCTATATCTGTATGTATCTCTATTTAAAACTGGGAAAATTTCCTTGAATTATAGTTTTCATTATTTGTTCTGTCCTTTGCTCTACTTTTCTTCTTTGTGGCTCCTACTCACCAAAGATTAGAGCTCCTTTGCCTGGTATTCACATTTGTTTCTTCCCATAAATTTCTTCATTTCTTTTTCCTTTTTCTTTTAATCCCCCTTTCCACCTTCTGGTTCTCCTAAAGTATCATCTGTTGTGTTTATTGGCTCTTCTATTACTTCTAATTCAGTTTAGTTTCCTAAATTATTTTTCCTTTTATTGCTAGTAATTTCTTGAGCAATACAATTAAAAATACAATTATTGCATTTTTCTGAGTTTTGTTACTCTTTCACACCTTGTATCATTTTTGAAATGTGTCTTAACTCATTTTTGTAGAGTATAATAATATTCTTTCACTTGTGGGTGTGTGCTATGGACTGAATTGTGTTCTTTCCATAAGCCATCCACCATAAACAATTAAAAACTGGATGATATATATAAAAGAAGTGCTTTCAGACATTGGACAACATTGATGCTGAATTATGACCCAATACAGAAGAGGAACAAATGACAGGAGCTTTCTTTATATTTACCCTATCTATCTGGGGACACTTTCTAGATCATGGCCCAAGGAAGGTATATGAAAACAAAGGACAACATTTTTGATGAGTTGAGAGAGTGGAGCAAAATGTTGGGAGGTTGAAGTAGATGGAATGGGCAGTGAAGCATAGGAAGCCACAGGGAAAGAAGGACAGAAATGAGTTCTTGTGTCTTTGTTTGAGCTTTATTTAGGCCATATGTTTCCAAGACAGATCTCCATGAAGTTGGGCAAAGAATAAATACCTGGAAACTTTAAGCTAATAATTGATTATCAGAGTTACACAGGTCTGGGAACCCTTAATATTCATTGAAAGGACTGATGCTGAAGCTCCAATAGTTTGGCCACATGATGAGAAGACCCAACACATTGGAAAAGATCTTGATGCTGGGAAAGGTTGAGGGCAGTAGGAGAAGGGGATGACAGAGGATGAGATGGTCGGATGACATCAATGACTCCATGGACATGAGTTTGAGCAAACTCTGGGAGATAATGTTAATGATGGACAGGGAAGCCTGGCATTCTGCAGTCCATGGGGTTGCAAAGAGTCAGACAAGACTTACTGACTAAAAATAAGCCAGTAAGGAGATCAACTTTAAAACCTGTAGCATTCCCTGGAGTGCTCAGAAGTTTTATATCTTAACATTAGTGCTAAATTTGTTCTAGAATAAAAGCTATACTTGATATATAGCAACAAAATTTAAATATTAAGCCTCAGAAACATCAAGACACTCAAGTAGCTTAACTGGCTGCCAAAATAAACTTAAAGACATTTTAAAGAAATAAAAAACAGTTAAGAAAGTCAACAAATCTGTAGCATCATATAAAAAATTATTATATATTCAGATAAACAGGAAAATGGGTAAGAAAAGCAGGAAAAAGAAGTGCTATTTTCATTTCAGTAGGAAGATGGTGCAGGGGCATAAGATTCACAACAGGTTATTATAACACTGCACTCCAGCCTGGGGTGCCCTCCTCTCCATGAAAAATAAGTAGAGTAGACCCTTTGGAATGGCTCTCTCAATATCCATTCTACTCACCTTCTAGTCAGGTTAAAAAGCTGAAAATTCCATATTCTAGATTGCATTGTAGCTTCAGTTGCTAAGTCATGTCTGATTCTTTGTGACCCCATGGACTGCTGCACACCAGGAACAAATCTGGAATTTGCTCAAACTCATGTCCATTGCGTCAGTGATGCCATCCAACCACCTCATCCTCTGTCATCCCCTTCTCCTCCTGCCCTCAATCTTTCCTGGCATCACGGTCTTCTCCAGTGAGTCAGCTCTTTGCATCAGGTGGCCAAAGTAAATTAGTTCTCACTAATTAAATGCTTTTTGTGTGAAATTTTAAGGGTGGGAGTGATGAGGCTCTCACTTTTTAGTGTATATCAGAATCAACAGGAGATCTATTAAAGTACACATTGCTGGGGCCCACCCCGTAATTCTGTAGGTGTGGAGCAGGAACCCTGAATTTGTGTCTCTAGCAAATTGCCAGGTGATGTTCAATCCCTGGGTTCAGTTACTCTTTACTGATTTTGTGAGTATGAGGGCCACTTGTCAGGGTGGCACTGATCACAGTGGAAGCTGGAGCTTCTTGACGAATAGATCACATCTGCTGTGAAGTCACTTTGAGGGACATCTTCACTCTTTCTGTAGTCATTCAAAAAAACTTACCAAGTCATTTCCTCCATTAATGCCATTTCTGCTTGAAAAAACTAGAGTTATCCCAGTTTCCCATAATGAACCACTGATATAAACAATAGAATACCAAAACTAGCTAGAAATGACAAGAAGATATCTACACTGTACAGGTGTTTGCATTATATCAGGCTGCTGAGTCTAAAACATGTATCCTTGATATTGGTATAAAGCAAGGAGAGTGGGGAGAAACTGTCTTATTGCCACTGAATTTACTGGGTGAAGTTGGCAGTAGATCCTGAGTTAATTAAGCAGGGTAAGAGGGTTTGCAGCAACAGATAATCTGGGTGACCAACCATCTTGGTTTGTGTGGGACCAAGGGATTTTCCAGGGTGTGGGGCTTCCAGTGCTAAAGTGGTGAAGTGCCAGGCAAACTAGAGTGTTACTCTAGTGTAATCTTCCCTTAGTTCTACCAAAGAAGCTGTCTACAAATAGGAAGAGGCTAGGGCAGATGATGAAAGGAGGGGATCTGAGGAACTGGTTTTAGGAGGCATGTGAAATGGAAAGGGCAGGCTTAATAGGCTGTTCAGAAGGCGATCTGCCAGCCTAAAGCAAAGGGGACATTTGAGAGCTAAGAGTATGAGTTCTGAAGTCACTTAGACCTGGGTTTGAATCTCAGTGTCTTTGTTTACCAGCTGTGTGATCTTGAGAATGTTACTAAATCAAGTTTCCACTTTCCATGCGACACGGGGAAAACAACAGAACTGAATTGTTGTGAGGTGTAATTGAAACCATGCATGTAAAGCGTTTAGGAGAGTTGTATAGCTCAGAGTAAGCCTTCCCAAACATGTTGGCATTATTATTATTGTTACTAAGAAAGTCACATAAAGGAATCAAGTACAAGTCCTTTGGTAGAGATCAGGAGAAAGGAGTGAGAGAGTGGAGAGGAGGAAGTCTAGATAAGAAATGCTCTGGGCATCACTTGTTGGTTTCAATCCACCTCTCTTTGCCTTGTATACTCCCAAGTGCAAAAAGGAGGAACTAAATTGAGTAATATTTTCTACATAGAAGATAACAACAAAGTGGTTGACTTTCAAACTCATTGCTGAAAGTTTAATTTTTATTGAGGTGTGGCTGATTTACAATATTATATTAGTTTCAGATGTACAACAAAGTGATTCAAGATTTTTATACTTTATTGCATTTAACGTTACTGTAAACTAATGGCTATATTTCCCTGTGCTGTACTATACATCCTTGTTACCTGTTCATTTTGCATGTAGCAGTCTGTGTCTGTTAATCCCCTACCCTTATCTTGCTTTCCCTCCTCTCCTCTCCATGGTAGTAATCACTAGTTTGTTCTCTATATCTGTGAGCCTGTGAAAATTTAAAATTTGTGTTAAATTACAATTAAGACAATAGAGTTTACCAAAGGAACAGAAGAAAGAAAATAGATCCCAAATAATAAAAAAAAGAACTTGATATCAGCTAGCTTCACATAGAAATGAGAGTAGAGAAAGAGAAGGGTTGAAGGAAGAGGAAAAGAGGCAGGTGCAGTCACCCAGCCGTGCAGAGAAGGGAGAGTTTCCCATCCCGGGTGGGCGAGCATCCAGGGGCTTCCCTCTGGGATCCCTAACAACTTATTTTTAAAATTGAAAAAGAATAATATTTGTGCCAAAACAGTTTTCCTCTCAGAGTTTTCTGCATGGCAGTCTTCACTTCCTTATTCCTCAAGCTGTAGATCAGGGGGTTCAGCATGGGGATCGCTGTGGTGTAGAACACGGAGGCCACGTTCTCCTGGGCCAGGGAACTGGCTGTGGAGGGTTTCAAGTACATGAAGGCAGTTGTTCCATAAAACATCCCCACAGCGGCAAGATGGGAGCTGCAGGTGCTGAAGGCTTTGGCCCTTCCTCCTGTGGTGCTGATGTGGAGGATACTGGACAGGATGAAGGCATAGGAAATTAGGACTGTTAAGCTGGTGACTACAATGTCAAATCCAGCCAAAACAAAGACTGTCATCTCAGTGTCATAGGTGCTAGAGCAAGAGAGCATCATGAGGGGGAGGATGTCACAGAAGTAATGGCTGATGAGGTGTCCACAATAGGGCAGTTTCAACATGAGGCCAGTCTCTATGGTTGAACCAATGAATCCTATGGCATAGACTCCAGCCACCAGCAGGGAGCAGACTCGATGAGACATGATGATGTTGTAAAGCAAAGGCCTGCAGATGGCAACATAGCGGTCATAGGCCATCACTGTCAGCATGTAACACTCAGCAATGACAAACACCAGGAACAAGTAGAGCTGGGCCATGCACCCTGCATAGGAGATGGTGTTCTTCTCTGACACAAAGTTCACCAGCATCTTAGGGGTAATGACAGAGGAGTAGCAGAGATCCACAAAGGACAGGTTGCTGAGGAAATAGTACATGGGGGTGTGAAGCTGAGTGTTCAGACAAATCAGGGTTATCATGCCCAGGTTCCCTACCATGGTGACCAAGTAGATCCCAAGGAAGAGGAAGAAGAGAGGGGGCTGGAGCTCTGGTCGACTTGTTAAACCTCCGAGAATGAACTCAGTCACTGTGGAGTGATTTTCTGCAGCCATTCTCCTCTGGCTGGGTGTCCTGTGGGGACAGAAATGAAGATCTCTGTGAAAGCCCACATCATGTTTTTCTTGGTCAAGCTAGTTTGTGCATCTCAGGTCAGCTGAGCGATCCTGGGATCTTTTCTGAGGAGTGCTCCCTCATCCTGCCAATTTTTGGGGAGGAAGACCAGACCCTAGGTATTTCAAAGATCATGGAGATGAGAGGAAAAGGGGGCAAGATCTAGAACTTTTACAACATTCACGTTTTTGAAATATCCTAGAGTAGTGAGTTTAGTAGTGAGTCTAGTCCCTGGGCCAGCATCATTGGAGTCACTTGAAGACATCAGATATGCAGATTCTCAGGCCTCATTCCAGACCTACCAAGTCAGGAACTCTGGAAGGGGATGCAGTGATCTGTGTATCATACTGTCTCCAGGAAAGGCTGATGCAGGCTGAAGTCTGAAAACTTCAATCCTGTAGGTAATAAGCAGTAGAATTCATATTTTGTAGTTGGAGACATATTTGCTTCAGAAATGAAATTTCCCTGTGGTCTATGCAAGTCTTAAATATTCATTTATTTTGAACATATGAATACTTATCTCAAATTGACGCAGTACTAGGGTGGAAGGG
>SJYQ01003126.1:177548-223799 GCA_006410935.1 Redunca redunca
TTACCATATCAGTATCTTTTAGTTAAAGGTCAATTTCTGTAACTGAAAGATGAAGATATTAATAATAGTAATATTAATTCCAAAGTTGGCTGTAAAAGTAGTATGGGATATTGCATAGTTAGAAATATTTTTTTCAAGAAGTCAGTTCCTATAAAAATGTGAGTTGTCATTGGGTATCTGGAATTTGTTCTTAGATTTGTATCAAATCATGCCCAGGACAATTCCATTTCTTGTATTTATAATCACCTGGAGCATTTAAAAAGTATTGATGGCTGTTTTCCACTCAGTTTTTCTTTTTTTTTTAGAGGTTCTCATTAAAATTCATCTATCATGAAGCCTGATGGCATACCTGTAGAGGTACCTACTATAGTCTAGAGTAAGATATCAATATTATTATTATTATTTTAGGTCTATTTTCAGATCATAATATCACACCATGGCCCCATTATCTCCTTAATGACAAAGTACTGAAATTATAGACATGCTTCTGTAAGAAGCATGGATTATCATTGCTGAGTATATCTATAGATATCCCTTCTCTGACAGGTCTTTCTTAAGCTAAAACCCTTAAACTTGCACTGTTTTAATTGCTTACTTATACAGTTACTATATATTGCATAATGCTCTTCAAGGTCAGTCTCGTTAACTTGTCCCATGAGTCTTGGGTATGTGAATAAATATATCCAAGAGCAGACGTTTTAAACCCATGTTCACATTGAGAAAACCACAGTGCCAGACAAAAGTGACTTTCCTGAGGCTTCCTGATTATGAAGAACTTCCTTTCCTCTGGTCTTGAGCTCTTCCCCTGGCCCAAGTGTGTAGTCTTAGAAATCTGCACACTGACAGCTCGGAGCAGTGTTGTGGTGGAATGTGCTTTACACTGGATGTGTTAGCTTGTGCACAGCACATAAAAAATATGAGTGCCATTATTTCCCTCTTCTCTAGGACAATGAAGCCTAAAAATTCAACTACCCTAATTCATAAAGCCAAGCAAGACACAGGACTGGGTCTAAACCCCCAGACTTCTGACCACCAGTGTGTTTCATTGTCAGTGAACTGTGTCGCTTTGCTGTAGGTTATTTTGTATGTAGCACTTTATTACTTAGTAAACTTAATATTTTGAATTTTGGACATAGAGGATAGATTTTATTGTCAGTTTCAGATGCATTTTAAAAAGTTATTGAGGCAGCATATGTGCATTGTAGAAAATCAGAAACACAAATAAGCAAAAATACAATACCACTTTCTTGCTCCTTGGAGGCTAGCAGCAGTCATGACTATCAGCTTGGATTTTTTGATGCATATATGTACTTACCTGTGTATTGTGCTCAGTCACTCAGTTTTGTCCAGCTCTTTGCANACCACTTTCTTGCTCCTTGGAGGCTTGCAGCAGTCATGACTATCAGCTTGGATTTTTTGATGCATATATGTACTTACCTGTGTATTGTGCTCAGTCACTCAGTTTTGTCCAGCTCTTTGCAACTGCATGGACTGTGGCTTGCCAGGCTTCTCTGTTCCAGAAATTCTCAGGCAAGAATACTGGAGTGGGTTGTCATTTCCTACTCCGTACATGTATATAAAGTGTGTGTATATATATATATATACTCACACACACACAGACATACACATACATACATATATATATATATATATATATATATTACACGTGTATAAGCATACATATATATTTCAAAAAGCATTTTTAACCTGCTTCTAATGTAAGTGCTTTAAATACGCTGTCTCATTTGATTCCTATAACAGTAATAACTCTGGCACTAGCTATACATGTTTCTCCAGGTATAAGAGTGTGTGCTCAGTCACTTCAGTTGTGTCCGACTCTTTGTGACACTATGGACTACAGCCAGCTAGGCTCCTCTGTCCATGGAATTCTCCATGGAAGAATATTGGAGCAGGTAGCCATGCCCTCTTCCAGGCATATTCTTGACCCAGGGATCAAAGCCGTGTTGCCTGCAGCTCCTGAACTGCAGGTGGGTTCTTTACCACTGAACCACTGGATGCCCCTTTGTAGGTATCAGTCAGTTCAGTTCAGCTCAGTCACTCAGTCGTGTCCGACTCTTTGTGACCCCGTGAATCACAGCACGCCAGGCCTCCATGTCCATCACCAACTCCCGGAGATCACTCAAATTCATGTCCATTGAGTCAGTGATGTTATCCAGCCATCTCATCCTCTGTTGTCCCCTTCTCCTCCTGCCCCCAATCCCTCCCAGCATCAGGGTTCTTTTCCAATGAGTCACCTCTCATGAGGTGGCCAAAATATTGGAGTTTCAGCTTTAGCATCATTCCTTCCAAAGAAATCCCAGGGCTGATCTCCTTCAGAATGGATTGGTTGCATCTCCTTGCAGTCCAAGGGACTCTCAAGAGTCTTCTCCAACACCACACTTCAAAAGCATCAATTCTTAGGCGCTCAGCTTCCTTCACAGTCCAACTCTCACATCCATACATGACCACTGGAAAAACCAGAGCCTTGACAAGACGGACCTTTGTTGGCAAAGTATATGCTGTCTAGGTTGGCCATAACTTTTCTTCCAAGGAGTAAGCATCTTTTAATTTCATGGCACAGTCACCACCTACAGTCATTTTGGAGGCCCCCAAGATAAAGTCTGCCACTGTTTCCCCATCTATTTGCCATGAAGTGATGGGACCAGATGCCATGATCTTTGTTTTCTGAATGTTGAGCTTTAAGCCAACTTTTTCACTCTCCTCTTTCACTTTCATCAAGAGGCTTTTTAGTTCCTCTTCACTTTCTGCCATAAGGGTGGTGTCATCTGCATATCTGAGGTTATTGATATTTCTCCCAGCAATCTTGATTCCAGCTTGTGCTTCTTCCAGCCCAGCGTTTCTCATGATGTACTCTGCATATAAATTAAATAAGCAGGGTGACAGTATACAGCCCTGAAGTACTCCTTTTCCTATGTGGAACCAGTGTGTCCAGTTTCCTATGTGTCCAGTTCTAACTGTTGCTTCCTGACCTGCATATAGATTTCTCAAGAGGTATAAGAGTCTTTAAATCCTTAAGATGTGGGATAAAGACAAGAAAAGCTGCATTGCACTGAAAACTTTAAATGCTATTTTATTGGTGGCTCAATTGTTAACTTTGTAACTATTTCAGAGGTAGCAAAGATTTTTAGATATTATTTTCATTTATTACAATGAAGAAAAATTCCCCTAGGTAGCAACAATAGATTGAAAATATCATATCTATATATCCCCTTCTGTTCAGTTTCTACCTCTTAAAATATTAAGAAACATAGAAAATCCACCTAGAATATAGCATTATCAGAAATCAAAGTGCTTCACAGAGCACTACAGTAAACAGCTTTCATTGTGCAGATGGGAAAATCCTAGACAGTATGACTTAGTTATTGATTCCCATATCATCTAATAATATAAAATAGGAAAATATGACCCCATACTTAATATCAGTCACTACAATTATTACCTCCAGTTCTAGCAGACCATCAGAGGCTCAGGATTGCTGCCCATAAGAACACGGCACACAAAGAAGGATTACTCAGGGATGAAGGTAAACATATGGTTGAAAATAGCCTCATTAGAGATAGGAGTTTATGAAAGAAATATTTTTCTGATATCTTTGCTTTAAATCATAATTAACTACCTGTGCTAAGGAAAAATGAAAGATAATCTCCTGGACATATTAGTGAATGACTTGGTTTCAACAGTCAGGAAATAAATATCAGGAAAGCAGAGGACCGTATAGATTTATATCTAGTCCTAAATTTATTCAAAGGGGCCAGCACTATCATGAATAATAGGTCCCTGGGATTGGGAAACTTGGGGGAAGTCTGCTTATATATATATATATAGGTGGAACTTCTCCTGGGATGTAGTCACTTCAGAGACTGGAGTTCTCAGTAAAGAGCAATTAGAGTCTTGGTTTACAGCTGTGCTGGGAACCATGTTTCACCACCCCCCAACCCCCCGAGATGTGTTAATTTTCCTTTTATTGGGGAAGTCAACTTGCTGCTTGAGAAACAGTGCTTAGTGCTTCTATTTAAATAATTTCCCACCAAGAACTCCACCATCATCATCACCATCTTGGTCGTTGCCTTCATCATCATCCGTCACTAACATTAGGAAAATTACTCATTATTAGTTATTCACCTTAAGGCATAATCAACTAGACTTGAAATGTTTATTTTAAAACATTTAAAAAACATATTGGAATATTTGTGTTAAAAACTATAATTTCAGTAAAGAAATGTTAATTGATAAGGAATGCTAAATTTGTCACCCTGCTTTAGCATCTGTAGCCTGACAGTGTAGAATGGCAGGAGGTTGAAGGGCACAAGAATGTAGACTATATTAATAAGAATGCATTCCAATATCAAACAAACAAATTTCAACAATGCACACTGCTATTACTTTTGTGCCAAATTAATGAGAACTCTTTCCCCATATATTCTCATTTATAAGGGAAATATGTTTATAAGAATATGCACTTCTCAAAGATGCATTCAGCAATATGTCACCTATGAAAATGACTATAATGAGATTTTTAAATTAAACTTTTTCTTTCAAAGTAATTGAGGTATTTCAAATCCTAAAAAATGATTCTGTGAAAGTGCTGCACTCAATATGCCAACAAATTTGGAAAACTCAGCAGTGGCCAGAGGACTGGAAAAGGTCAGTTTTCATTCCAATCCCAAAGAAAGGCAATGCCAAAGAATGCTCAAACTATCTCACAGTTGCACTCATCTCACATGCTAGTAAAGTAATGCCTAAAATTCTCCAAGCCAGGCTTCAACAATATGTGAACCATGAACTTCCAGATGTTCAAGCTGGTTTTAGAAAAGGCAGAGGAACCAGAGATCAAATTGACAACATCCGTTGAATCATCGAAAAAGCAAGAGAGTTCCAGAAAAACATCTATTTCTGCTTTATTGACTATGCCAAAACCTTTGACTATGTGGATCACAATAAACTGTGGAAAATTCTTGAAGAGATGGGAATGCCAGACCACTTGACCTGCCTCTTGAGAAATCTGTATGCAGGTCCAAAAGTTAGAACTGGACATGGAACGACAGACTGGTTCCAAATAGGAAAGGGAGTATGTCAAGGCTGTGTACTGTCACCCTACTTATTTAACTTATATGCAGAGTACATCATGAGAAATGCTGGGCTGGACGAATCACAAGCTGGAATCAAGATTGCCAGGAGAAATATCAGTCATCTCAGATATTCAGATGACACCACCCTTATGACAGAAAGTGAGGAGGAACTAAAGAGCCTTTTGATGAAAGTGAAAGAGGAGAGCAGAAAAGTTGGCTTAAAGCTCATCATTCAGAAAACAAAGATCATGTTATCCGGTCCCATCACTTCATGGCAAATAGATGGAGAAACAGTGGAAATAGAGGCAGACAATTTTTCTGGGCTCCAAAATCACTGCAGATGTTGTCTGTAGCCATGAAATAAAAAAATGCTTACTCTTTGGAAGGAAAGTTATGACCAACCTAGACAGCATATTCAAAAGCAGAGACATTACTTTGCCAGCAAAGGTCGATCTAGTCAAGACTATGGTTTTTCCAGTGGTCATGTATGGATGTGAGAGTTGGGCTGTAAAGAAAGCTGAGTGCCAAAGAATTGATGCCTTTGAACTGTGGTGTTGGAGAAGACTCTTGAGAGTCCCTTGGACTGCAAGGAGATCCAACCAGTCCATCCTAAAAGAAATCAGTCCTGAATGTTCATTGGAGGGACTGATGCTGAAGCTGAAACTCCAATACTTTAGCCACCTGATGTGAAGAAGTAACTCATTTAAAAAGACCCTCATGTTAGGAATGATTGAAGGCGAGAGGAGAAGGGGGCAAGAGAGGATGAAATGGTTGGATGGCATCACTGACTCAATGGACATGAGTTTGAGTAAACTCTGGGAGTTGGTGATGGACAGGGAGGCCTGGTGTGCTGCAGTCCATGGGGCTGCAAAGAGTCAGACACTACTGAGAGACTGAACTGAACTGGTCCCTCCTGCCCCTCATTTTTTTTTTTTTTTGGTAGTGTAGACTTTACTGGGGACAAATTCTTTCACCTTTAATGTTTGAAATTTTTTCTCTCTTTTTTATTTTTGAAGAATATGCTACCACAAATAGAATATGAAACTGATTTTTCTCTTTCAGTTTTAAAGATGTAATTTCAATGTTCTTTTTTTTCTTCTGTTTTTAAGTAACAGGTCAGTTATATTTTTTGCTCCTTTGCTTCTATCATGATTGCTTTTAGACTTTTTCTCTTTTCTTTGGTTTTCATTAGTATAGGTATGATAAGCTTAGGTGTGATATATTTTAGATTCATATTGCTTATGGTTTCCTGGGCTGTTTTTTTTCTAGGAAAGAACAAAAACTGCTTCAGTTTTTGTTGTGCTAAAAACATATAGCATACGTTTTACCCTCTTAAAAAATTTTATTGAGGTATAGTTGTTTTACAACATTGTTTTAGTTCCTACTGTACAGCAAAGTAAGTCAGCTCTGTGTATACATTATATATCCCTTCTTTTTTGTAGTTCCTTCCCATTTAGGTCTCCACAGAGCAACAGAATAGAGTTCCCTGTGCTACACAGTTAGGTTATCGTTAGTTATCTATTTTAGACATAGTGTCAATAATGTATATATCCCCGATCCCAATTCATCCCACCACTCCCTCTTGGTATCCATACATTCGGACATATTTCTATGTCTGTGTCTCTGTTTCTGCTTTGTAAATAAGATAATCTAAAACCAATTCTGGGCTTTAAAAAAAAATTCTGTGGGTTCATTATTTCATCAGATCGGGAAAATTTTCATCTATAATCTTTAAAAATATTCTGTTTACTCCAATTCTCACCTAACCCACCTTTTGAAACTCTGATTACACGTATGTTGGCATTGTTCTAAAGTCTGTAGTTGCTGTGGTCTTTACTGTTTTTCTATCTGCATTTTAGTATGATAATTTCCATTGTTCTATTTTGCTTTTAGCAAAACTTTCTTCGGCTGTGCTTAGCCAGCTATTAAGTCAACCTAATGAATTTTTAATTTCCAATACTGTATTTTTCAGTTTTGAATTTTTTGGGAAAATCTCCTTAATTTTTACTGTTTTAATAGATCTGTTGGAATTTGCCATCTGTTAGTCAATTTTGTATTTCTTTCAACTAAATTTAAATACTAAATAATTAGAGAAGCTACTTTCAAGTCTTTGCTAATAGCAACATTCAGGTCATATGTAGATCTGATTTTACTGAATATTTTTTCTTCTTGATTATGAGTCATATTTTCCTGTTTCTTTAAAAATTTTTATTGGAGTATAGTTGATTTACAATGTTGTGTTAGATTCAGGTGCACAGCAAAGGAAATAAAATGTATACGTATAGCACTCTTTTTTAGATTCTTTTCCCATATAGGTTATTACAAAGTGTTGAATATTGTTCCCCATGCTATATAGCAGGTCCTTATTAGTTGTCTCTTTTATATGTAGTAGTGTGTATATATGTCAATCCCAATCTCCCAGTTTATTCCCCCCCCTATCCTGCTTCCCCCCAGTAACCAGAAGCTTGTTTTCTACATCTGTGACTTTATTTCTGCTTTGTAAATAAGTTCATTTTACCATTTTTTAAGGGTTTCAAAGAGTTGGACATGACTGAGCAGCTGAACTGAACTGAACTGAAGGTTCCATGCATAGAAAGCATCATATGATACTTATAATTCTCTGTCTGATGTATTTTCCTCAGTATGACAATCTCTAAGTCCATCCATGTTGCTGCAAATGTCATTATTTCATTCTTTTCATGGCTGAGTAATATTCCATTGTTTGTATATACCAAATCTTCTTTATCCATTCCTCTGCTGATGGACATTTAGGTTGCTTCTATGTCCTGGCTATTGTAAATAGTGCTGCAATGAACATTAGGGTGCATGTATCTTTTCAAATTATGGCTTTCTTTGGATATATGCCCAGGGGTAGGATTTCTGGAATCATATAGCAGCTCTATTTTTATTTCTTGATAATGGGTCATAATTTCCTGCTTCTTTGTATTTACAATAATTTTTCATTTTATGATGATGGACATCATGAATATACTGTAGAGACTGTAAATTTTGTTATTCTTCTCTACAGAATGTTGGAGTTTGTCCTTGGATGCAGGTAATTTACTAGATCACCTTGATCCTGTTGAGATCTGAATTCAGGCTTTGCTAAGATGGATCCAGTTCAGTTTTGCCCTTAGTCTGAAGATTAGCTCTTACTTCGAAGGTATCAGTTTCAGATCTCATCCTAATTCCTGGTATGCAAATGCCTGAAGGTGTTTATCTTTGGCTTCTTCCACTCTATACTTTGTCCCACAAATTTCAGCTCTCTTAGCATCCTTGAGCATTGATCTTTATTTATTCTACTCGTAGAGACTGTTGTCATTTGCTTGGGTTCCACTTCACTATGCTCTGTTTGGAAATTATCATTAGGGAGGAAGTTAGGATGAATGTGTCAGTCACCTTACATTCTTGCCTTCTCTCAAGAATTTCATCTCTGTGCTGTCTGCTTCCCAATGCTTGCAGATAGTTGCTTTATATTATTTCCAGTCTGATAGTTGCTTATGGTCACAGGGTAAGTGTGATAATAGCTGTTCTGTTATACTTGAAATCAGAAGTCTGATTACTATAGCTTGTTCTTTGTGTGCCTGCCAAGCTGAAGGTCATATGGCAACATGGACCAGGAGAGGCTGGAAACCTGGAGATGTGAACTAGATTTGTGACCCTGGGCAACTGACTTTACTCCCTGGGGTCTTCTCTGCATCTCTAAGATGTGGATAAGTATCAGTTCTGTGGATATGCAAGTTTCTGGCATTGGAACCACTAGAGAAGGTTTAAAAATATGGCTGCCATTTATACCCACAGACATGCTGATTCAGAGGATGTGGGTGGAGCCCAGAATTTTTCCTTTTTCCTTCTTTTAGTTTTATTGAGCTATAACTAACATACAGCATGGTATATATTTAAGGTGTACAGCATACTTATTTGACTTACATTATGAAATGATTATTATTATAAGTTTAGTGACAACTTATCATTACTTATAGATAATTATCATCTCATATAGATATGTCATTAAAGAAACAGGGAAAAATTTTTTGTGATAAGCACTCAGAATTTACTTTCAACTTTTACATATAACATTCAGCTGTGTTAATTTTATTTATCATACTGTGCATTATATTCCTAATATTTATTCATCTTATAATTGGAACTTTGTACCTTTTGACTGTCTTCATCCAACTCTACCTCCACTCCTTGCCCCAGCCCCTGTGTCTGGGGACCATAAATCTGATCTCTTTTTTTATGAGTTTGTTGATTTTGGAAGAGTAACTGACCTACAACGCTATGTCAGCTCCTGTTACACCACATGGTGATTTGATATTTCTATATGTTTCAAAGTGATCAGTATAGTATGTCAAGCTACAATATGTCACCATATAAAGATACTATAGTTATCGTCTATATTCCCCAGACTGTACATTTTATACCCATAACTCATTTATTTTTGCAACTGGAAGTTTATATCTCTTAATTTCCCTCACTTGTCTCAGAATTTCTTTTTAATAAACACTCTAGGAAATTGTGGTGCTTAGCCGTGTTTGTGAAACACTGGATTTGGTAATTTTCTAAGTCTTTTCAGGTCAAAATTCTGAGTATGTAGGCTTGATTTTAAAGAAAGTAAGAAAAGATTGAAAGATCAAGACAAAGGATAAACAATTTTTGACAAGGCAGAAGTTTGTGTTGGGGAGGAGAAGATAAAGACAGAAGCAAACCAAAGAGGAAGAACAAATTTGGATGCATCACTGCACTGGGAATCTTATCCACCAGGATTCAGTCTGTGACCCTGAGAAGCTGGAAAGTCAATAGCGAGGAGCACTCGATGAAAAGTGGGTGGTGCACTGGGATGACCAGAGGGATGGGATGGGTAGGGAGATAGGAGGGGAGTTCAGGATGGGGAACACAAGTACACCCATGGTGGATTCAAGTCAATGTATGGCAAAACCAATACAATATTGTAAAGTAAAATAAATAAACAAAAAAAAATTATAAAAAAAAAAGTGGGTGGAAGGCAGGGACAGCCAAAGGGAGTTTTAATTCAGAGAAAGGCTGCTCCTGGCAGAAGCTGAAAGCAGGTAACTGATAGAGATTCTTTATTACCATTAAATTTACACCCCTTGAGAGGATAAGGGCAGGGAATCACAAAAATTTCCTTGTTAAAACTAGATACAGTGCAGTTCTTCCAGGGATAAATTGGAATATGAATACATTATTGAGTGTCCTACGCTAAATTTTATGCAAATAGCCCTTGGTGTTAATATTTCCTTGATACACTTCTTATTTTGAATTAAAGTCATTGCATATTTGTTACTTTCCAACAGATTGCCAGATTTGTGAAGGCAGAGACACTGCTTTATGGGTTTCAGCAGCTCTCACCGGAAGGAAGTTTAGACTAGTGATTACAAAATAAGTACCTGGAGTTAGACCTAGGCATGTGGGCTCTGAAACATACTGTCCTTGCGAGCAACTTACCTTTAAAATGAATATCATTATTGTAAGAAATAAATAATATATGTGTATGGGGTTTTCGATCTTGGCAGCCAGAACTCAGTGTAAAGGATTTGTATTATGCACAGTATTGGATATTTAAGAAATGGTGATGATAGCCATTCTTATCACAATGATTTTTCTCTTAGTTGTGCCAGATCAGTGTTTGTTGAAAGAAACTGTCTCTAGAAGCCAAATTAAGCAATATACAGGTATAAGCAAACATTTCTTCCCCTGGGAAAATAATCTCTCAGAGAATGGTCTTGAGGGAGTTTCTGAATAATCAAGTCACTGAGATCTACAATCCTAATAAAAGTGCCTATTCTCCTGTTATCCATGAGTCAGGAAAGGGCACCATATTCTTCCTTGTAGCTGGAGGGTGTTTTGGGAAGTTAGTAATTGGAAATCAAGCTCTTTGAGGCAGAGATACAAGATAAATGAGAAGTTATGATTCTCTGGAGCAGACTGGGAGGAGAGAGTTCTGAACTCAAAGCTGTCCTCTTCTATTGATGTGGTCATTTTCTTCCCAGGACCACTGTGGACAAGAGACACTGAAGTATAGCATTACAGCTCTACACTAAAGGAAGGTGAGTGTGTGCCTGGCCCTGGTCAGTCATGTAACATGGTTACTGGTGCAAACCGTGAGGGTCAGACTGCCCAGATTCACCTTAGATGAGTTGCTTAACTCAGTTGTCTCATCTACAAAATGAGGATAAAAATAAAGTCACATAACTCTTAGTGCACGTAAGTAACCACTTAATAAGCGCTAGCTTGAAACATTACCATTAAACCTAAGGCCACTAGAGTTAGGAGATTTTGGAAAAAATGTCACCTTCCTTTTTTGATGTGATAGCAGTGGCCCAGAGGTGGGAGCTCTGAGAAGTCAGAGTGTCTTCTGCCGGTCAGGATTCTTTCCAGGCAAAGTCCCCAAGTGTCAGCAACGGAAACAGAGGCAGGAGAGAGGAGACTCAGAAAATGGACTGACTTAAAGATCTAAACGTTATCTATCTTACTTTTGAATGAGTTTTCTGCTTTTTGCTTTCTCAAGTAGTGCCAGTTCTCACTCTGGAGGCCTAGTCTAGCCTCTTTATTGTTCTCTGGAAGTTAAAGACATTAGGATTATGAAGATAGATCCATAGCAAACAGTAAAAACCTTCCTTCCACACTAAAGCCCAAATATCTCTGTGGATTCCATTCTCAGGAATGGACAGTGGGTACTAGGAGGTTGGTGCTCTTGTTCTAAGTGGTTCTGTTTTCTTTCCCCCATGGACCAGGTTTTCCTCCAGGGGAGAATGGGAGCTGAGAACTCTTCGGTGACAGAATTCATCCTCGCAGGCTTAACAGACCAGCCAGGACCGCAGGTCCCCCTCTTCCTCCTGTTTCTAGGTTTCTACGTGGTCACCGTAGTGGGGAACCTGGGCTTGATGACGCTGATTGGGTTGAACTCTCACCTGCACACCCCCATGTACTTCTTCCTCTTCAACCTCTCCTTAATAGACTTCTGTTACTCCACTACCATCACTCCCAAAATGCTGATGAGTTTTGTCTCAAGGAAGAACACCATCTTGCATGTGGGGTGTTTGACGCAACTGTTTTTCTTCTGTTTCTTTGTCATCTCTGAGTCCTTTGTCCTGTCAGCGATGGCATATGACCGCTATGTTGCCATCTGTAAGCCACTGGTGTACACAGTCACCATGTCTCCTAAGGTCTGTTTACTGCTTTTGTTGGGTGTGTATGTGATGGGGTTTTCAGGGGCCATGGCCCACACAGGAAGCATAGCAAGTCTGATCTTCTGTGCTGACAACCTCATCAATCATTTCATGTGTGACATCCCGCCTCTCCTTGAGCTCTCCTGTAATAGCTCTTATACGCATGAGCTGGTGGTCTTCATATTTGTGGCTATTGACATTGGAATGCCCATTGTCACCGTCTCCATCTCTTATGCCCTAATCCTCTCCAGCATGCTCCGCATTCACTCCACTGAGGGCAGGTCCAAAGCTTTCAGTACATGCAGCTCCCACATAATTGTGGTTTTCCTTTTCTTTGGTTCTGGGGCTTTTGTGTATCTCAAACCACCTTCTGTTTTGCCCCTTGACCAAGGGAAAGTGTCCTCCCTGTTCTATACCATTGTGGTGCCCATGTTAAATCCACTGATATATAGTTTGAGGAACAAGGATGTCAAAGCTGCCCTGAAGAAAACCTTAGGGAAAATTAATTTCTGAGAAAGGAGTAATATTTGAAGAAAAAGATACAATGCTTTGTTTATCAGTGTTTTCAATGAAGAATGCAAATTCCATTTTTTCCCCTTTTATATAGAAAGAGAGCTTTAAGTCTTTACGTTTAGATCAATGTTTAGAACAGACCTATTTGTCATGCCCCTTGAGCCACCTTTAGTGTTCCAAGACTATTTTCCAAGAAAAATTTCTGCAATCATTGATAATTTAATTTTGAATGGGTTAAACTATATGTAACCCATTAAATCTATAATTTATATATAATTTAACCTAATCTTCTCAATAACAGATGGTGGAGACTTAGAAGTATTATATATATTTTCCAGGCCCATACAGCTAACTGGTGCCACAGCTGGGACGGGAATTAAGTTCCTTGAATTCCAATTTATTTTGTTTTCCTTTATGCTGTGCTTTCTTGCTTCATTCTGTTGCTGCCTTTGCAGATTTCATTTTTAAGTATGATAACAACAGACTGGTTCCAAATAGGAAAAGGAGTACATCAAGGCTGTATACTGTCACCCTGCTTATTTAACTTATATTCAGAGTACATCATGAGAAACGCTGGGCTGGAAGAATCACAAGCTGGAATCAAGATTGCCGGGAGAAATATCAATCACCTCAGATATGCAGATTACACCACCCTTATGGCAGAAAGTGGAGAGGAAGTAAAAAGCCTCTTGATGAAAGTGAAAGAGGAGAGTGAAAAAGACAAATATTGTATGATTCCACTTATATAAGCTATTTGAAATAGTCACATTCATAAGAAAAGAAGTAGAATGGTGGTTACCAGGGGCTGCAGGGAGGAAGAAAAGGAGTGTTGTTGTGTAATGGGAATAGAGTTTTGGATTCACAAGATGAAAAATTTCCAGAGATATTTTTCACAACAGTGTACACATAGCTAACACTGATGAACTGAACTATGCACTTAAAATAGTTAAGGTAGTAAATTTTATGTTATGTGTGTGTGTTTTTTAACCACAATAAAAAGTAAATAAAAAATAAACCTAATGCGGTGTTAAATAAATTATGTTCTCATTTCCTACATGGACAAACTACTTTAACAACCTTGGAAGGCCTGATTCGAACCCTAAGATGCTTTGAAGTTCCAAGCCAAAGGCAGTTGCTCAGGGAGAGCCACCCTGTTCTTAGGCACCTGCTCATGGGCCACAGCTTACTCTCACTGCTCCTCATTTCCACTGCTCTTAAAATGTGAGGGGCCAACACATACACAGCATAAACACCTCCAGTCCATGTGCCCAGTTCTCATCCTCATCCCCTGCATACAGTTTCTGCCTGATCTCCTCTTGGAGTGAATACATCAACAGTATAGTTGTGTCTGCTGCTGGAAGAATGGACTCATAGTAGAGGCCTGAATAGACCCTTGAAGTTGAGGAGTCATGCTCCAAGCAAATATCTATGTGTGATCTTTTGAACTGGGGCATAAATGATTACAAGACTTTTCCTTGCAGGCCTGGCAGGTCACAGGGGAAACCTCCAGCTAGGTTTAGCCTTCCATGTAGAGAAAGGGAAATACTCTACTCCAGCCCACTCTGGTGGCTTTCCTGGTGGCTCAGATGGTAAAGAATCCTCCTGCAATGCAGGAGACCTGAGTTCGATCCCTGGGTTGGGAAGATCCCCTAAAGAAGGAAATGGCTACTCACTCCGGTATTCTTGCTTAGAGAATCTCATGGACAGAGGAGCCTGGCAGGCTGCAGTCCATGAGGTCACAGAGAGTTCAACATGACTGAGCAACTAAGCACCTTAGCATCAGCCCACTCTAGCCATCCTGTCCAGGCTTACTTATGTTCAATGGTGAATTCTAGCAAATATTTTAAAAAGAAATGATATGCATTCTCTAAAATTTCTCTTGGATGATATAAGCAGAGTAATTACTTCTAAGAACATTCTATGAAGTCAACATTACCTTACATCTAAAAGTAGACAAAGAGAGTATATAAGAAAAACTAACAAAAACTATAGACTAATCTCTCTCATAAACACAGATGCAAAAATCTTCAACAAAATATCAGCAAGTAGAATCCAACAATATATAAAAAAATTATACACTATGACTAAGTGTTATTTTTTCCAGTTGTGCAAGTTTGTTTCAACATTTAAAAATCAGTTGATGTAATTCAACCGAAGAATGGTTTAAGGAGGAAGAATCACATGATCACACCGATGGATGCAGAAAAGGCATTTGACAAAGTCCAAAACTCACTCATGATAAAAACTCTCTGTAAACTAACAGTAAAGAGGAACTTTCTCTACTTGAAAAAGAATACCTACACAAAACCTAAAGTTAACGTCATACTTAATGATGAAAAACTTGAAACTTCCCCACTAAGATAAGGAGCAAGGCAAGGATGTCCCTCTCATGACTGCTTTTCAATATAGTATTGGCCCTAGGTAGTCAGTAAGACAAGAAAAGGAAATAAAATGTATACAGATCAGGAAGAGAGACATACAACTGTCTGTCTTCATAGATGGCATAGTTGTCATGCAGGAAATCTAAAAGAATCAACAAGAAAACTCCTGAAACCCAAAACGATTATAACAAGGTGGAAGGATGTAAGTTAACATACAGAAGTCAATTACTTTCCTGTATCAGCAAAGACCATGTGGAATTTAAAGTTACAAACACAATCCCATTTACATTAGCACCCCACAAAATGAAATACTTCAGAATAAATCTAACAAGATATGTGCAAAATCTTTATGAGGAAAACTGCAAAATGCTGATGAAATAACTGAAAGAATAACAAAATTAATGGAGTTACTCCATGTGTGTGAACCTGAAGACTTGATATTGTCACGATTTCACTTCTCCTGAACTTGATCTATAGATTCTATACAATTCCAGTCAAAGTTCCAGCAGGTTATTTTGTGCATAATGACAAACTGATTACAAAGTTTATACAGAGAGGCAAAAGACTCAGAATTGCCAATGCACACTGAAGAAGTAGAACTGAATTAAAAATTGGAAGATGGACACTACTCAATATCATGACTTACTATTAATCTAAAGTGATAGTAATCATGTATTGTAGGCAGGCTAGACAAAGAGATCAGTGGAATAGCGATCCTAGAAATAGACCCACAAAAATATAGACAACTGGTCATTGACAACTGACCTTTGTAAAGAAAAAACAAAACAACTGAGCCAAGATAATGTTATTAAAGAATGGTTCCATACAACAGGTAAGAAAATGAATCACACAAGAGTTCACATTGCTCACAGAAACTAACTTAAAATATCTCAAGCTAAATTGTAAAATACAAAACTGTAAAATTCCTAGAAGGTAACTGGAAAAGTCTAGATGACCTTGGGTGTGGCAATGACCTTTTAGGTACAAGACAAAAAAATGATTTATAATACAAGGAATTGAGAAGCTGGACTTCAATAAAATTAAAAATTTCTACTCTAGAAGGACATTGTCAAGAGGATGAAAAGACAGGCTGTAGTTTACATGAAAATATTTGCAAAAGATATATCTGATAAAGAACTGTTATCTAAAATATTTAATACAAAGTTTGGATGAACCTTGAGCATATTATGCTAAATAATATGTCAGCCAAAGAATGACAAATACTGCATATCACTTACAGGTGGAATCCATAAACATCAAACTTGTAGAAGTAAAATGGTGGTTACTTGCGGGGGTGGAGGGTAGGGATATAGGACAGGTGTTTAAGGTACAAACTTGCAGTAGGTAGTAAGTCCTAGAGATCTGATGTACAACACAGTGAAAATAGGCAACAATGTTGTATTACAGTCCTCAAACTTGCTGAGAGAATAAAATGCAATCATTTAAACCACTAAAACGAACTGATAACTATATAACGTGTTGCTGTTGTTGTTCAGTTACTCAGTGGTGTCTGACTGTTTGTGACCCTATGGACTTTAGCATGCCAGGCTTCCTTGAGAGAGGTGCTAATTATTGCTATAATGGCAATCATATAAAATATATCAGACTAACATGTGTACACTTTAAATTCACACAATGTTGTATGTCAAATATATTTCAACAAAAATATGGAAAGTAAGGAAACAACCTGATTAAAAAATGGGCCCAAGACCTTAGGAGACACCTAACACAGAAGATATACAGATGGCAAATAAGCATATGAAAAGATACTCCATATCATTTGTCATCAGGAACTGCAAGTTGAAACAAGAGTGAGATACTACTACACACCTATTAGAATGTGCTGGTAAGGATGCAGAGTAACATGAATTCATCCGCTGCTGGTGAGAATGGAAAATGGCACAGTCACTTTGGAAGACAGTTTGGCAGTTTCTTATCAAACTAAACAAACTCTTATCACACAGTCCAGAAACTGTGCTCTTTGGTATTTAACCAAAGGATCTGAAACCTATGTCTGCACAATTGTCTCCTCATGCTGTGTTCTTAAGTGTCAAAACTTGGAAACAATCAAGGTGTCCTTCAGTTGGTAAATGGAAAATAAACTGTGGTATATCCAGGCAATAAAATATTACACAGTGCTCAAAAGAAATAAGCTATCAAGCCATAAAAAGACACGGAGGAAACTTAAATGCATAGTACAAAGTGATATAAGTCAAATCTACAGCAGTCTGGAGGAGGCAAAACCAAGGAATCAAGGAAACAGTAAAGAGATCAAAGGTTGTCATGGATTCTGCAGAGGGAGGGATGAACAGGTAGAGCACAGAGAGTTTTTAGAACAGTGAAACTATAGTAATGACCAGTACATAGTGTTCATACACATAATGAATATATGTCATCACATAGTTGTCCAAACTCACAATGCACAACACCAAGAGTGAACCCTAGTGTAAACTATGGTCTTTGGATGATAATGATGTGTCAGTGTGTGTTCATCTATTGTAACAAATATACCGCTTTCATGGAGGATGTTGTTAATGGAGGAAGCTGGGCATGCATGGGGTCAGAGAGTATATGGGAAATCTCTGTATCATTTGCTCAGTTTTTCTGTGCACCTAATATAGAAAATCTAAACAGAGCAAAAAAATTACTATGAGCATTTAAATCTCAGAGAAACTCAGAATTATTCATTTTTCCATGTCTGGGTGAGGAATGAGGTATTGCACCTAAAATAAAATGACAAAATATGAATCATTATTTTATTATTATCTTAAAATAATTATGAGTTACAATTAAAATAATGCCCACAAATCTTTTGCTGTGCAAGATAATTCATTCTTTAACATGAATCCCTGATATTGTTTTGATCAAATGGTGGAAGACATTTTATCTAATGCTGATTGGATTTATTGAGTCAGGTTGACTGGTGTTACAGAATGTCAGTTATTGAGGAAGGAGAAAAAACTACAGGAATGTTGAATATTCCTTGGTTGTCTGGGAGATGTGGGAAAATAGTGGCAAAAAAGGTATTGTCAGGAAAAGTTTGAAACTGAGAGGTTAGAAGGAAATGGCAACCCACCCTGGTACTCTTGCCTGGAAAATCCCATGGATGGAGGAGCCTGGTGGGCTGCAGTCCATGGGGTCACAAAGAGTCGCACACGATTGAGCAGCTTCACTTTCACGCATTGGAGAAGGAAATGGCAACCCACTCCATTGTTCTTCCCTGGAGAATCCCAGGGACGGGGGCATCTGGTGGGCTGCTGTCTGTGGGGTCGCACAGAGTCGGACATGACTGAAGCGACTTAGCAGCAGCAGCAGAGAGGTTATGATTATGCCAAGACTGATAGGCTGCATAGAGAGAACTTTGGCCAAGAGATGGGGGGAGTATGATGAGGTGTGGGTTTGAATATCAGTGTTAATTGTTTACCAGCTGTGTCATCTGGAGAAAGTTATTTAACCTCTCTAAATCAAAGTTTCCTCATCTGAATAAATAAGATAATTCAGCAAAACACTCAAACAATTGACTAGCATCCAAAAGCGTTAGATGTAGTGATGATGATACTACGGTTATGATGGTGATCATGGCATTAATTGAGTGAAGGAATATTTAAATAACTTTGGCAGTAGTAAGTAGACAGTAGCAGCATAATAAGAGAGAAAATGGACAAATCTGGTTGAGAAAGAGTATTTGCTACTTCTTGGTGACTTTTAAATTCACCTCCATTTGTCATGTGTACTACAGGCTTAAAGTAGTATTAGTTTGGATAATATATTCTTTATAGAAGAGGATAAATCAATGAACAACCCTCTTAAACTCATTGGTGAAAGTTCTAATTTATCTTATGTTCCAGTCAAGATGGATACATGTTTATCAGATGGCCAACGACAAGCAAAGAACAAACAAACAAAAAACGAAAAACAAAACCAAACTATCCCTAAAGGAAGAAAACATGAATTCAAAACCAGCAAGCAGACATGAGAGGCATGAGAGATGTGAAAGGGAGAAAGGGAAGATGGAAAAAATCCAGACATGTTGAGAAGCAGTTGTTCTCCATTCATGTGTGTATGAATTTTAGAGGGTTTCTCCCCTATATTTCTATTCCACTTTCAACCTGAGAAATAATGACATTTACATTTTTTTAAATTTTTCTTTTAACTTTAGTTTACTTTACAATACTGTATTGGTTTTGCCAAACATTGACATGAATTCACCACGAGTGTACATGCGTTCCCAAACATGAATCCCCTCCCACCTTCCACCCCATAACATCCCTCTGGGTCCTCCCCATGCACCAGCCCCAAGCATCCTGCATCCTGCATCGGACACAGACTGGCGATTCGTTTCTTACATGATAGTAAACATGTTTCAATGCCATTCTCCCATCTCATCCCACCCTCTCCCTCTCCCCCAGAGTCCAATAGTTCACTCTATAGATCTGAGTCTCTTTTGTTGTCTCGCATACAGGGTCATCATCACCATCTTTCTAAATTCCATATATATGCGTTAGTATACTGTATTGGTGTTTTTCTTTCTGGCTTACTTCACTCTGTAGCCACTATGGAGAACAGTGTGGAGATTCCTTAAAAAATTGCAAATAGAACTGCCTTATGACCCAGCAATCCCACTGCTGGGCATACACACTAAGGAAACCAGAATAGAAAGAGACCTTTACATTTAAAGTGTTTTCACCTCAGAGTTTTCTGGATGGCAGCCTGTACCTCCTTATTTCTCAAGCTGTAGATCAGAGGGTTCAGCATAGGGATCACTGTGGTGTAGAACACGGAGGCCACGTTCTCCTGGGCCAGGGAACTGGCTGTGGAGGGTTTTAAGTACATGAAGGAAGCAGACCCATAAAATAATCCCACAGCTGCAAGATGGGAGCTGCAGGTGCTGAAGGCTTTGGATTGTCCCTCTGTGGAGGTGATATGGAGAATGCTGGAGATGATGAAGACATAGGAAACAAGGACTGTTAGGCTGGTGACTACAATGTTGAATCCAGCCAAAAAGAAAGTTGTCATCTCGATGTCATAGGTGCTAGAGCAAGAGAGCTTCATGAGGGCGATGATGTCACAGAAGTAATGACTGATGAGGTGTTCACAATAGGGCAGCTTCAACATAAGGCCAGTCTCTATGGTTGAGCCAATGAGCCCCATGATATAGACCCCAGCCACCAGCAGGGAGCAGACTCCTTGAGACATGATGATGTTGTAAAGCAAAGGCCTGCAGATGGCAACATAGCGGTCATAGGCCATCACTGTCAGCATGTAACACTCAGCAATGACAAACACCAGGAAGAAGTAGAGCTGGGCCATGCACCCTGCATAGGAGATGGTGTTCTTCTCTGACACAAAGTTCACCAGCATCTTAGGGGTAATGACAGAGGAGTAGCAGAGATCCACAAAGGACAGGTTGCTGAGGAAATAGTACATGGGGGTGTGAAGCTGAGCGTTCAGACAAATCAGGGTTATCATGCCCAGGTTCCCTATCATGGTGACCGAGTAGATCCCAAGGAAGAGGAAGAAGAGAGGGGGCTGGAGCTCTGGCCGATTTGTTAAACCTCCAAGAATGAACTCTGTCACTGTGGATTGGTTTTCTGCAGCCATTCTTCTCTGTTTGGGGACCCTGTGGAGATAAGAAAGAAGAGCCTGTGAAAGGTTGTATAGAGTCAGCCCTTGGTATCAGTTGGAGACACATCTGAGGATTCAGTCAACAGCATCTAGGACACGAAAGGCTGTCTTCATTGTATTATGTCATTTAAAAAAATTTTAAAATGTTATATTGAAGTATAGTCAATTAACAATGCTGTGATAGTTTTAAGAGGACAGCAAAGGGATTCAGCCATACATATACATGTATCCACTCTCCCCCAAACTTGTAAGAAAGTTGAGCAGGCACAGCAGCTCCTGCAGATACTGAGAAATGACTGTGTAGGAGACTTTCTGGTAAGGGGAGGTATCAGCTTCTGTTCCTGAGTGAGTGATCTTGAACTCACATTTTCCTAATTGTTTTGTATCTTTATTCCTTCTTCCCTGGTGGCTCAGATGGTAAAGAATCTGCCTGCAGTGCAGGAGACCCACGTTATATCCTTGGGTAGGAAAGATTCCTTGGTGAAGAGAATGGCAACCCACTCCAGTATTCTTGCCTGGAGAATCCAGAGGAGCCTGGTGGGCTACAGTCCTTGGGGTTGCAAAGCGTTAGACATGGCTCAGTGATGAACGCTACTTACTCCTAATATTTTTAGGATTCAGATGATTTCTGCATGATTTGAAGAATATGAAGGTGGAGATAAAACAGCCACCCCTGGAGATTTTAACAACCTCCTGTTTCTCCTGTAAACCTCTTTTATTTCTAGGTTTACAGTTGAATGTTGCTCCAGAAAGAGAAAGTCTCTTGGCATCTATGCAGTCTCAAAATATTGCCCATAAAATGAAAACATGTGGTTACCTTATTCTAAGCTGCGATAGCGTGGGCTGGTAGTTAGAGCCCTTTCAATCACTGAATGACAAATGAGTTTCCACAGTTGAGAATTAAATGGAGTTACAATATAAATTTCCAAAATTAAAAAATATAATGGAATAATGTGTATGAAATATTTTCCAAATACTCAGTTGTTATACAAATATAAAATTTCATTAGGCATCTGGAGCTTGTCCTAATTTTTTATTGAACCTGAGATCCTGGGATACTTATTTTTAGTTTTGGTTACAGGTAAAAGTCACCTGGTGAGATTTAAAAAATAATATGTCAGGTTCTGACTTACAGTCATTCTGACCAACTGGCATTTGCTAGACACTGAGGGCTCTGTTTATGGGCAGGTGGCAAAATTCACCTGAAGGTAGTAAAAATTTTTTCTTTAGCTTTTTCTTTATTGCAATCAGATGGTTTTGTAGCTTGAAACTGTGGCACTGAAAGCAGTTTATCCTGAGTAACATAAAGCTCCCAAGGAAGAGGTTGAGACTGATTGCTCTCCATTGAATTGAAAGACTCAGGAAAAATTGGATCATGCTTGGGAGTAGATGGAAGTAGATATAGAACACAGTGCATCTCCCAGATCAAGAGCAAAGTTATTTGAGTGGTACATGGAAATTTTCCCTTGTCCCCTTTTTTGCTAAACCCTGCTGTCCTTAGCGGCCAGCTGATCAATGGCTACTTTCTTTCCTCACACCAAATGTATCCTCTAGGATAACCAATCTCTCTTGTTGCTTCATTCATCATTTTTCTATTCCTTGTGTTGATTTCAAAATGGCTACTCAACCTATGATCAATGCAGAGAAGACTTTTAGCCATGGCCCTTATATGCAGATGACCAAGAGGCTCCCTGGAAGGAATCTTGGTACATCTAAGTCAAAATGGCAGTTAAAAATTGGTCTTGAGAAGCAGTTCCTGTCACTGGGTATCGTATCTCCTTGTGATGCCTTTTCTTCAATTTTCCTTTTCACCCAATGAGAAAAAACTGAAGGAAACATAATTTATAAGAGCATAGAGTATTTTTCCTCTGGTAAAGTGACTTCTGGAAGTAATTTGGTAGATTCTATCGAGAAATTGTCAGTGGTAAATGTAAGCCCCTGGAAGACCACCTCTCTGACTCCAGTTAAATTTCCCCCAATTCTAAACATGATTGGTCATTGGATGAAATAACCATTTAAAACTACTCAATATCTTAGTTTTTGTTATTTCAATTTGTGGACGAGCATGTGAGTAAAACAGATATATATATTTTTAATCTGAAAATTTCACAACATATTTAAAGTACTTAAAAATTAGTGAGTGGGCTTCTTACTTCCACCCATGAAGGGTGAACTCATACTGGAACTGTATTTATACCATAAACAACCAGAAAACCAGACAAGGTACAACGAACAATCATTTCCTGACATCTGACAACAGGCAGTACCAAACTGATTTCTGAGAGGAAGGAAAAATATATCATAAGCCCAACAATTGCACCAGTGATTCCACGCCACATTCCAGGTGAACAGATCTAGAAAGAACGAACGTTATAAAATGTTCAGTTCAGTTCAGTTCAGTCGCTCAGTCGTGTCCGACTCTTTGCGACCCCATGAATCGCAGCACGCCAAGCCTCCCTGTCCATCACCAACTCCCGAAGTTCACTCAGACTCACGTCCATCGAGTCCGTGATGCCATCCAGCCATCTCATCCTCTGTCGTCCCCTTCTCCTCCTGCCCCCAATCCCTCCCAGCATCAGGGTCTTTTCCAATGAGTCACCTCTTCGCATGAGGTGGCCAAAGTACTGGAGTTTCAGCGTTAGCATCATTCCTTCCAAAGAAATCCCAGGGCTGATCTCCTTCAGAATGGACTGGTTGGATCTCCTTGCAGTCCAAGGGACTCTCAAGAGTCTTCTCCAACACCACAGTTCAAAAGCATCAATTCTTTGGTGCTCAGCTTTCTTCACAGTCCAACTCTCACATCCATACATGACCACAGGAAAAACCATAGCCTTGACTAGACGGACCTTAGTCGGCAAAGTAATGTCTCTGCTTTTGAATATGCTATTTGGGTTGGTCATAACTTTTCTTCCAAGGTAGGACAAGAAGTAAATAATAAAAAGCCTATAGGTAATAAGCTAATAGTGGAGATAAAATATAATCATCAAAACTCAATCTAAAAGAAGGGAAGGAAAAAGAAAAAGTGGACTAAAGGACAGTTGCAAGATGGCAGATGTAAGCGCAAACATTTTGGTGACTGATTTAGATACAAATAGTTTAAATAGTCTAAGGAAAATGCAGAGATTGTCACAGTGGATAAATGCTATTACCCAATTTTATGGTTTTCCAAGAAATCCACTTTGAATATAAAGACATTAATAGCTAAAATTATAAGTACAGAAAAAATATACCATGCAAATATCAAGGCAAAGAAAGCTAGAGTGACTATACCAGCAGCGAGCAAAGTAGATCTCAAAGCAGGAAATATTACTAGAAATAAGGAGGAACATTTCAGAATGATAAAGAAGTCTGTTGAATAAGGCGACATGAGACTCCTAAATGAGTTCACTGAACAACAATGTTTCAAAACCCATGAACCAAACTGACAGAAAGAAAGAATATACAGGTCCACCATTAGAGAGTGAAATACTCTTCTAATTAATGGACAGAGCTAGTAGAAAGATTAGCAATGACAGAGAAAACATCCACAAACTGACATTTTTGGAACTCTCCACACAGGAGCAGCAAAATACGCAATCTTTTAGTTACATATAGAAAAGCCTATTCATGATAAAACCTATTCTGGGCACTAAAACCGCCATACGTTTGTAAAGCTGAAATCACATACACCATTTACCCATACCATAACAAACTATAAATAATTTACAGAGTGGTATCTAGAAAATCATCAGCTATTTGAAAATTAAGTGGTGAGCTTTTCTTTTACTCATTTGATAAACTATAAATTTTAAGAATTGAGGTATTAGATAGCAAAGAGAATAGATTAGAATCAAACTGCTTTTCTCTGACTTATTTATTTATATATTTTTATTAATGTATCATTGACCTACAGCACTATGTTAGTTCAGGTTGAAGGGCTGAGATTTTAAGCGTTCCTTGAAAGTCACAGGGGGCTTCCCTGATGGCTCAGATGTTAAAGAATCCCCCTGCAATTTAGGAGACACAGGTGATGCAGGTTCGATGGTTGGGTTGGGAAGATGCCCTGGAGGAGAGCATAGCAACCCATTCTTGCCTGGAGAGTTGGTGGGCTACAGCCCATACAGTGGTGAAGAGTTTGATGTGACTGAGCATGCACACACAGCTCACAAAACTGCTTTCCTGATAGAACGGCAGAAGATGAGGAGTAGCAACAGAGGTCTTATGGATTGCAGAGCCTAAAGTATTTACTATCTGATCCTTTCTGAGTCATTAGCAAACTCCTGCTCTAGGAAACTGATACTCAAATTCACCCAAAGTCATATGGCTATGAAAAATAGAACTGAACCCAGAACCCAGGAGTTGTAATCATGAGTTTGTTTTGCCTTTACCATACTGTGCTGTCTGGCTATAACTTATCTCTTTGTGAAACTTTATTTTTATATTTTAAGTAAACTTAATGTAGTACATTAAGGCCAATGAAGGATCTTATCGCTATATCTCCAGAAACTTATTTTAAGAGTACAAAAGCAATATATCTGCATTGTAGACAAGTAAACACACAGATGAAAATCAAATTGTCATATTATATCAACTGAGAATCTAAAATTGCTATGTATGTTCTACTAGATCTTCTTCTATGCATATATGTATTTACAAATGTGTACACTAATATACAGGTTTTCTATTTTTTAGTCAAAGTGAGCATACTACACATGTTGGTTTGCAACTTGCTTTGTTCTGTAGCATTAAAAGACACTGACTGACTTGTTCAGCAACAGTAATATCACTTTTGTTCACTTTGGTACTGAAGATAAGGAAATATGCATTATAATAAAATTTATACCTTAAATTATTGGCAGTGAGGTATTTAAATTTTCAATAATAGTAACATAATTTTGAATTGTATTTCAATTTTTGAAAAAGATCTAAGCAATTTTTATCTAGATAATGACAGCAAATTTAAAACATATCTTATGTATCTTCTTCCCTCAAATCAGTCTCCTAAAATGATGAGGAACAGAAAACTCACAAACATCTCACTACTAGGAATCAAAGTTCCAGAAAACAGAATATTGTTATGAAGTAGAGATTTTATTTCCTGTCTTTTAATGTAAACACCTTTTCTATTGAATACAAAATCATGGGCAACAGTGATATTTTCCTGTAATCTTCTAGCTAATCTATAAATGACCCCTAAATTTCTTGTTGGTTGCTAAAAATCTTACTAATAGTTTTATCAGCTCACCAGAAGCAAAGAACTGCTGCTAATGAAAGCAATCAGAATTATAAAAGCAAATATATTTCCTTTCCAAGTGAGGGGAAAAGCTCTGAGAAGGGAGACATATGATTGAAAATAGTGTGTATAAAAGTCTGTAGTAGAAACAGGAATTCATGGAAGATACCCTGTTCTCATCTTACACAACTGCTTTAAAACCATAACTGAATGTCTGTGTTGAGGAAAACTGGAACATTGTTACCTGGAAGTCTTAGGAGGTACTCGGCTTTCCAGTGCTCAAGAAGTAAATATCAGAAAATAGAAAGCTACAAGATTTACATCTATTTTCAAGTTAAAGGGACTAATCAGTCGTAGAAATGGGTCATAGAAACTGGGGCACTGGGTATTTTTATGTTTAGGTAGACACTCTCTCCTGGAATGCCTGCTCCAGAGAATGGGTCCTCAATGAACAATTAGTGTGTGTTTCCATTTGCTCTATGAAAGCTGTGTTAACTCCCAGGTGTGTTAATTTTTCTGGGAGAGTTATCCTGCCTGGTAACTGAGAGAGCTATCCTGCCTGGTAAGTCTGGTACCTAATCCCAGAAGCTGGACATTTTTAGCTCCATTATCATTATCTTCACCATGATCACTTCAGTCATTACCATGACTTTTACCAATATCATTGCCATTGTCGTTGGTCACTGCCATCCTGGTTTGGTATGCACCATTAGTTTTTCACCTACATGTACAATGAACTGTGTTTATAGTCTTTATTATAAAAATGCTTTATTTTATATCTTTTATATTTGGCATTTCTCCAAAAACAAATTCCCTAAGCTTATTAAAAAAAAAAGCCTGTTTAATTTTAGCTAACTGTTTTCATTGAAATAGAATTAATTTTATTTAATCTTTAGTAATTAACCTTGATTACCTTTGTTTTCATTTTATATTTTTTAGCTTTACTGCAATATGACTGACAAAAATAGTTATATACATCTCAGTTGCACATGTGATTTTTGTAAGTATACTATGTGATTTGACATACATACATATTGTGAAATGATTACTGCAATCAAAGTAATAAACATATCCCTTATCTCACATAGTTACCTTTTTGTGTGAGCCAAGAACACTTAAAATATACCCCCTTAGCAAATTTTAGGTGTTCAATACAGTAGTGTTTACTATAGGCACCATATTGTACATTATATTCCACAGACTTACTGAGTTCTGTGGATCTGTACAAATTGGAAATCTGTACCCTTGACCAAATCTCCCCATTTCCCCCATGCCCAACCCCTGTTGACCACCTTTCTTATATTTAAAGGTAAATAAATACTTAACACTACCCATGTCTGGGTACTCAAAAGATCTTTTCATTTTCCTTAATGCCCAATAATTTTGCTAGAGTGTGATTGGCAGTTTTTCATTCTGAGTCAGTATTCTTTGACATGGTGTGTTCCTTTTCAGAACATGTTTCAGTCCTTTATTATTTTTTAACAATGAGAATTTTTATAAACTAAATTTTAGTATCTGTTTTGCTTCCTTGCTTTCATTATATTTCTGGGTTTCTGTTCTTTTCTGTGTATATCAGATCATTATTGTCTAGCTTTGAAGTTAAAAATTTCTCTTGAATTCTCCTTCTTTTCTTTTCGATCTTAAATTGTTCCTCCTTTCCCAAATAGGTTTCTCTTAAGATGTCTCTTTCTTAGCAACATGGGTGTTTGTTCTGTAGAAGAGTTCTACATGATTAGATCTGAGATTCTAGATCCACAGAACGATGCACCCCCTTCAGAGATTATTTTAGCACTCTTAAATTCACCTGCTGTTGGAGTGAGTTAAACTCCTCCCAGGTTCTGATGCTATTTTCAATGTCACCTGATAAGCTTTTCTGTAAGCAATTTTTGGCTTCCCTGGTGGCTCATTGGTAAAGAATCCGCCTGCCAGTGCAGATGTGGATTTGATTCCTGGGTCAGGAAAATCACCCAAAAAAGGAAATAGCAACTCACTCCAGTATTCTGGCCTGGGAAATCCCATGGCCAGGGGAGCCTGCCAGTCTATAGTTTGTGGGGTCCCAAAGAGTTGGACATGACTTAGCTACTGAGCATAAAAGCAATATACACACACATAAAATCTTTTTTAAAATATAAATTTATTTATTTTAATTGGAGGTTAATTACTTTACAATATTGTATTGGTTTGGTATACACACACACACACACACGAAAAATACATTCAGAAAGTAAATTCCTAAAGTATGTACTCTTTAATATTTTGACTATATTAAAGATATTCTTTAACTATTTGTAATACCTAGTGCTTACTCTATCTCATGTATATTTTCTCATGTACATATTTTCCCTTGACTGCTACTGGTCTTTCTTTCTCTATGTCTTCAATATTTTAGCAGTCACTAAAATCCAAAGACTAGCAAGGAGAGATAAGAAAGTCTTCCTCAGTGATCAGTGCAAAGAAAATAGAGGAAAACAATAGAATGGGAAAGACTAGGTATCTCTTCAAGAAAATTAGAGATACCAAGGGAACATTTCATGCAAAGATGGGCTCAGTAAAGCACAGAAATGGTAGGGACCTAACAGAAGCAGAAGATATTAAGAAGAGGTGGCAAGAATACACAGAAGAACTGTACCAAAAAGATCTTCATGACCCAGATAATCACGATGGTGTGATCACTCACCTAGAGCCAGACATCCTGGAATGCAAAGACAAGTGGGCCTTAGGAAGCGTCACTATGAACAAAGCTAGTGGAAGTGGTGGAATTCCAGTTGAGCTATATCAAATCCTAAAAGAGGATGTTGTGAAAGTGTTGCACTTAATATGCCAGCAAATTTGGAAAAGTCAGCAGTGGCCAGAGGACTGGAAAAAGCCAGTTTTCATTCCAATCCCAAAGAAAGGCAATGCCAAAGAATGCACAAACTGCCGTATAATTGCCCTCATCTCACACGCTGGTAAAGTGAAAGTGAGAGTGAAGTCGCTCAGTTTTGTCTGACTGTTTGTGACCACATAGACTGTAGCCTACCAGGCTCCTCAGTCCATGGGATTTTCCAAGCAAGAATACTGTAGCGGGTTGCCAATTCCTTCTCCAGGAGATCTCCCTCACCAAGGGATTGAACCTGGGTCTCCTGCATTGTAGACAGGCACTTTACCATCTGAGCCACCAGGGAAGTCCATTGGCAGGTTGGTATAGATCCCTGACAAGGTTTCTGACATAAAACATATTAAGTCACCCCACAGAGTAGGGCTTTTCACTTGCTTCGCTAGTAAGGTAATGCTCAAAGTTCTCCAAGCCAGGGTTCCTGTGAACCGGGAACTTCTAGATGTTCAAGCTGGTTTTAGAAAAGGCAGAGGAACCAGTGATCAAATTGACAATATCTGTTGGGTCATCAAAAAAGCAACAGAGTTCCAGAAAAACATCTATTTCTGCTTTATTGACTATGCCAAAGCTTTTGACTGTGTGGAACACAATAAACTGTGGAAAATTCTGAAAAAGATACCCGACCAATTGACCTGCCTCTTGAAAAATCTATATGCAGGTCAGGAAGCAACAGTTAGAACTGGGACATGGAACAACAGACTGGTTCCAAATAGGAAAAGGAGTATGTCAAAGCTGTATATGTCACCCTGTTTATTTAACTTATATGCAGAGTACATCGTGAGAAATGCTGGGCTGGAGGAAGCACATGCTGGAATCAAGATTGCTGGAGAAATATCAATAACCTCAGATATGCAGAGGACACCACCCTTATGGCAGAAAGTGAAGAAGAACTAAAGAGCCTCTTGATGAAAGTGAAAGAGGAGAGTGAAAAAGTTGGCTTAAAGTTCATTATTCAGAAAACTAAGATCATGGCATCTGGTCCCATCACTTCATGGCAAATAGATGTGGAAACAGTGACAGACTATTTTTTTTTGTTTTTGGCTCCAAAATCACTGCAGATGGTAACTGCTGCCATAAAATTAAGGGATGTTTACTCCTTGGAAGAAAAGTTATGACCAAATATTAAAAAGCAGAGACATTACTTTGCCAACAAAGGTTCATCTAATTAAGGCTATGATTCTTCCCATAGTCATGTATGGATGTGAGAGTTGGGCTATAAAGAAAGCTGAGTGCCAAAGAATTTATGCTTTCGAACTGTGGTGTTGGAGAAGACTCTTGAGAGTCCCCTGGACTGCAAGGAGATCAATCCAGTCCATCCTAAAGGAGATCAGTCCTGAATGTTCATTGGAAGGACTGATACTGAAGATGAAACTCCAGGACTTTGGCCACCTGATGCGAAGAAATGACTCATTTAAAAAGACCCTGTTAAAGTTAAAAACTTCTGCACAACAAAGGTAACTACAAGCAAGGTGAAAAGACAGCCTTCAGAATGGGAGAAAATAATAGCAAATGAAGCAACTGACAAACAACTAATCTCAAAAATATACAAGCAACTCCTACAGCTCAGTTCCAGAAAAATAAACAACCCAATCAAAAAATGGGCCAAAGAACTAAATAGACATTTCTTCAAAGAAGACATACAGATGGCTAAAAAACACATGAAAAGATGCTCAACATCACTCATTATCAGAGAAATGCAAATCAAAACCACAATGAGGTACCATTTCACACCAGTCAGAATGGGTGCGATCCAAAAGTCTTCAAGCAATAAATGCTGGAGAGGGTGTGGAGAAAAGGGAACCCTCTTACACTGTTGGTGGCAAGCTAGAACAGCCACTATGGAGAACAGTGTGGAGATTAAAAATCTGGAAATAGAACTGCCTTATGACCCAGCAATCCCACTGCTGGGCATACACACCGAGGAAACCAGAATTGAAAGAGAGACTTGTACCCCAATGTTCATTGCAGCACTATTTATAATAGCCAGGACATGGAAGCAATCTAGATGTCCATCAGCAGATGAATGGATAAGCTGTGGTACATATACACAATAGAATATTACTCAGCCATTAAAAAGAATACATTTGAATCAGTTCTAATGAGGTGGATGAAACTGGAGCCTATTATACAGAGCGAAGTAAGCCAGAAAGAAAAACACGAATACAGTATACTAACACATATATATGGAATTTAGAAAGATGGTAACGATAACCCTGTATGCGAGACAGCAAAAGAGACACAGATGTATAGAACAGTCTTTTGGATTCTGCGGGAGAGGGAGAGGGTGGGATGATTTGGGAGAATGGCATTGAAACATGTATAATATCATATAAGAAATGAATCGCCAGTCCAAGTTTGATGAGGGTACAGGATGCTTGGGGCTTGTGCACTGGGATAACCCAGAGGGATGGTATGGTGAGTGAGGAGGGAGGGGGGTTCAAGATGGGGAACACATGTACACCCGTGGTGGATTCATGTTGATGTGTGGCAAAACCAATACAATATTGTAAAGTTAAAAAAAAAAAAAAAAATTAAAAGACCCTGTTGCTGGGAAAGACTGAAGGTGGGAGGAGAAGGGGACGACAGAGAATGAGATGGCTGGATGGCATCACTGACTCAATGGACATGAGTTTGAGTAAACTCCGGGAGTTGGTGATGGACAGGGAGTCCTGGCATGCTGCAGTCCATGGAGTCACAAAGAGCTGGACACGACTGCGTGACTGAACTGAACTGAACTGAAAATCCAGTCAAAACTATATTGATAAAGACTTCTGAGTGTTTTCTTAGTTGTGACTGAGTGACCGAACTGAATTGACTGAATAACTCATACCAGACTCACCTTCCTACTGTAAACCGGAAACTGGAAAAGTAGATGTAATTACTCTTTAGACATGTGACAACAGGCATCTCTGGGCTGGTATCTGTGATGGAAGGAAAACAAATCAGGTAAGTCTTATAATTGCCCAAGCTTTCATTTGCAGTCTAGTCAGACCCTGGCACCAGAGGTTTTGCCCAAGCAAAGCACAATATTGTTACTAGTTGTAGAATCAGAGATCAGAACAAGGAAGCTTAGTCACTTCAAATTGATAGGGAAGAGGCCCTGAGTAGAGAAAGAGCTCCAGAAACACAAATACAGTCCCTTTTTTCCTTCGGCTAAGTACTAAATTATCTATGTACAGGGTGATGTTCCATGAGGCTAAATTAATTATAACTACTGGTGGTTTGGCAGCTGGTTTGGAACAATTGCCAGAACTCACACAAGGCCTGGAGATGTCTGAACCTGCACCATCCATCTTTGTGAGATCTCAAGGAATATTCAGGACATTCAGTACAGGCTGACGAAAGGTAATAATTTAGGAGTAGTACTAAATTTGCCCAGCTCTGAATTAGACTTGCTTTAACAAACCTTAGAAACAAATTTCAAAAAGATTAAGCCTATATGCTTGCCTTAATTGCCATAAAAATCCTTAAGAATTTTAAATGAGAAGAAGATAATCCAGAACTCAACAATGTTATAGTCACAATGTTCGGAATCCAATAAAAATTAGTAAAGATTCCAAAAAGTCAAAGAATGTAACTCGCAACCAGGACTAAAGCAACATTCCAGCAATTAGTCAACTTTAAAAGGTATTATATATATTATGTGTGTGTATATATATATATATATATATATATATAAAAGGGAACTTTAAAAAGGCATTATATATATGCTCATAGGTGTTAAGAAAACTATGGTCAAATGTGTGTTAATTTGGCTGTAATGGCATTTAAAGCAAACAAACAAACAAAAAAAGCTATGAAAATGGCCTTGGAGGGTTATCTTTAGTTACCTGAAGAGTTTCTAGTTTTTTTTCAGGTACAGTTTATGTTAAGATAATTTTTACTAATTTAGAGAAGACAATCAATGTCTGTGAGAAAACGGACTTTCTTTTGGATTTTCTTTTTGTGGTCATTGTGAGTGATTGCTTTTTCCTTTTATTAGTTTCACATTCTTCCTTTATTCTAAAACTTAGACTGACATCTAGCTTTGACAATCATAGTATGTTTTATTTTCCTGAGGGGGGAATAACTTATAATGCTGTTTAGTTTTGTACTATTGGTGTGTTGGTGAATTTGTTCAATTTTTATTTATTTATACATATATATTTTACCATTCCTTACTTTATTTTATTTTTTAATTTTACTTTATTTTACTTTACAATACTGTATTGGTTTTGCCATACATCAACATGAATCTGCCACGGGTGTACATGAGTTCCCAATCCTGAACCTCCCTCCCACCTCCCTCCACATACTATCTCTCTGGGTCATCCCAGCGCACCAGCCCCAAGCATCCTGTATCCTGCATTGAACCTAGACTGGCTAACTGCAATAGATTATATGAACTGAGAAAAAAAATAAGAATATAATAGAGTGAAAAAATGGAGAATATTAAAAAAAAAACCCAAATGGAACAGTAGAACTGAAAGTGCTTTATCTAAAATGAAAATTTACAAGGTGAACTTGCCAGAAGAATAGATATTATGGGAAAATAACCAGAAAACTTGAATATCTAGTAAGAGATAGAGAGAGAGAATGTGTATGTGTGTGTGTGTGTGTGTGTGTGTGTGTGTGTGTGTGTGTGAGAGAGAGAGAGAGAGAGAGAGAGAGGATTAAAAAAAAACAACACAGAGCCTCAGTATCTTGTGGTACAATATCAGGTGGTCTAAAGTAGCTTAACTGAAACTAAAGAGGGAACAGTGGGATATGTCAGAGAAAATGTTAGAATTAATGATGGCTGAAAATTTCCAAATTTGAAGAAAAAAAATAAAATCACAGGATAAGCTCAATGAACTTCAAGCTCAATAAACACCAAGAAACCCATGTCAAGTATTACCATAATCAGATTACTTAGAATCGATTTGTAAAATATGCTAAACTAACCAGATGATAAGGTAAATTTCATAGAGAACCAAAAATGAAGATTACTGTTGACTTCTTGTGATAAAAATATAAACCAAGGAATAATGAGACACTGTTTAAAATGTTGAAAAAAATCTGTTTCTTTCCAGAACTATATCCAAAGAAGACAGGCTTCAAAATTAAAGTGAAATGATTTTTTTTCCTCCAGAGAAATAAGAGCTTAGAGAATTCATTGCAAACATGTCTGCCCTGTAAGAAATATTGAAGCCAGTTCCTGAAATTAAAGGAAAATGACACCAGATGGATAATTGGATATTCACAAAGGAATGAATATTGCTGGGAATATTAAATATGTGTTTAGATATAAAATTTCTTATTTTCCCCTTTTAAACTGTTTAAAACTGATGACAGTTTACAATTTTAATTTTCAGTTTACCAATAATTCCTAACTTTGAAATGAACACATACTGCATAAAAAACCTGAAAGTAAAGCTAAACATAGTAAATTGGCCATTCTACAAATTGGCTATTCAGTGAACTAGATTTCAGCAAAGGGACCTGTTGGTAAGTTAGTCTTTTGTGACTGATTTTCAGGCAACTGGCATAAATTATTTTAAAAGACATAATCAACATGATTTAATTATTGATAGAGAGGAGGGAGCAAGCCAGAAAATGGTGCCATATTCTGATTAGGATAAGGTGGCAGGAGCCACTTTAGAGGGAAAATAAGTTTTCAGTGTATTGAGTCATAGGTATCTGTGGGGCATTCAGGTGCAGATGTGCAGTGGGTTGCTGGTATTACAGGTGTAAATCTCCCTAGAAATGTAGATTTGACTTTCAATTCATTCAGTGTGAGCAAGTGGATGAGATGTTTCAGAGAAAGTATTACTAAATAGGACAAGAAAAAAAAGTCGAGGACCTGCTGTCATCAATGTTTATGGGCAAGTGAATAAGGACCCATGAAGGAGAATGAAAATAAGGGGCCAGAAGTTGGAGGAAAACTAGAAAGTTTTGTTCTGAAAGAGAAGCTGTCAACAGTATCAAGTAAAAGAGGACTGAAAAATACCTGCTGAGTTTGAGAAAACCTGATTTAATTCATCAAAAACAACGTGACCCAGACAAATCAGGTTTAATTGCTGTTATTCTGTAGATGGGGGAATACCATGCAAAGAGTACTTGGCATCTTGTTCAAAGCAGTAAAATCCAGAACACATCTTTCTTATTATTTTTTAATATAAATTTATTTATTTTAATTGGAGGTTAATTACTTTACAATGTTTAGATCTGGCTCCTTCCACAATAACACACTGCTTCTTGATGTGAACTAGCCACCGGAATAAAGTCACTGGGAAAAGTCTTCATAAAATTCTAAAACATTTCATAGAGAAAGTGTGTGACTTTTGTTTTCAATGAAGGTCTATAAATTGCAAAGACTCTCTTCAATCTTTGTTTTCTATCTGTCTAATACTTTTGTTTTTAAAAACATTTCTTGTCATCAGTTCAGTCAATCAGTCATATCCGACTCTTTGAGACCCCATGGACTGCAGCATGCCAGGCCTCCCTGTCCATCACCAAATCCCAGAGTTTACTCAAACTCATGTCCATTGAGTCGGTGATGCCATCCAACCATCTCATCTACTGCTGTCCCCTTTTCCTTCCATCTTCAATCTTTCCCAGCATCAGGGTCTTTTCCAATGAATCAGTTCTTCATGTCAGGTGGCCAACATATTGGAGTTTCAGCTTCAGCATCAGTCCTTCCAATGTATATTCAGGACTGATTTCCTTTAGGATGGACTGGATTGATCGCCTTGCAGTCCAGGGGACTCTCAAGAGTCTTCTCCAACACCACAGTTCGAAAGCATCAATTCTTTGGTGCTCAGCTTTCTATATAGTCCAACTCTAACATCCATACATGTCTATTGGAAAAACCATAGCTTTGACTAAATGGACCTTTGTTGGCAAAGTAATGTCTCTGCTTTTTAATATGCTGTCTAGGTTGGTCATAACTTTTCTTCCAAGGAGTAAGTGTCTTTTAATTTCATGGCTGCAGTTACCATCTGCACTGATTTTGGAGCCCAGGAAAATAAAGTCAGCCACTGTTTCCACAGTGGAAAATTTCAGTCCACCTCACAATCTTGATTTATCTTTCATCCTTGGGAAATTATAAATTTTGTTGTTTTGCACAGGGATATTTCCTTTATGAAATAGTACATATGTTCCTGAAATATAATGCTTAAGATAAAAATTCATTTTAAAGAGCTTTGAGGGTATATTTGTAACAAGGATGAGTCCTGAGGGAGCGGTACAATCAAATTATTTTTCATTATTACCACTGTAAGTTTACACATATAATTTCTTTTTTTTGGTTTTAATTTTTAAATTAGTTTATTTGTTTTAACTGCAGGCTAACTACTTTACAATATTGTAGCAGTTTTTGCCATACACTGACATGAATCAGCCACGGGTGTACATGTGTCCCCCCATCCGGAAACCCCATTCACCTCCCTCCCCATCCCATCCCTCTGGATTGTCCCAGTACACTGGCTTTGAGTGTCCTGTTTCATGCATCAAACTTGGACTGGTTATCTATTTCACATATGGTAATATACATGTTTCAGTGCTATTTTCTCAAATCATCCCACCCTCATCTTCTCCCACAGAGTCCCAAAGTCTGTTCTTTATATCTTTGTTTCTTTTGCTGTCTCATATATAGGGTTGTCATTACCATCTTTCTAAATTCCATATATATCTGTTAATATACTGTATTGGTGTTTTTCTTTCTGACTTAATTCACTCTGTATAATAGGCTCCAGTTGCATCCACCTCATTAGAACTGACTCAAATGCATTCTTTTTAATAGCTGAGTACCACAGCTTTCTTATCCATTCGTCTGCCGATGGACATCTAGGCTGTTTCCACGTCCTAGCTATTGTAACCAGTGTTGTGATGAACACTGTGGTACACGTGTCTCTTTCAATTCTGATTTCCTTGGTGTGTATGCCCAGCAGTGGGATTTCTGGGTCGTATGGCAGTTCTGTTTCCAGTTTTTTAAAGAATCTCCACACCGTTCTCCATAGTGGCTGTACAAGTTTACATTCCCACTAACAGCTTAAGAGATGCTCTTTTCTCCACACTCTCTCCAGCATTTATTGTTTGTAGACTTTTGGATAGCAGCCATTCTGACCAGCATGAGATGGTACCTCATTGTAGTTTTGATTTGCATTTCTCTGATAATGAGTGATGTTGAGCATCTTTCCATGTGTTGGTTAGCCATCTGTATGTCTTCTTTGGGGAAGTGTCTGTTTAGTTCTTTGGCCCATTTTTTGATTGGGTCATTTATTTTTCTGGTATTGAGCTGCATGAGCTGCTTGTATATTTTTGAGATTAGTTGTTTGTCAGTTGCTTCATTTGCTATTATTTTCTCCCATTCTGAAGGCTGTCTTTTCACCTTGCTTACAGTTTCCTTCATTGTGCAAAAGCTTTTATGCCTAATTAGGTTCCACTTGTTTATTTTTTCTTTTATTTCCATTACTCTGGGTGGTGGGTCATAGAGGATCTTGCTGTGATTTATGTCAGAGAGGTGTTTTGCCTATGTTTTCCTCTAGGAGTTTCATAGTTTCTGGTCTTACATTTAGATCTTTAATTAATTTTGACTTTATTTTTGCATACACACATATATTATTATGTATACACACAGGAAAAATACATTCAGGAAGTAAATTACTACATTAAAATATATTGTTTAAATATTCATAACACTAAGTGCTTACTCTGTTGCAGCCATATCTTCTCATGCACATATTTTTCTTTGACTGTTCTTGGACTTTCTTTTTGTTTGTCTCCAATATTTACTAGTCACTAAAATCCAGTCAAAACTAAATGAAGTCTTAATGCAGCCATGACTGAATAACTCATACCAGACTCAACTTCCTACTGTGAAACCAGACTGGAAAAGTAGATATGATAATTCTTTAGATGTCTGACAATAGGCATCTCTGGGCTGATATCTCTGATGGAAGGAAAACAAATCAGGTAAGTCTTATAATAGCCTAAGCTTTCATTTTGGTGGTCTAATCACACCCTGACACTAGAGGGGTTGCCCAAGCAAAACACAAAATTGCTACTAGTTGTAGAATTAAGAGATCAGAACACAGGGGGCTTAGTCACTTCAAATTTATGAGGAAGAGGACATGAACTAGGTAGAGAAAGAGCTCCAGAAATATGAATACAGTCCTCTTTTTTCTTTGGCTAATACTGAACTGTGTATGTATAGGGTGAAGTTCCATGAGGCCAAGTTAATAATAACTACTGCTGATTTGGAAGCCGAACGATTCCCAGAACTCACAGAAAGCCTGGAGATGTCTGAACTCGCACCATTCAGCTTACTGAAATCTGAAGGAAAATTAAGTACAGGTCCATGAAAAGTAAGAGTTTAGGAGTAGTACTGCTGCTGCTGCTGCTAAGTCGCTTCAGTCCTGTCCGACTCTGTGCGACCCCATAGACGGCAGCCCACCAGGCTCCCCCATTACCCTGGGATTCTCCAGGCAAGAATACTGGAGTGGGTTGCCATTTCCTTCTCCAATGCATGAAAGTGAAAAGTGAAAGTGAAATCGCTCAGTCGTGTCCGACTCTTAGGGACCCCATGGACTGTAGCCCACCAGGCTCCTCCATCCATGGGATTTTCCAGGCAAGAGTACTGGAGTGGGTTGCCATTGCCTTCTCCGAGGAGTAGTACTAAATTTGTCTAACTTTAAATTAGACCTGCTTTAACAAGTCTTAGAAAGAAACTTCAAAAAGACTAAGCTTATATACTTGACTTAATAGCCATAAAATAAGCCATTAAAATTTTTAAAGGAGAGCAAAATAATTTAGAATCTCAACAATGTTATAGTCATAATGTTTCAAATCCAATAAAAATCAGTAGATAGTACAAAAAGCAAAAAAAAAAAAAAAAAATTGCAAATCACAACCAGGGCAAAAGTCAGCCAGTAGAAACATACCAGAAAGTATACAAATATTGGAATTAGTCAACAAGAATTTTAAAAAGGCCTTATACACACAGTCAAGGGTGTTAAGGAAAATAATAATATAGCAGAGTGAAAAAAATGGAAACTACAAAAGAAAACCAAATGAAACACGTAGAACCAAAAATGCTTTATATGAAAAGAAAATTTGGTAGATGACCTTAACAGATCAGTAGACACTATTGAAGAAATAATTTAAAAACTTGAATACTTGGCAAGAGAAAGTGCTGAAATAGAGAGAGAGAGAGAGAGAGAGAGAGAGAGAGGATTCAAAAATAAACAGACTCAGTGCCTTCTGGTGCAATAACAAGTGGTCTAATGCAGTTTAATGGGAACCAAAGAGTGGCATAGGTTAGAGAAAATATTAGAATCAAAGATGGTTGAAAATTTCCAACTTTGAAGAAAACTATAAACCCACAGGATAGGCTCAATGAACCTCAAGCTGAATAAACACAAAGAAAACCGCATCAAGTTATCACCATAATCAAATTGCTTAGAATCAGTGTTTTTTAAAAAAAAATGTTATACCAACCAGATTACAAAGGCGAATTTCATAGAGGACCAAACATGAAGATTATTGTTGACTTCTTGTCATAAAGAATACACACTATAGGACAATGAAACAATAAGTTTAAAATGCTGAAATAAAAACCTGTCTATCCAGAACTATATACAGAGAAAATATTCTTCAAAATTAAAGTGAAGCAAATTTTATTTCCCTTCAGAAAAGTAAGAGCTTAGAGAATTCATTGCCATCACGTCTTCCCTATAAGAAATGTTAAAGGAAAATGACACCAGATGGATACTTGAGTCTACAGAAAGGAATGAAGATTGCTGGGAATAGTAAATATGTGTTTAAATATAAAAAAGCTTGTTTTCTTCTTTTAAGCTGTTTAAAAAAGATAACAGCTTACAGTAATTTAAGCTTTCACTTTACCTATAGTTCTTAGTTTTATGAAATGAATACATACTGCATAAAAAAACCTGAAAGTAAAACTACACATACTAAATTGGCCATTTTACAAACTGGCTATTCAGTGAATTAGCTTTCAGCAAACTATCCAGTTGGTAAATTTTCAGTAACTGATTTTCAGACAACTGGCGTAAGTGATTTAAAAGACATAATCGACATGATTTAATTATGATGGAAAGGAGGAAGCAAGCAGAAAAATGGCGCCATATTCTGATCAGGGTAATGCAGCAGGAGCCACTTTAGAGGGAAAATAATGTTTTCAGTCTGTTGAATCATAGGTGTCTATGGGGCATTCAGGTGGAGATGTGCAGTGGGTTGCTGGTGTTATAGGTGTAAAATCCCACCTAGAAATATAGATTGGACTTTCAATTCATTCAGTGTGAGCAAGTGGATGAGATGGCTCAGAAAAAGTGAGCAGGACAAGAGGAAGGAAGTTGAGGATCTGTTGTCATTAACATTTATGGACAGGTGAATAAGGAACCTTGAAGGAGAACGAAAATAAGTGGCCAGAAGTTGAAGGAAAGGTGGAAAGCTAAGGTGTTTCAAAAATGAAGTTGTCAATGGTATCGAGTAAACAGGACATCCGAATATCCACTTGGTTTAAAACATTTGATGCAATTCATGAATGATATTGTGACACAGATAAGTCAGTTTTAACTGTTGCTATGCTGTAGAGAGGGGAACACCAGCAAAGAGAACTTAGCATCTTGTTCAAGGCAGTACAGTCAGTACGATTAGATTTGGCTGCTTCCACAGCAACACATCCTTTCTAGATATGAGCTAGCCACCAGAATAAAGTTGTTGGGAAAAGGCTTTCTCACCTTTTAGAGAAAAAGTGTGGCTTTCATTTTCAGTAAAGGTCTATAAATTGCATTTAATCCCTTCAATCTTTGTTTTCTATTTGTCTAATACTTCTGTTTTTAGAAACACTTTTTCTTGTCCATGGAGATGTTTTATTGTGTTAAGACTCATCTCCCTGCTCCAGCATACTAAGCCACACACTTTGGACTTGAGATGATATTAGTTGTTTCCCTAATTAATCCCCTTTTTATGTCAGTTCACCTCATAAACTTGATTTATCTTTCATCCTTGGGAAATTGTAGATTTTATAGTAGTGTACAGGCAGATTTTCCTTTTAAGATAGGACATTTGTTCCTGAAATGTAAACCTTAAGAAAAAAATTTGTTTTGAAGACCTTTGAGGCATTACTTGTAACAAAGATGAGCCCTGAGGAAGCTCCATAACCAAATTCTTTCATTATTTCTGTGGTAAGTTTCTTTTTTTAAATTTTTAATTGAAGGTAATTGCTTTTCAACGCTGTGTGAATTTCTGCTATACAACAACATGAATCAGCCATATGTACACATATATCCCCTCCCAATGGGCTCCCCCCCACATCCCCCATCGACCCCTCTAGGTCATCACAGAGCACCGAGATGAGCCCCTTGTGCTCTGCAGGAGCCTCCCACCAGCTGTCTGTTTACATACAGTAGTGTACACGTGTCAGTCCCACTCTCTCAGCTCATCCCACCCTCTCCTTCCCTCACTGTTCAGCAAGTCCATACTCTACGTCTGCATCTATTCTTGCCCTACAAATAGGCTCATCAGTACCATTTTTCTAGATTCCATATATACATATGCATTAATATAGTATATATATTTTCTCTTTTTGGCTTACTTCACTTTGTTTGACAGACTCTAGGTTCATCCACAACACTACAACTGACACAATTTTGTTTCTTTTATAGCTGAGTAATTGGCATCCAGTCACTTCACTTCATGGCAAATAGATGGAGAGACAATGGAAACAGTGACAGACTTTATTTCCTTGAGCCCCAAAAATCACTGAGATGGTGACTGCAGCCTTGAAATTAAAAGACACTTGCTCCTCAGAAGAAAAACTATGACAAACATAGACAGTATATTAAAAAGCAGAGACATTACTTTGCCAACAAAGGTCCGTCTAGTCAAGGCTATGGTTTTTCCAGTAGTCATGTATAGGTGTCAGAGCTGGACCATAAAGAAGACTAAGAGATGAAGGATTGATGCTTCTGAATTGTGGTGTTGGAGAAGACTCTTGAGAGTCCTTTAGACAGCAAGGAGATCAAGCCAGTCAATCCTAAAGGAAATCAACCCTGAATATTCATTGGAATGACTGATGTTGAAGCTGAAGCTCTAATACTTTGGCCATCTTATGTGAAGAATCAACTCATTGGAAAACACTTTATTGCTGGAAAATACTGAGGGCAGGAGGAGAAGGGAGCAGCAGAGGATGAGATGGTTGGATGACATCACTGACTCAAAGAACATGGGTATGAGCAAACTCCTGGAGATAGTAAAGGATAGGGGAGACTGGTGTGTTGCAATCCATGGGGTCACAAAGAGGTGGCTATGACTTGGCAACTCAGCAACAACAATATTCCATTGTATATGTGTAGCACAACTTTATCCATTCCTCTGCTGATGGACATCTAGGTTGCTTCCATGCCCTGTCTATTGTAAATCATGCAGCAATGAACATTGGGGTTCAGTTCAGTTCAGTTCAGCCATGTCTGACTCTTTGCGACCCCATGGACTGCAGCACACCAGGCCTCCCAGTCCATCACCAAATTCCAGAGTTTACTCAAACTCATGTCCATTGAGTCAGTGATGCCATCCAACCATCTTGTCTCCTCTGTCATCCCCTTCTCCTCCTATCTTCAATCTTTCCCAGCATCTGGGTCTTTTCCAGAGTCAGTTCTTTGCATCAGGTGGCCAAAGTATTGGAGTTTCACCTTCAATATCATTCCTTCCAATGAATATGCAGGACTGATCTCCTTTAGGATGGACTGGTTGGATCTCCTTGCAGTCCAGGGGACTCTCAAAACTCTTCTTCATCACAGTTCAAAAGCATTAGTTCTTTGGCACTCAGCTTTCTTTATAGTCCAACTCTCACATCCATACATGACTACTGGAAAAACCATAGCTTTGGCTAGACAGACCTTTGCTGGCAAAGTAATGTCTCTGCCTTTTAATATATTGTCTAGATTGGTCATAACTTTTCTTCCAAGGAGCAAATGTCTTTTAATTTCATGTCTGCAATTACCGTCTGCAATGATTTTGGAGTCCTCAAAAATAAAGTCTGTCACTGTTTCCACTGTGTGTTTTGAATTATAGTCTTCACAGGGAATATGCCCAGTATTGGGACTACTGGATCATAGGATAGTTTTATTCCTAGTTTCTTAAGAAATCTCCATAATGTCCTTCATAGTGATTGTATCAATTTCCATATATAGTTTCTCCCACAAGCACCTCAACTTTGAAAATCTCCCCTACAGTCACACATCATCTGACATCATTCAGTAAAAATACCAACACTAGTGCATTGAGGCTTTAATCTAATGACAGTTTTTGGCAAGGCAGAAGTTTATGTTGAGAAGTAGAAGACACAATAGACAAAAGCAAACTAAAGAGGAAGAACAAATTTGGATGTATCCCTGGATTGGGAAGCTGATCTACAAGGATTCAGCCTCAGAACTCGAGAAGCTAGAAAGTCAATAGAGAGGAGCACTTGATTAAAAGTGGGTGGAAGGTAGGGACAGCCAAAGGGAGTTTTAATTGAGAGAAGAGCTGCTTCTGACAGATGCTGAGATGAAGTGCTTGATAGAGAACCTTTGCTACCACTAGACTTACAGCCTATGGGAAGATAAGGCAGAGAATCACAGAAATCTTCTTTCTTGTTTGCTGGACAGTGCAGTTATTCCTAGAATGAATGAAATATGAATACACTATTGAATGAAAGTGAAAAGTGAAAGTGTTAGTTGCACACTTTTGTCTGACTCTTTGCAACTGCAGGGACTGTAGCCCATTAGGCTCCTCTGTCCATGGGATTACCAGGTGGGAATATTGGAGTGGGTTGCCATTTCCTTCTCCAGGAGATTTTCCTGACCCAGGGATTGAACCTGGTTTTCCTGCATTACAGGCAGACTCTTTACTGTCTGAGCCACCTGGGAAGTGTATCTTACTGTAAATTATAATAGATAGCCCTTAGTGTTAATTGTTTCTTGACATACTCACTTCTTGTTTTTATTAAAGTCATTTCGTATTTATTTGTTACTTTCCCCAAAATTGCCAGATTTCAGAAGGCAGGGACTCTGCTTTAAGGATTCCAGTGACCCTCAACAAGAGGAAGTTTAATTTAGTGATTATATATAGGGGCCTAAATTTAGACAGATCCAGGCATGTGGGCTCTGAAACACATTGTCTCTGTGAGCAACTTACCTTAATAAAGAATATCATTATTATGAGAAATAGAATATATGTGCATAATGTTTTCAATCTTGGCAGCCAGGAACTGTAAAGGGTCTTTGTCAGGCACAGTAATGAATATTCAAGAAATGGTAATAACAGTCATTTTTCACAATGATTTTTTTCTTAATTATACCAGATAACTGTTTGTTGAAAGAAACTGTCTCTAAAAACCAAAGCAAGTAATATCGAGGGTATAAACAAACATTTCTATCCCTGGGAAAGTAATCTCTCAGGAAATGGTCTTGAGGGAATCTCTGAATAATCAAGTCACTGAGATCCACAGTCCTAATAAAACTCCCTATTCTCCTGTTATCCACTAGTCAGGAAAAGGCATGACCTCCTTCCTTGTAGCTGGAGGTGTTTTGAGCAAACCAATGATCGGAAACATGCTCTTCAAAGCAGAATGAGATACAAGATAAATCAGAGATTATGGTTCTTAGGACCAGACTTGGAGGAGAGAGTTCTGAGCTCAAAGCAGCCATCTTCAATTCACTATGGTCATTTTCTTTCCCAGGACAATTGTGGACAAGAGACAGTGGAATATGGCATTACAGCTCTAAACTAAAGGAAGGTGAGTACGTGCTTGGCCCTGGTCAGTCATATAACACAGTGGTTACCAGTGCAAACTGTGAGTCAGACTGCCCAAGTTCACCTTCTGGCAGCTACTCAGTAGTTTTAGGGCTGAGTTTTGGATGAGTTACTTAACTCAGCTTTCTTATCTGCAGAATGACGATAATAGTATTGTCACATAGCTCTTAGTACACAGCCTCACATAGTAGCCACTTAAATAAGTGCTAGCTTGAAACAATTATCATTAAATCTAATGATTTAATGATAAATCATTAGACAGGAGATCCTGGAAAGATATGAGATCTCCTTCTTTATTTGTTAACATTGACCCAGAGGTGGGAACTCTGAGAAGTCACAGTGTCTTCTGCCAGTCAAGGGAAAGTCCCCAGTGTCAAACAGAAGTAGGAGAGAGAGGGCACAGAAAATGGACTGCCTTAAAGACCTAAAAGACATCTCTTATTTTTCAATGAACTGGAATATGAATATATCTCTGCTTCTTCTAGAAGTGCCAGCGGTCACTCTGGAGGCAAGGCTAGCCTCTTTGTTGTTCTCTGGAAGTTCAAGTCATTTAGCTATTAAAGTAGACCCATGGCAAACAGTAGAAACCTTCCTCCCACACGAAATCTCAAATGTCTTGGTGGATTCCATTGTCAAGAATGGGAAGTGGGTACTGGGAGGGTGGTAGTGGTGTTTCTCTCAAAATGGTTGTTTTCTTTCCCCCATGGACCGGGTTTTCCTCCAGGGGAGAATGGGAGCTGAGAACTCTTCGGTGGCAGAATTCATCCTCGCAGGCTTAACAGACCAGCCAGGACTGCAGATCCCCCTCTTCCTCCTGTTTCTAGGTTTCTACGTGGTCACCGTAGTGGGGAACCTGGGCTTGATGACGCTGATTGGGTTGAACTCTCGCCTGCACACCCCCATGTACTTCTTCCTCTTCAACCTCTCCCTAATAGACTTCTGTTACTCCACTACCATCACTCCCAAAATGCTGATGAGTTTTGTCTCAAGGAAGAACACCATCTTGCATGCGGGGTGTTTGACGCAACTGTTTTTCTTCTGCTTCTTTGTCATCTCGGAGTCCTTTGTCCTGTCAGCGATGGCATTTGACCGCTATGTTGCCATCTGTAAGCCACTGGTGTACACAGTCACCATGTCTCCTAAGGTCTGTTTACTGCTTTTGTTGGGTGTGTATGTGATGGGGTTTTCAGGGGCCATGGCCCACACAGGAAGCATAGCAAGTCTGATCTTCTGTGCTGACAACTTCATCAATCATTTCACGTGTGATATCCCGCCTCTCCTTGACCTAGCTTGCAATAGCTCTTATGTGCATGAACTGGTGGTTTTCATAGTTGTGACCACTGTTATTGGAACGGTCATTGTCACCGTCTCCATCTCTTATGCCCTAATCCTCTCCAGCATTCTCCGCATTCACTCCACTGAGGGCAGGTCCAAAGCTTTCAGTACATGCAGCTCCCACATAATTGTGGTTTTCCTTTTCTTTGGTTCTGGGGCTTTTGTGTATCTCAAACCACCTTCTGTTTTGCCCCTTGACCAAGGGAAAGTGTCCTCCCTGTTCTATACCATTGTGGTGCCCATGTTAAAT
>SJYQ01003126.1:241408-252570 GCA_006410935.1 Redunca redunca
TAATTGAAAGATTTCTCTCTAATTTTAGGAACAAGAAAGGATGCCTACTCTCACCATTCTTATTCAATACAGAACTGAGATCCTAGCTAGAGCAACTGGCTAAGACAAAGAAATAAAAGACATTAAAATCAGAAAAGAAGTAAATGTGTTGCTATTTGCAGATGATATGATTTTGTGTATAGAAAATCCCAAAGAGTCAACTAACAAGTTTTTGAACCTAACTGACAATTTCAGTAAAGTTGCAGGATATTAGGATATTAAATTAATATACAGAAACAAATGAATTTTGATACATACTTGAAAAAGAATAAAACTATCCCATTTATAATAGCATCAAAACAATAAAATATATAGGAATAAGCTTAACCTAGGAAGTGAAAGATCTGTATAATGAAAACTACAAGACTCTGTTGAAAGGAATCAAAGACACAAAAGAAAAGGTATACCATTGTGTTCATGGGTTGGAAGAATTAATAGTGTTAAGACATTCATACCACCTATAGTCATCTACAGATTCAACAGAAGCCCTGTCAAAATTATAATGGCATTCTTCGCATAGATGGAAAAAAATTCTAAAATTTGTATGGAAACACCAAAAGACCTCAAGTAGCCAAAGCAATCTTGAGAAAGAAGAATTTCCTGATTGTTTCCTGATTTCAAAATATAGTACAAAGCGATAGTATATACAGTATGGCTTTGGCATAAAAATAGACATATTGACCAATGCAAGGGAGCCCAGGATTAACCCCTTGCATACAAAGTCAACTAACATTGGCAAGTGAGTCCGGGAGCCAATGGGGACAGGATGGTCTCTTCAAGTAGTGTTATTGGAAAACTGAATAAATACTGCAAAATAATGACATCGGACCACTCTCTTACACCTTTCACAAAAATTAACTTTAACTTTAAAAACTTAAAGATAAGACCTGATAACATAAAACTTCTAGAAGAAAATAAAGGGAAGAAGCTCCTTGACATTAATCTTGCAATGATTTTTTTCTGGGCTATGACACTAAAAGTATAAACAACAAAATCAAAAATAATAAAATGGGGCTAAATTAGACTTAAAAGCTTCTGCATAACAAAGGAAACAATTCTAAGACAGGTAGGGATTGGTTTGGGCCCATGCTTGTACAACTTCGATGAACAACCAGAAGTCTGAGAGCTAATGCACATGAATGAGACATATTTGCCAACATTTTATCATGTGTAAATCTTCACTTGCCCTGTGATATTTCATGTATAATATATAATTTGTAAATTAGAAATAAATAGAAGAAGGAAGACATTTTTCAGAGATTCAGGTTTTGGACAGGTGACAGTACTATTCAGTTCAGTTCAGTAGCTCTGTCGTGTCCGACTCTTTGTGACCCCATGATCAGCACACCAGGCCTCCCTGTCCATGACCAACTCCCGGAGTCCACTCAAACCCGTGTCCATTGAGTCAGTGATGCCATCCAACAATCTCATCCTCTGTTGTCCCCTTCTCCTCCTGGCCTTAATCTTTCCCAGCATCAGGGTCTTTTCAAATGAGTCAGCTTTTCGCATCAGGTAGCCAAAGTATTGGAGTTTCAGCTTCAACATCAGTCCTTCCAATGAACACTCAGGACTGGTCTCCTTCAGGATGGACTGGTTGGATCTCCTTGAAGTTCAAGGAACTTTCAAGAGTCTTCTCCAACACCACAGTTCAAAAGCATCAATTCTTTGGTGCTCAGCTTTCTTTATAGTCCAACTCTCACATCTATACATGACCACTGGAAAAATCATAGCCTTGACTAGACAGACCTTTGTTGACAGAGTAATGTCTCTGCTTTTGAATATGTTATCTAGGTTGGTCATAACTTTCCTTCCCAGGAGTAAGCGTCTTTTAATTTCATGGCTGCAATCACCATCTGCAGTGATTTTGAAGCCCAGAAAAATAAAGTCAGCCACTGTTTCCACTGTTTCCTCCTCTATTTCCCATGAAGTGATGGGACTGGATGCCATGATCTTAGTTTTCTGAATGTTGAGCTTTAAGCCAACTTTTTAACTCTCCTCTTTCACTTTCATCAAGAGGCTCTTTAGTTCTTCTTCATTTTCTGCCATAAGGGTGGTGTCATCTGCATATCTGAGGTTATTGAGATTTCTCCCGGCAATCTTGATTCCAGCCTGTGCTTCCTCCAGCCCAGCATTTCTCATGAGGTACTCTGCATAGAAGTTAAATAAGCAGGGTGACAATATACAGCCTTGACGTACTCCTCTTCCTATTTGGAACCAGTCTGTTGTTCCATGTCCAGTTCTAACTGTTGCTTCCTGACCTGCATACAGATTTCTCAAGAGGCAGGTTAGGTGGTCTGGTAGGCCCATTTCTTTCAGAATTGTCCAGTTTGTTGTGATCCACGCAGTCAAAGGCTTTGGCATAGTCAATAAAGCAGAAACAGATGTTTTTCTGGAACTCTCTTGCTTTTTCCATGATCCAATGGATGTTGGCAATTTGATCTTTCTAAAACCAGCTTGAACATCTGGAAGTTCACGGTTCACGTATTGCTGAAGCCTGGCTAGGAGAATTTTAAGCATTACTTTATTAGCGTGTGAGATGAGTGCAATTGTGTGTACAAATAGAAAAACAAAATGGCTTTTTCTTTTTTCTTTATGATTTTACTTTCTGCTTGTACTGAAGCATCAGGTAACATAGCTTCAGAGGAGTGCTGCTTAAGATACATTTGGGAATCAGGTTACCATGGCAACTGTCTCTGAAATAACAAATCCCCCTAGAGTGTTCTGAGAAACTCCCCCCACCCCATATCTTCTTTGCACTTGGATCTCAAGGAGAGCTTATTTTAATTTCATTTTAATGAACTATCTTTCTTCATTTTCAACTTTTGTGTAGTGGGATTAAGATTCATTAGGGTTAGTTTGGGACGTGGAAAATTCTAAATGCATATCAGAAAGATAAAGCACCATCATCGCTAAGTCTTAGTTGAGGGTGAGCAGGTCCTCACTGATGTATGTACACAAACCCATAACCACACACGGCCTGGGAGCAGTGCTTTTAGTTAGACTTGCCTGGAGGAAGACAGACTTCTGCCTTTGTTCTTTGATTTCATAACTTTTGTAAGAGGACTTCTGTCATTATCCCAGAACCAAAACTTCTCTAAGCCACTACACACCAAACCTCAAGTTCCCCCGTATCAAGATTTATTTCTTGGCTATGAAACCTGTTATCTTTAGTAATAGAAGCTCCCGGTAAGAGATGCAGAGTACAACTTGCCTCTTTAGTCTCTATTTGAATGAAATTCCTTCCTGAAAACTGTTTGAGAATGTGTACAATTTACAGTAGCCAGGCCTGATGTCTAGAGACAAATTGGCTGCTGTCAGTAACATACAATAAGCACGATGTCCTTGGCCCCTGTGAAGTTTGGAGTTGGAGAGACCAGAGTTTGAGTTAAGATTCTGGAGCCTACGAGCTGTGTGCCCACTTCACTTTTAAAGTGAAGATTAATAGGTCTAACTTATTAATAGGTTGTTATGAGGAATTAACGAGATAAAATTTGTGTGTTACTTTGGATCCTTCCAATGAGATTTCTGGAACCCAGTAAGTGCCCAATACAAAGTCTTAAGAATTATCTTTCCCACACTGCTTTGCTCTTCTTTGTCCTTAAAAATATGTATCCTGGATAAAAGAATAGGTCATTAAAAGCCTTGTCAAGCATTATCAGAGATGTAAATAAACATTTCTTCTTCCCTGGGGAAGGTGGTCTCTTGGAGCCATAATCCCGAGGGAGTCTCTTGTAATGGGGTCAACTGAGATCTCTGATCCAGAATAAAAGTCTTCAGTTTCCTGTTATCTGTAGGTATAAGGAAAGGATGCTACTTCATCCCTGGAGGCTGGATAGGAGGCTCAAGGCAAAACCGCAGTCAGAGACCATGTCCTTCTGCTCAGCAAGAGAAGCAAGATAAACGAGAGGTTTTGATCCTTAAAGTTGAGAAGCAGAAGCAGAAGCATCTGAACTCTGAATTTTCACCTTCTTTTCACCAGGGCATTTGAGTTGCATGAAAGAGATGGATGAAAGCCAGCAGAAGCACAGAACTATGACTCTAAGCTGAAGGGTGAGTAGGTGTCTGCCTGACCTGGTCTGTCCTGTGGCAGAGAGGTTACAAGTTCATGCTCTGATCCAGACCACCTGAGTTCACCTTCTGTTACTACTGGGATTTGTGCAAGTCACTTAAGTCCTGTGTCCTCATCTGTTACATGGAGATAACTATAGTGCTACACAGCATTTAGAACAATACCTATCCCATAGTTAGAGCTCTGTAAGTGTTTCTCTTCTTTTTCTTAAAGTTTATAGGTAACTGCATTATGACTCCATTATTATTAGTGTGTGTGTGCATGCTCAGTCGTGTCTGACTCTTTGCAACCCCTAGACTGCAGTCCACCAGGCTCCTCTGTCCATGGAATTTTCCAGGCAAGAATACTGGAGTGGATTTCAATTTCCCCCTCCAGGAGATGTTCCTGCCCCAGAGATGGAATCCATGTCTTCTCTGTCTCCTGTATTGATAGGTGGATTCTTTACCACTGAACCACCTGGGAAACCATCATTATAATTATCATCACATTATAATTTCACAACCATTCCATCCAAAGACCCTGGGCACATGACCTCATTGTCTTGCTTTGCTCAGTTTGAGACCCAAGGTGGGAAGTCTAGGCAGGGTCAAATGGCTTCCATGTCTCAAGAGTAACCCTAGAGAAGGGATCCAAGTCTTACATACTTGACCAAGGACTGTGGAGGGGAGGAAGTGCACAGAAAGGGTACAGGAAAAGGTGGCCAGATGAGTTCATGGACTCTCCTTGGTTGTATCAGCCCTTACTCTGAAAGCAAATTTCACCCACAGACAGTTACTAGGGTGGTTCATGGCACTTGGGGACCATGAAGAGAGAGTAGGTATGAAGAAATGCCATCTTCCTGAAGTCCAAAAATCCCTCAGTTCAAATGCCGTTCTCAACAAGGATTTGTTTCCTCTCTTTCTCTGAACAACTCTTCTTTTTCCCTCACAGATTCTCCTAGAGGAGAATGGCTGAAGAGAACACCTCCTCTGTGACAGAGTTCATCGTCACAGGCTTAACAGATCAGCCAGAACTCCAGATGCCCCTCTTCTTCCTGTTTCTGTGTTTCTACATGGTCACTGTAACGGGGAACTTGGGCTTGATAACTCTGATTAGACTGACTTCTCACCTTCATATTCCCATGTACTTTTTCCTCTTCAACTTGTCCTTCATAGATTTTAGTTTCTCTACTGCCATCGTCCCTAAAATGCTGACAAGTTTTATCTCAGAGAAGAACTTCATTTCCTATGCAGGGTGTATGACTCAGCTCTTTTTCTTCTGTTTCTTTGTCTTTTCTGAATCCTTCATCCTGTCAGCAATGGCATACGACCGCTATGTCGCCAGCTGTAAGCCGCTGGTGTACACGGTCACCATGTCTCCTCAGGTGTGTTTACTCCTTTTGTTGGGGGTCTATGGGATGGGAGTGTTTGGGGCTATGGCCCATACAGGAAACATAGTATCTTTGACTTTCTGTGGTGACAACCTTGTCAATCACTATATGTGTGACATCATTCCCCTCCTTGAGCTCTCCTGTAACAGCTCTTATGTAAATTTGCTGGTAGTCTTTATCGTTGTGACCATTGGCATTGGTGTGCCCATTGTGACCATTTTTATCTCTTATGGTTTTATTCTTTCTAGCATTTTCCACATAAGCTCCACTGAGGGAAGGTCCAAGGCTTTCAGTACTTGCAGTTCCCACATACTTGCAGTCTCTCTTTTCTTTGGGTCAGGAGCTTTTATGTACCTCAAACCACCTTCTATTTTACCTCTCGATCAGGGCAAAGTGTCCTCCTTGTTCTATACCATTGTGGTGCCCATGTTCAATCCATTAATCTATAGCTTGAGGAATAAGGATGTCAAATTTTCCCTAAAGAAAACCTTGGACAGAATAATGTTGTCTTGAAGAAATATTAGAAAATGAGAAAAAGGATCTCATACTTTTTTTTTAATTGGAATGTTAGTTATTATTGTTGTTGTTATTTGATGTGGACTTCAAGTTCCAGGGTTTCCATTCTGTCCAGTATATAAAGGAGGTTTAACTTTTTCCCAAGTGGATTTATCCTGCCTCACCCTCATTTCCCCTCTTCCTTCTTTATTTTACAAAAATAGTTGCTATATTAAAGAGTATTCAATGTTGAATGGGACTTTGGAATCATTTAATCCAGTGCTAGTGTGTAATACATCACACTTTGGAGACTCAGAAATGTATGTTACCCAAGAATATCGAACTACCTGGTGCTACAGCTGGAACTGAAATCTCAGCTTGAATCCCAACCTAGTTTGTTTTCTTTATGCCATGTTTTCTTGCCTCATGTCTTTCTTGGAATATTCTACTTCACATGTTTGTTGACCTAGCACATTTAACTTATGAATATGTTCACAGTAATTTCATGCTACTTCTCACAGGATAATTTTAATATATCACATTTTGTAAGAGAGTAGGAGGTGAAAGATTTTGTTGAGTTGCTCTTGGCAAAACGACAAGATCAGTTCTGATGAATTTTGTAGTGTGTGAGTGGGAAGTATGTTAGATTTCAGATAAATGCAAGATGGGTATCTCTGACTTGGTAAGTGGAGCTCTAGGGACAAAGTTCAGTGAATTAGAACTTCCAGGTGAGAGAAATGTAATTTGATGGGGTATAAAGATGTAGGGTGGAGGTATTTCAACACTAATGGGCTAGAATTTGGAGTTTCATTTCAAGGGGTACCTTGGTTGTATTCTGAGTTAACTGGGAGCTGTACTATCCAATACAATACTAGCCATATACAGTATCCAGTACTTGAAATGTGATCATCCAAATTGAGACATGGTAAGTGTAAAATACACAGTGGATCTTTGAATAATTAATATGAAAACTAATGTAAAAAACCTCATCAATTGTCTTTTATATGGATTACGTGCTGAACTGACACTTTTGATCTACTATGTTAAATAAAAATGCAATTAAAATGAATTTATCTGTTTAGTTTTTTAACATATCTATCTAACAGAAAGTTTAGAATTATACAGGTGGCTTGCATTTTATTTCTTTATTTCTTGTAATATTTCTATAGTCTGGAGGATGGGACAGAGAAGTAGATGGCTGTGGGTACACATTTGGTTATCAGGGCAGCACCAAGCTACTGCTTTTTAGGAGAGGCAATTGCCATTGAATTTTCAGGCACTGCTGATTGACATCAAATTCTAATGGTGAGGCAAATGGAAAAGAAATGTTGATTTCAGGATAAATTTACAAAAACACAGTATTATTGAATAGAAAATGTGTATGTGTGTGTGTGTGTGTGTGTGTGCACACTATGTTGCTTCAGTCGTGTCTGACTCTGCAATCTCATAGACTGTAGCCTGCCAAGCTCCTCTGTCCCTGGGATTCTCCAGGCAAGGATACTGGAATGGGTTGCCATTTCCTCCTCCAGGGAATCTTCTGGATCCAAGGATCAAATCCAAATGTCTTAAGTCTCGTGCACTGGCAGGCAAGATCTTTACCACTAGTGCCTTCTGGGAAGCCTGGCATATGGGAAAGAGATATTGATCTCAGGATAAATTTATAAATACACAGTATTATTAATGGAAAATATAGTTATATAAAAAATTCAAAAAAGAAAAAAATTTTGGTTTAAACCCACTAAACTCATTAGTGGTAAAATATCTTTGAGAATAATGACAAGTGAAGTGCTAGGGAAATATTTTTACTTATAAATTTTCCCTTCGGAAAGTTATTGTGTTAGGAAATAAGGGAAGTTTGGATAAAAGTTAGTTTTGCCCTTTGATTCTGGCCAATATTGCTGCAATGAGAAGAATAAACATACAGAAGAGTACTGTACTTTAGATGAGACTGAATAGTTCTTTGAACTCAGGAGACCTAGAATTTACAAATGGGGTTGGTATATTGGGGTATGCAGTACAAAGTTGTTAATGAAAGAAAGCAGAAACCTTTACAAAAAATTTTGTAATTAACTTTCATATAGTAAAGTGCACAAATCATGTGTATAACTCATTGAACTTTTGCATATGTATATGTAACCACAACCTAATTCAAGATCTAAAACATTTCCATCCACATTAGAAAGTCTCCTCTTTCTCCTTTCCAGTAAAACTGTTTACGCTGCTATCAACAATGTCCAAAAGTTTCAGTTTCTCTGCTGCTGCTGCTGCTGCTGCTGCTGCTAAGTCGCTTCAGTCGTGTCCGACTCGACTCCATAGACGGCAGCCCACCAGGCTCCCCCGTCCCTGGGATTCTCCAGGCAAGAACTCTGGAGTGGGTTGCCATTTCCTTCTCCAATGCATGAAAGTGAAAAGCGAAAGTGAAGTCACTCAGTCGTGTCTGACTCTTAGTGACCCCATGGACTGCTGCCCACCAGGCTCCTCTGTCCATGGGATTTTCCAGGCAAGAGTGCTGGAGTGGGGTGCCATTGCCTTCTCCGTCTTTTGATTGCAGATGGTCTTATTTTTGATTTATCAGCTTTGCATCTAATGGTTAGTGCTGTGTCTTATTTAGAGTTACTTCCGGGCTTCCCTGGTGGCTCAGAGGTTAAAGCGTTCACCTCCAATGTGGGAGACCCGGGTTCGATCCCTGGGTCGGGAAGATCCCCCTGGAGAAGGAAATGGCAACCCACTCCAGTTACAGTCCATGGGGTCGCAAAGAGTCGGACACGACTGAGCAACTTCACCTTACCTTACCCTTACCGTACCTTACCTTATTGTTCTTCCTGAGGCCAGAGGAAGAGGAATGCAAAGGGATATGAGTGAGAAAGAAGACATAACAAAGCCCTGGCGGCTTTGTCTCTGTCACCATTTCGAGTCCCTTGATCTTCTGGCTCTACGCTGTGCTTATACTATCTCTACTTCTATTTGATTAATACTTTGCAGGGGTGGAACACTTGGGGCATGAAAGTGCAGTATTATAAGTATTTTCAGTTTAGTAAACATGTATTTATTTTTTATGTTTTTAAAAGGAATTTTAAGAAACTATAATTAGCATACAATTTAAATAAATTTAAACAAATTAAATTCAGTTCAGTTCAGTTCAGTCACTCAGTCGTGTCCGACTCTTTGCGACCCCATGAATTGCAGCAGACCAGGCCTCCCTGTCCATCACCAACTCCCTGAGTTCACTAGCACACACTTTAAACAAATGTTTAACCTGTAATTCTGATACATTTTGACATATGTCTACACTCATGAAACCATCACCACAGTCTTGTCCCTTTGGGAACTCTTCCATTCCCCCATTCTTTCTAGGTGACCACTGATCTGTTTTCCTTTCATCTTCATTCTCAAGATTTTCTAAAAGTCTAATTCTACAGTATGTGTTCATTTTTGCCTGGTTTATGCCACTTAGTTTAAGTATTTTGAGATTCTTCCATGTTGTTACATCTATTGATAATTCATTGTTTTTTGTTGTTGAGTAGTGAGTCATTGAGTGAATGATTATACTACTAACTACCACTGCTACTACTTCTAGTGTATATGGAAACACTACTACCATTTGTTTATCTTTCCCCCGTTGATAGCCACTTGGGTTGTTTTCAGTTTGGAGGCTACTACAAACAAAACTCTTGTGAACATCCCTGTATATGTCTTTGTATGGACATAGTCTTTCATCTTTCTTGAGTAATACACAGGAGTGGAACTGTGAGATCATATGATAGGTATATGTTTAACTTTTCAAAAACCTGTTAAACAGTTTTCCAAAGTGGTTGTGCCATTTTACACTCTCAGGAGTAGTGTTTAAGATTTTCAGTTCCTTCACTTCCTCACCATACTTGGTATGGCCCACTTTTTAACTGAAAAGATTTTTAATAGGTGTGTCATGGTATCTCAATGTGGTTTTAGTTTGCATTTCCCTAGTGATTAAATGATGATGAGTATCTTTTCATGTGGTCGTGTGTCATCCATATGTCTTTGGTGAAATGTCTATCTAAATTTTGCCCCATTAAAAAAAAAAGTAGCTTATTTATTTTTTCTCATTGAGATGTCAAGGTTCTTTATATATTTTGAATTCTAGTCCTTTGCTAAACATAAGATTTCTAAATGGCCCATGGTTAGTCTTTTCATTCTTACAGAAGATTAATTTTGATTGGGATTGTATTCAATCTGTGGGTCTTTTGGGGGAGAACTGACATTTACTTTCCCCTCTGCAATAAATGGAGTACTCACTTTCCTACAGTCCCTGTAACATAGTATATGCTCAACATTTTTCAACTTTTCCAACCTGATATGTGAAAAATAGTTTTTAAGTGTTGTTATAATTTGGGTTTCTCTAATAAATAGAAACATTGGAGATGTTTTCAGGTATTTAATGGCTGTTGGTATTACTTCTTATATGGATGATCTTTTTACAACTTTCTCCCACTTTTCTGCTGTATCTTGATTTTCCCAATTTTTAGGAGGACTGTATATAAACTATATTAGTTTTTTGTCTGAGATATAAGTTGCATATATTTCCTCCCTATTTTGTGATTTGGCTTTTGACTTTCCTTATGATATAAAATTTTTAAAGGTTTTAATTTTTTATTATTTATCATATTTTAATCATAGTTATAAATGCTTTCTTTCCTCTTAGGTTATAAAGACATTCATGAATCNTTATTTATTATATTTTAATCATAGTTATAAATGCTTTCTTTCCTCTTAGGTTATAAAGACATTCATGAATCTTTTAATAATGTTTGCATGATTTTTAAAAAACCTGAATGTCTGATCTTTTTAGAAATTGTACCAGTGTATGGTGTGAGGAATGGATCTAACTTTATCTTTTTCCATATGGCTATACAGTTGTTCTGTCACCATTTATAAAAAAAAGTCCTTCGTTTCCTTGCTGGCTTGAGCTGTTGCCTTCATTACATACTAAGTTTTATAGGCTCTTGAGTTATTTCTGTATTTTCCATTCTGCTTTATTGGTCTGTAAGTCTATTCATAAGCCAATACCACACTGCTTTAATTATAGAAGCTTCACAGCATTTTCCTATCTTGAAGTTACCTTCCATGTATTGTTCTTAGTTTTTTTAGGGGTTTCCTGGATATTCATTTTAAGCCATAACTTTTATAATTAATCTAATTCTAGAAAAAACTGAT
>SJYQ01003126.1:264803-334796 GCA_006410935.1 Redunca redunca
AAATTTATTTATTTTAATTGGAGGTTAATCACTTTACAATATTTTATTGGTTTTGCCATACATCAACATGTATCTGCCACAGGTATACATGTGTTCCCCATCTTGAACCCCCCACCTCTTCCCTCCCCATACCATCCCTCTGGGTCGTCTCAGTGCACCAGCCCCAAGCATCCAGCATCATGCATTGAACCTGGGCTGGCGACTCGTTTCACATATGATATTACACATGTTTCAATGCTATTCTCCCAAATCATCATACCCTCTCCCTCTCCCACAGAGTCCAAAAAACTGTTCTATACATCTGTGTCTCTTTTGCTGTCTCGCATACAGGGTTATCATTACCATCTTTCTAAATTCCATATATATGCGTTAGTATACTGTATTGGTGTTTTTCTTTCTGGCTTACTTCACTCTGTATAAGTTCCAGTTTCATCCACCTCACTAGAACTGATTCAAATGTATTCTTTTTAGCCTTTGAGTCAAGAAGAGTTTATTTATGGTGCTTACTTTTACTTCTTGATAATGGATTATTTTCTCTATTTCTTAAACAAGTGAAGTGGGATTGAGAATAGGGAGTGGGGCTCTTTTGAGTCACTCTGGGCTGTGGACAATTCTCAGTGTAAATAAGATGGACAAGACCCCATCACTGCTGTCTCAACAAGTCTTCATTGATACATGTGCACATATCAATACTCACAGTGGTTTTAGTTGGACTTGCTTGGAGAAAAGTGGACTTCTGTTTTTATGTTTTGATTTCATAACTTCCCTAAGAGGATTCTAGCCTTTAACTTAGACCCCAAATATAACTCATCTGCAAACTTCCTCAGTAGAAATTTATTTTTTTGGATAGAAAACCAACCATTTTTAATATTTAAAAGTCCTTGGCAAAGCATATAGAATGCAAATTGGTACACAAAACATTATTAGGCTTTATATTAGTTTCAGTTAAAAACCTACATTGTGTGATTTTCATTGTCTGAAACTGCAGCAAGGTCTCTAGCCCCTCTCTCCTGTTACTATGATCAGGATTTTCTCCCTCACAGCCAGCAATCTGGGTTAAAAGACTGCATTTAAAGTTCAGGTCATAAGCATGATGCCTTGGTTGGAAAGGTGCTACGTTAAACCACGAACACGTCATGTTTTGTTAGAGTAACTGTTCTCATCAAGAGAAGCTTTTAAAGTGTCTTTCAAGTTATCACTCAAATGTCAGATTTATCTATTTAATGTTGAAATCTGTAGCTTTTTTCTTTTCTATTCCATTCCCTTACTTTCCTTTTCTTCATTACAATTCTCATGTTACTTTTTACCTGTTTCTTTCGTGTATTTTTTATCTTCTGCAATTTGAATGAAAGCTCCAAGAGGGCAGGAATACTTTTTGTTTTTGTTTTTTTCACTGAAGAATTGCCAGGTCTTAGAGGGCTTCGGAGACAGTATATACATACATATATATATACATATATATACACACAGTAAGTACTTGCTGAATGAATGCTGGTTTTGTTCAAAATCTTTCTACTCCCCTTTATCTGACAGATTGGCTGCAGAGGCTGTTCTCTGCTTTTAGGTCTTGACAAAAGTTGCTATAGTTATTTCACAAATATTTGCTTTTAATAATCAAGCTTAAACTGCATGATCAAGTAGTGGAGAGAAATCAGAGAAAGTGTCTTTAGGTTTAAGCTTGGAGACAATGCAAATAATTCTTCCTATATTTTAGAGGTGATTGAAATAAGAATATCCTTCTCTGAAGTCCAAAACACCTAATTTTACCCTTCTTGGCTCTAACACTTTCTACATTCCCCACTGAAATTATGTAAGTACTTGTTTTTATCTATAAAGAATCTTATGAGATCCTAGAAAGTAAAAATGCTGCTTCAGAGGTTTTGTTGTCACTTACAGGGAGGTGGTATAGCCAGTGGTTAAGAATTAGAAATCTGGAATTGGACAGGCTTGGTTTTGACTCAAGATTCTGGAACCTTCTAGCAGTGTGTGCTCCTCACGTTTAAAGTAGAGATTAATAGGTCTAATATATAAAGTTGTTGTGAGGAATAAACAAGTTAAAATTATTTGTGCATTGCTTTAGATGCTTGGCTGTAGCAGGGTTCTGGGTCAGATAATGTCTGGTACATGGTAAGTGTTCAATACCAGGTAGCAAGGATTATTTTTCCACACTGCTTTGTTCTTGCATGCTAAGTCGCTTCAGTTGTTTCTGACTCTGTGCAAGCCCATGGACTGTAGCCTGCCAGGCTCCTCTGTCCATGGAATTCTCCCGGCAAGAATACTGGAGTGGGTTGCTATTTCCTCCTCCAGGGGATCTTCCCGACCCAGGGATTGAACCTGCATATCTTATGTTTCCGACATTGGCAGATGGGTTCTTGATCACCAGTGCCACATGCCTTTGCTCTTAATTGTATTTAAAAGGATGTAACTTGAATAAAAGGTCATTAAAAGCCTTGTCAAGCACTGTCAGAGATGTAAGTAAACATTTCTTCTTCCCTGGGAAGGTGGTCTCTGGAGCTGTGATCCCGAGGGAGTCTCTTGTAATGAAGTCAACTGAGATATCTGATCCAGAATAAAAGCAGTCAGTTTGCTGTTATCTGTGGGTATAAGGAAAGGATGCTGCTTCATCCTTGGAAGCTGGACAGGAGGCTTGGGGCAAAGCCACAGTCAGAGACCATGTCCTTCTACTCAGCAAGAGAAGCAAGATAAACTAGAGATTTTGATCATTAAAGTGGAGAAGCAGAGGCATCTGAGCCCCAAGTTTTCACCTTCTTTTCACAGGGCACTTGAGTCTCCATGAAAGAGGTGGATGAGAGGGTGAGTGCCTGCCTGACCTGGTCTGTCCTGTCGCAGAGAGGTTTCAAGCTCACACTCTGAGCCAAACCACCTGAGTTCACCTTTTGTCACAACTTAAGAATACTGGGACTTGTGCAAATCACTTAAGCCCAGTGTCTTCATCTGTCATATGGGGATAACCATAATGCCACACATAACAAAGGATGAGATGGTTGAATGGAATCACTGACTTGATGGACATGAGTTTGATCAAGCTCTGGGAGTTGGTGATGGACAGGGAAGGATGGCATGCTGCAGTCCATGGAGTTGCAAAGAGTTGGACATGACGGAGCAACTGAACTGAACTGATAATGCCACACAGCATGTAGAACCATGCCTATCTCACAGTCGTTGTTTTTGAATCATTGTCATGTCCAACTCTTTGCGACCCCATAAACTGCAGCATGCCAGGCTTCCCTGTACTTCACTATTTCCCAGAGTTTGCTCAAACTCATTTGCATTGAATCAGTGATGCTATCCAACCATCTCATCTTCTGTCGTCCCTTTCTCCTCCTGCCTTTGATCTTTACCAGCATCATGGTCTTTTTCCAATGAGTCGGCTCTTGGCACCAGGTGGCCAAACTAGTAGAGCTTCAGCTTCAACATCAGTCCTTCCAGTGACTATGCCAGGTTGATTTCCTTTAGGATTGACTGGCTTGATTTCCTTACTGTCCAAGGGACTCTGAAGAGTCTTCGTCAGCACCACAGTTCAAAAGCTTCCAGTTAGAGCTAAGTAAGTGCTCCTTTTCTTTTCTTCTTCATCTCACCTCCATAACTTCCAGTAACTTTCAAAATATGTTGCCTCTGTTTTGTTTAGTGACTCTTTCTTTTTTCCCTCACAGATTCTCCTAGAGGAGAATGGTTGCAGGTAACACCTCCTCTGTGATCGAGTTCATCCTCACAGGCCTAACAGACCAGGCACAACTCAAGGTCCCCCTCTTCTTCCTGTTTCTAAGTTTCTATGTGGTCACCGTAGTGGGGAACCTGGGTTTGATAACGCTGATTGGACTGAATTCTCACCTTCATATTCCCATGTACTTTTTCCTCTTCAACCTGTCCTTCATAGATTTTAGTTACTCCACTACCCTCACCCCTAAAATGCTGATGGGCTTTGTCTTAGAGAAGAACATCATTTCCTATGCAGGGTGTATGACTCAGTTTTTTTCCTTCTGTTTCTTTGTCTTTTCTGAATCCTACATCCTGTCAGCGATGGCATATGACCGCTATGTCGCCATCTGTAAGCCGCTGGTGTACACGGTCACCATGTCTCCTCAGGTGTGTTTACTCCTTTTGTTGGGGGTCTATGGGATGGGAGTGTTTGGAGCTGTGGCTCATATGGGAAACATAATGTTCATGACCTTCTGTGGTGACAACCTTGTCAATCACTATATGTGTGACATCATTCCCCTCCTTGAGCTCTCCTGTAACAGCTCTTATGTAAACTTGCTGGTGGTCTTTATTGTTGTAACCATTGGCATTGGCGTGCCCATTGTGACCATTTTTATCTCTTATGGTTTTATTCTTTCTAGCATTCTCCAGATCAGCTCCACTGAGGGCCGATCCAAAGCCTTTAGTACATGCAGCTCCCATATAATTGTGGTTTCTCTTTTCTTTGGGTCAGGAGCTTTTATGTACCTCAAACCACCTTCTATTTTACCCCTTGATCAGGGGAAAGTGTCCTCTGTATTCTATACTGCTGTGGTGCCCATGCTCAACCCATTAATCTATAGTCTGAGGAATAAAGATGTTAAAGTTGCCCTGAAGAAAACCTTGAACATAAAAATCTTCTCTTGAAAATGACAAAGAAACTCCAAAGCTATGCTTATCAGTTAAAAAAAAAGTTGTTTTTCAGTGAAGAAAACAAATGTCAGCTGGTGCTTTCTCTTCTATATTTAGAGAAAAATTTTAACTTGCCTGTAAGCATTGTATTCTCTACTCCTTACTCTAGCCTATTTATTTCAATCAGTCTTTGTTTTATGAAAACAGTTTCCATAGTCATAGAGGGTTACTCTTTAACAGGTCTAAAGAATGATTTAATCCAGCCCCTCATATGACATGTTACACACCTGAGACTCACGTAAATATTTCGAGGTGGCCCATGGACATTCATGTACCTAGTGCTAGAGCTGGGATTGGAATCTAGGCCCTTCAGTTTGCTCTGCTTTCCTTTAATCATGCTTTGTTGATCCATCTTTTCTCTGGCAGATTTGCATTTCGAAGATTTTTATTTTTGCATTTAAAGAAACCTAATTCTATTACAGTGATGTCATGCAACTTTTCAATGGTTAATTTTTGGAACATCATTTTTGTAAGAATGTTGGAAGTGAAAAATCTGGCGATTTTGTCTTGACAAAATAATAAAAAAATGTTTTAATATTTTGGGGTAGGAAATAAAGTTCCATAAAGAATCAAGCATAGTGACTGCTGAGGTGGTATATAGAGTTCTATAGACATATCAACTTATTGGACCTTCTAAGGGAGGGATATACAGATTTAAGAGAGTTAAAAATATTGGCTACAAGCTTCACTCATTATTTCCCGACTAATATGACAGAACTTGGAGCCTCACTTCAGGGTCTGAATGGTGCAATGAGTAATAGCTTTGGGTGGAAGTAAGTCATTAGAGCAGTAACAACCAACAAACGTGGAGGAGGAAATGGCAACCCACTCCAATATTCTTGCCTGGAAAATGTGATAGCAGAAGAGCCTGGTTGGCTGCAGTAGATGGGGTCATAAAGAGTCAGACACGACTAAGCATGCATTCGCTCATGCAACAAACTAAACAACCAGTTATTAAGAAGGTAGATGCCATTGTATTTTGAGGCATTGCATATAGCTATGATCTATTAGTAGTAGGGCAAAAGGGAAACAGATGGTGGTCTTAAGACAGGTCATATTAGTATATTCATAGCATTGGGCAAATGGAGGTACAGCTTTAAGCAAAGACACAGAAGAATATTTGCTTTGGTCAGAGCACATTACGAGGTATGTGACCTGTTTACAAGATATTCTGACATTTTAACTTTTCTTATAAAAGTTCTCTTCCATTAGAAAAAAGTGAAAATTTGGATAAACACACCTTTAGTTTTGCCCTTTGACAGCTGAATTCAGGATATTTATGGATTGATGGTGTAGTGGGGGTGATTGAGAATCAGTATAATATTGTTAAGTAAAAAAACAATACCACCTCCTTTTAAAGTATAAGTTATATACTGCAAAGTGCACAAATTTTACATGCTCAATTTTTTTCAGATATATAAGGCTATGTAACCACTATCTATACCAAGATAGAATAGAGAAGATTTCTATCACTTAAGAATATTCTTGCCTGCCCCCTCCTAGTGAATATTACTATCCATTCTCTTTCTGGAAATATCTACTATTCTTACCTTTATCATTATATTTTGCTTGTTCTTGAGCATCATATAAATGTCAATTCTGCATTTACTTTTTTTAAAAAAAATTCTAGTTTTCTCACAATACAAAGTGTAGTGTGAAGTTCATCTATAATGTATGTGTAGGTATTGTTTGTTCTTGGTTACTGCTGTTTAGTATTCCATTGTATTGATATACAGCAATTTCTTTTTCAATTATCCTCTTCATGGACATTTAGCATATTTTCAGTCTGTGCATATTATGAATACAACTGCTATGAACATCCTTGAGCATGTAGTTTCTTTGAAATTTACTCTGATTTACCTTGGTTCTATAGCTTGATGCAGGTTGCTGGGTCACAGGATGGGCATACTTTATGCTTCTTAAGTACTAATAAGTTGTCTTCCAAAATATTTAAACTGATTTGCACCCCAGTGGTTTCCAGGTAAGGATGTTCCTCTTTCTTCTGAGCATTTGCTATTTTCAGTTCTTTCCCTCTTAACCACTCTTTTGGGTATGTAGTGCACTATCACTTGAGCCTTCTTTTGTCATTTCCCCAACAGATAATTGTGTTGAGCACTCCTTAATATATTATTTAGAATTTAGTTATCACCTTTGTTAAGTGCCTGTTCAAGTCTTTTGCCCACATAAAAATAGTTTGTTAGTCATTTCCTTACTAATTTGAACTTTAAGAAAGCATATTCTAGATATGGGTTCTTGTTCAGACATATAGATTGCTTTTATTTTTGTTCAGCCTGTGACTTAGCCATTCAACGGCTATTCTTACTGATGTTTTATGGTAACAGAACTTTTAATTTTAATAAAGTTCCATTTTTCATACTATTAGTGGAGTACCCTGCTTAATCATTGTTTGTTACAAAATTACAAATATATTCTTCTATTTTCCTTTGAAAGCTTTATTGTTTTCTCTTTAATATTTATATATTATTTATCATGTATGATGTGAGGGAGTAAGTTTATTTTTTCATGATATGACACATTAAGTTCAGTTCAGTTCAGTCACTCAGTCATGTCCAACTCTTTGCGACCCCATGAATCGCAGCACGCCAGGTCTCCCTGTCCATCATCATCTCCCAGAGTTCACTCAGACTCACGTCCATCGAGTCCGTGATGCCATCCAGCCATCTCATCCTTGGTCGTCCCCTTCTCCTCCTGCCCCCAATCCCTCCCAGCATCAGAGTCTTTTCCAATGAGTCAACTCTTCGCATGAGGTGGCCAAAGTACTGGAGCTTCAGCTTTAGCATCATTCCTTCCAAAGAAATCCCAGGGTTGATCTCCTTCAGAATGGACTGGTTGGATCTCCTTGCAGTCCAATATACATTAAGATGGAGAAGGAAATGACAACCCACTCCAGTACTTTTGCCTGGAGAATCCCTTGGACAGACGAGCCTGGCGAGGTACAGTCCACGGGGTCACAGAGTCAGACACGACTGAGCAACTGACACACACACATACATTAAGAATATATGTATCTTTTCAAGACTTAAATTGCTTCTGGATCATTTATGGAAAAGGTCATGTCTCCTCTTTAAATTGTATTGGCTTTATATGCATCTATCTGATGATCATGTGACAATGTTCTTATGGGACCAGATGGAGAGAATCTTGCTAAGAAACAAAAATAATTATCAGGCCCAAAGGGTTTCACTGGTGAATTCTATCAAATGTTTAAGAAAGAAATAATACTGATTTTCTATATTCTCTCCCAGAAAATCAGATGCAGAGAAAACCCTTAAGATTGGAACAAGGCAAAGTTGTCTCTTCTCACCAATTCTATTCAACATCCTACTGGAAGTCCTAGCTAGTGCAATAAAAGAGGGAAAAAAGGTACACAGATTGGTAAGGAAGAAATAAAACTCTCTGTTTACAGCTGACAAAATCATCTATGTAGAAAATCCCAATGTACTGATGTAAAAACTCTTGGAGCTAGATAGCAATTATAACAAGGTCGCAAGATACAAGATTAGATACAAATGTAGATTGATTTCATATATGTCAATAATGAACCATTTCAAATTCAAAACTATTAAAATTAAAAACATAATATCATTTACATTAGCATCAAAACAAAAAACTGCCTAAGAATAAATCTAATAAGATACATATAGGATCTCCATAAGGAAAAGTATAATTCTACTGAAGTATTTTCTTTCAGTAGAATTATACTTTATATTTTATGTTACAAAATGTTTCCACTTGTTAATGTAACATGCATTTTCTTATATTATTCTTTAAATTATAGCTTTGCTGCAAATTATTTCATCCTATGACTGTATATAGAAATTTTGTATCATAGTTTATAAAGTTTTTGTCCTGTTTCAAATCCTCCAATGTTTTATTAGTTAGCTAATACTGTGACTAACTCCATTGTGTGAAAACCTTTAGCTAGATTTATGGCAATTTCCTCAGGATAGATTCTCCACAGGAGATTATAGCATAAAATGATATTTCTTTACCCGTGGATTCATTCCAATTTGAACTCCCAACAGAAGATTAATACCTTTATGAAATGTCTATTCTCTGCCAGACAACTGTACTAGTAAGGCTGTACATAACTCATAAAAGGCAGTCATCTTGGACTTCCCTGGTGTTCTAGTGGTTAAGAATCTGCCTCCTAACACAGGGCACACGGGTTCAGGCCCTGGTCCAAGAAGATTCCACATGCCGTGGGGCAACTAAGATCATGTACATGAGCCTGAGATCTAGAGCCTGTGACCCACAACAGATGAAGCCTGAGCACCCTATAGTCCATGTTCCGCAACAGGAGGAGCCCCCACAATAAGAATCCCAAGCACTGTAGGTAGAGAGGAGCCCTCACTGGCCACAACTAGAGAGAGCCTGCTGTGGCACCAAAAATAAGGCGAGACAGCAAAAGAGACACAGGTGTATAGAACGGACTTTTGGACTCTGAGGGAGAGGGAGAGGGTGGGATGATTTGGGAGAATGGCATTGAAACATGTATACTATCATGTAAGAAATGAATCGCCAGTCTATGTTCGAGACAGGATACAGGATGCTTGGGGCTGGTGCACGAGGATGATCCAGAGAGATGATATGGGGTTGGAGGTGGGAGGGGGGTTCAGGATTGGGAACTCATGTACACCCGTGGCGGATTCATGTCAATGTATGGCAAAACCAATACAGTATTGTAAAGTAAAATAAAGTAAAAATAAAAATTAAAAAAAGTAATCATCCCAATTATTTAAACATAGCTTAAATTATTCTCTTCACTCACTTCCCTTAGAGAGTTGACAGTGAAGAGCCATTGTACATCTATCTTTTCTTCCTGTTTTTCTCCCTGGATTCATAAGCCCACTAAGACTCGGTCTCATTAACTGTACCAAAGTTTCAACATCTTTAAACTTGGAGTATGGACATATTGGATTTTGCGAAGTCTATGAGAGGAGTTGTGACTTAGAATGATTCTTCAGAGCTTGGCCACATACATACCCATTTCTTAAAAAAAAATTTTTTTTCCTATGAAGATTAGGTAGGTACCTCTATGTGTGTGGGCTTCCCTGGTGGCTCAGAGGGTAAAGCGTCTGCCTGCAATACAGGAGACGTGGGTTCGATCCCTGGGTCAGGAAGATCCCTTGGAGAAGGAAATGGCAACCCACTCTAGTACTCTTGCCTGGAAAATCCCATGGACAGAGAAGCCTGGTAGACTACAGTCCATGGGATCGCAAAGAGTGGGACACGACTGAGCAACTTCACCGCCTCACCCTCTATGTGTGTACCCACAGCACCCTTCACTTAACCTGTTAGAACATTTACTGCACCTGCCTATTTATGCATGGCTGATCCTCACACAGAATATAAGTTCACTGAGGGCAGTGCCTGTGGTGTCTGTCTGGTTATGCCGATGTTGCTGAGGAGAGTAACTGGCGTACAGTAGATGTTTAATAACTAGCTAGCAGAGAGAGAAAGGGATTCCAGGAGATCGAGAAGATTATTTTAAAAAGGCCACATCTGATTTCTAGACATACTTTTAGACACACTTGCAGAGAACAAACAGCATTTCAAAACAGAGGTGAATGGTGCACTTTCCCCACAGCCATTGCTCTCTTCCTTGCTGGTTTCTCTGGGTTATAGACTGTCCTTCAGCCTCCTTTAACTTTGGATGAGAAGGGTTTTTTCCTAGCTCAGGTGACTCAAGTCTCAGTATAATGTATAAGGTACAATGCACACTCTGAAATTAGCCTCGTTTAGAATGGTGTTTTGTAAGAATCACAGATTCTATTTAAAGTTTTTGCCGATGCTCACCATCATGATCTGATTTATTTTACATCTTGGAATTGTGTTCAGTAATGCTCAGGGAGCTGCAGTATTTATGCTTTCACATTAATCAATCATTCATTCATAGTTGCCTTCAAATGAACATACATTCTCAGGAACTTCTGTTTCTTCTGAGCAGGCCTTTGATAGTTTTGTGCTACTGCCACTGAGAAATCTCATAACCCTCCTGATACTGGGGAGACTAGTTCCATAGCAGCATCTCCTGTTTAAGAAGTCTGACCTGTGGAGGACAGAAATCATCAAGTCCTTTTACACCAATGAATTTCTTCTTGCCTTACTGAAGGGAATGTGCTATGAGTTCTCCTATGGAGCAAAGTCAGATGCTAGGCTCTGGTGCTAAGCTGCATATCACTTCAGTCGTGTCCGACTCTGTGAGACCCCAGAGACGGCAGCCTACCAGGCTCCCCTGTCCCTGGGATTCTCCAGGCAAGAGGACTGGAGTGGGTTGCCATTGCTTTCTCCGAACACATAACAAAACTACTCTAACATTCTCATCTCTGTGAGCCACCTGATATCTTCCATAATACTTTGCCAAAGCAATTTCAGCATCTCCACTTCATCTGCCTATTGGCCATTTTCACATTCAGGCTTCAGGGAAACACCCTAGCAGCAAATGACCAGCCCTGGGTGTTCTCACTTGCCCTCCCCCCACCGCTTGCTCTCCTTGTCACTTTAGGCCTACAGGTGGTAAGAGTTTCTGCACTATCCCTATGGTTTTCCTGTGTCCTTCTTAAAGCCATGTAAACTGTATGACTTTGCTCTGGCTTATGGGCCTTCAGCAGGGCTTCCCAGGTGGCTCATGGTAAAGAATCCACCTGTAATGCGGGAGACGCAGGTTTGATCCCTGGGTCAGGAAGATTCCCTGGAGAAGGAAATGGCAACCCATTCTAGTATTCTTTCCTGAGAAATCCCATGGACAGAGGAGCCTGGTGGGCTACTGTCCATGATGTCACAAAGAGTCAGAAACAACTCAGCAACTGAACAACAACAATGTAGGCCGTAAGCATGTAGCTGGCGAACTGATTGATTAAAGGTTTTCTAAGCCCTCATCTGGCCAGTGCTGGTATACTTACCTACTTCACCAGACTATAAGACAGTTGCAATTTGCTTTCCCTTACTTATACACACAAAGAATAGCAGAGGGTCTTGTACACACTCTGAATTAGGAATGTCATTCTAAGTTGGAAGTGCTGGTGAAGCTCTTCAGAGCAGGGTCCACCCTTTCTCTTCCTGAAGTTATTTATGCTGTGAGAGCAGGCTCCTTGAATAACAGCCCCCAGACAGAACTAAGGTATCTCTGAATTGCTCTTGCACAGTCATTATAATTGTTTATGAATATGTTGTTTCTTTATAAAAAAATTATATCTGAATATCCTGAGCTCCCAGATCATGGCACAGTATTAATACAGGAAGACAAAATATGAGGGGGAAATAATGCATGAGAATCTGTGTTTTTACCCTAATTTTTTAGATACTCATTTGAGAATAGAAAGAGACACATGTACCCCAATGTTCATCACAGCACTGTTTATAATAGCCAGAACATGGAAACAACCTAGATGTCCAACAGCAGATGAATGGATAAGAAAGCAGTGGTACATATACACAATGGAGTATTACTCAGCCATTAAAAAGAATACATTTGAATCAGTTCTAAGGAGATGGATGGAACTGGAGCCGATTATACAGAGTGAAGTAAGCCAGAAAGAAAAACACCAATACAGTATACTAACGCATATATATGGAATTTAGAAAGATGGGGATGATGACCCTGTATGCGAGACAACAAAAGAGACTCAGATCTANTAAAGTAAACTAAAGTTAAAATAAAAATTAAAAAAATTATATATTATTAAAAAAAAATAAAAGCAAACAAACAAAAAAATGTTTTGTATTAAAGATATTTGATTTACGTTTATGGAACTTTGCACCATATTTAGCAAGTGATCATGCACATATGTAGTACATGATTTATTGCATATACTTATTCATGAAAGCAAATATGGCTTCATGCAAATGATTGCTGTGAATGGGCTGATCTTTTCCGGTCTGATTGGACATCTGTCTTTTCCCATGCCCTAGGAGGATGAAGGATGGGAGGAATGTCCTTCCTCATTCTTCCTCAAGAGGGGGTTATGGTCCTGACTTCTGGGCCTGGGACACTAAGTTGAGCATATGTTGTCTTTCTCCCCTTCTCCCCTGTAGGGAAGGCCAGCTTCCCCAGGGCAGATGTAAGCTCCAACCCTCACCTACCTCATTTGGTTCCTATCTTCTTAGCTTTTCTGCCCTCCCAGAAACTTCTTCTTTTTTTTAATGTGGACTATTTTTAAAGTCTTTACTGAATTCATTACAATATTGTTTCTGTTTTCTTTTTCGTTGTTTTGGCTACGTGTCATGTGGGAATTTGGCTTCCTGACCAGGGATTGAACCTGCACCCTCTGTATTAGAAGGTGAAGTCATGCATGGCCTTGCAATAAACCTTTCCCTGCTCCAAATTCCAACCTCACTCACTGTGTTTTTACCCTTTTTAAAAAATACTTTTAGATATGAACTTGTGCTTTGTTGTTCAGTTGTTAAATCGTGTCCAACTCTGTGACCCCATGGACTGCAGCATGCCAGGCTTCCGTGTCCTTCACTATCTCCTGGAGTTTATTCAGACTTATGTCCACTGAATCAATGATGCCATCCATCTCATCCTCTGCGGTCCTTGTGCTAACAGCCATGTGTCTTATATACTTACTTTGTGTTGAATGATATTGGTGTATGGTTTCAATTTTTCTGAGGATGAAAGAACTGACTCTTACCTGGAGCCCACCTAATTTGTAACTAAGAATTTCTAATCAGAGCTGTAATGGAAACATTTGGTGTACTGTAGCACTGCCCTGGTGACAGCATAACCTGAAGCATGGCAGGCATGGGTTTGCAGCTCTGCTCTTTTACCAACCAAGTGTATTTGAGTCTATTTCCCTTCATTGAACCCAGTTTAGTCGCCTGTAAGATAGAAGTAATTCTAGTTTCACAAGTCTGCTACTAATGTTAGTGTACATAATGTATGGAAAGTATTTTGCATAGTGCTAGAAACCTCCCCCCATCCCCCACCAGTTTTCTTCCTTTCTAAAGGAAGCACGAGGTTTCATATTCTACGTACAATTCAGTGAAACTTGTTCCTGAAAAACTATACACTGCATTAAGGATAAACAGGTGGCGCTAGTGCAGGTGACAAAGCAGGAGACATAAGAGACATGGATTTGATCCCTGGGTTGGGAAGATTCCCCTGAAGGAGGGCTTGGCAACCCACTCCAGTATTCTTGGCTGGAGAATGCCGTGGACAGAGGATCCTGGCAGGCAACAGTCCATAGGGTTGCAAAGAGTTGGACACTTCTGAAGTGATTTAGCATGCATAGCACACACACACAAGGATAAATAAGGGACCTAGTTTTTGAGCAGAGCAACAGTGAGAGGTAGGTTCTACTACCCCATTTACTAGATAAGGTAACTGGAATTTAGAGCCTTTAAGTAACTTGCTACTGAGAAGTAGAGTATTGTCTGCCATATCAGTAAACAAAGGATGACACAGTTATCAGCAATTGCAGTCACCATCATGGGTGACCTGGTGAGCCCTGAGAGAACTCAGGAAGGAAAGAATATCTGCCATCTAGCAGCCATCAGGTGGCAGCCACTCCCTATGGTGAACCCTGAAGGAACTGACTATGTGAAAACACAGGATACTGGCCCCAGATGGCTGAGCTGCACATCATAGGAATATTTCGGTGAGCCCAGACTCTAGCATCTCCCCACACATAGGAAAGAACTAAATTCCTTAACTTGCAGACATCTGTGTAACATCATTAGTCACTCAGTTGTTTCCGACTCTTTTGCAACTCCATGGACTGTAGCCTTCCAGGCTCCTCTGTCCACAGGGATTCTCCAGGCAAGAATATTGGAGTGAATTGTCAGACCCTCCTCCAGGGGATCTCCCCAACGCAGGGATTGAACCTAGGTCTCCAGCATTGCGGACAGATTCTTTACCATCTGAGCCACCAAAGAAACCATCTAGTTTTCTTTTATTAACAGTTTTAGTACTACTGCCTGCCCCTTGTTGTGAAATTCCTATATATCCTGGCTCCCCTCATCACCTCCATGGAGCAGTTCTTTCAGGGGTACTTGAGATGCTGCCTTCCAGGTTTGAGGTCCTCAGTATGTCCACTGAATAAAACATAACTCTCAACTTGTAGGTTCAGTTCAGTTCAGTTTAGCTGCTCAGTTGTGTCTGACTCTTTGTGACCTCACGCACTGCACCACGCTAGGCTTCCCTGTCCGTCACCAACTCCTGGAGCTTACTCAAACTCATGTCCTTTGAGTAGGTGATGCCATCCAACTATCTCATCTTCGGTCATCCCCTTCTCCTCCTTCCTTCAATCTTTCCCAGCATCAGGGTTTTTTTCAAATGAGTAAGTTCTTTGCATCAGGTGGCCAAAATATTGGAGTATCAGCTTCAGCATCAGTCCTTCCAATGAATATTCAGGGCTGATTTCCTTTAGAATGGACTGGTTGGATTTCCTTGCAGTCCAAGGGACTCTCAAGTCTTCTCCAACACCACAGTTCAAAAGCATCAATTCTTCAGCGCTCAACTTTCTTTATGGTCCAACTCTCACATCCATACATGACTACAGGAAAACCTGAAGCTTTGACTAGATGGACCTTTGTTGGCCAAGTAATGTCTCTGGTTTTAAATATGCCGTCTAGGTTGGTCATAATTTTTCTTCCAAGGAGCAAGCATCTTTTAATTTCATGGATGAAGTTACCATCTTCAATGATTTTGAAGCCTAAAAAATAAACTTGTAGGTTGTGAATAATTTTTCAGTTGACTCTGCTTATAGCTAAATAGACCCTCCTTAGCTATGGTTACTTGAGGAGGCCTTACAAATAGCTGAGAACAGAAGAGAAGCTAAAGGCAAAGGAGAAAAGAAAAGATATACCATCTGAATGCAGAATTCCAAAGAATATGAAGGAGAGATAAGAAAGCCTTTCTCAGTGATCAATGCAAAGAAATAGAGGAAAACAATAGAATGGGAAAGACTAGAGATCTCTTCAAGAAGATTAGAGATACCAGGGAACATTTCAAGCAAAGATGGGCACAACAAAGGACAGAAATGGCATGGACATAACAGAAGCAGAAGATATTAAGAAGAGGAGGCAAGAATACATAGAAGAACTATACAAAGAAGATCTTCATGACCCAGATAACCACAATGGTGTGATCAACCACCTAGAGCAAGGCATCCTGAAATGTGAAGTCAAGTGGGCCTTAAGAAGCATCACCATGAACAAAGCTAGTGGAGGTGATGGAATTCCAGTTGAGCTATTTCAAATCCTAAAAGATGATGCTGTGAAAATGATGCCCTCAATATGCCAGCAAATTTGGAAAAGTCAGCAGTGGCCAGAGGACAGAAAAAGGTCAGTTTTCATTCTAATCCTAAAGAAAGGCAATGGCAAAGAATGTTCAAACTACCTCAAATTGCACTCATCTCACACTCTAGCAAAGTAATGCTCAAAATTTTCCAAGCCAGGCTTCAACAGTATGTGAACCATGAAATGTTCAAGCTGAATTTAGAAAAAGCAGAGGAATCAGTGATCAAATTGCCAACATCCATTGGATCACAGAAGAAGCAAGAGAGTTCCAGAAAAACAACTGCTGCTGCTGCTGCTGCTGCTAAGTCGCTTTAGTCATGTCTGACTCTGTGTGACCCCATAGACAGCAGCCCAATAGGCTCCCCTGTCCCTGGGATTCTCCAGGCAAGAACACTGGAGTGGGTTGCCATTCTCCTTCTGCATTATTGACTATGCCAAAGGCTTTGTGTGGATCACAAAAAACTGTGGAAAATTCTGAAAGAGATGGGAATACCAGACCACCTGACCTGTCTCCTGAGAAATCTGTATGCAGGTCAAGAAGCAACAGCTAAAACGAAATGGAAAAGCAAATGGCTGGAAATTGGGAAAGGAGTACATCAAAGCTGTATATTGTCACCCTGTTTATTTAACTTCTATGCAGAGTACATCATGTGATATGCTGGGCTGGATGAAGCACAAGCTGGAGTCAAAATTGCTGGCAGAAATACCAATAACTTCAGGTATGTAGATGACACCACCCTTATGGCAGAAAGCAAAGAAGAACGAAAGGGCCTTTTGATGAAAGTGAAAGAGGAGAGTGAAAAAGTTGGCTCAAAACTCAACATTCAGAAAACTAGGACCATGACATTTGGTCTCATCACTTCATGACAAATAAATGTGGAAACAATGGAAACAGTGACAGACTTTATTTTTGGGGGCTCCCAAATCACTGAAGATGGTGACTGCAGCCATGAAATTAAAAGATGCTTGCCCCTTGTAAGAAAAGCGATGACCAAGCTAGACAGTATATTAAAAAGCAGAGACATTACTTTGCCGACAAAGGTCCATCCAGTCAAAGCTATGGTTTTTGCAGTAGTCATGTATGGATGTGAGAGTTGGACTATAAAGAAAGCTGAATGCTGAAGAACTGATGCTTTTGAATTGTGGTGTTGAGGACTCTTGAGAGTCTGATGGATGGCAAGGAGATCCAACCAGTAGGAAATCAGTCCTGAATATCCATTGGAAGGACTGATGCTGAAGCTGATACTCCAATACTTTGGCCACCTGATGCAAAGAACTTAATCATTTGAAAAAACCGTAATGCTGGGAAAGATTGAAGGCAGGAGGAGAAGGGGACAATAGAGGATGAGATGGTTGGATGGCATCACTGACTCAATTGCCATGAGTTTGAACAAGGTCCTGGTGTTGGTGACGGAAAGGGAAGTCTGGTGTGCTACAGTTCATGGGGTAGCAAAGGGTTGGACATGACTGAGCAACTGAGCTGACTAACTTATAGCTAATACGCCAGAATAAGTATTGATATAATACATGGTTTTTCTTTTTTAGTTCTCCTCTTGTCTCCTCTTGTCAGGTCTTGTCTCACAGGTATCATTTTGCAATTTTCCTGTCTGGATCCTGGACACCAGGCACAGTTATAGGCTGGGGACTGAACTGATAAGTGGGGATTATGTGAAAGTCTTGGACTTAATAGTCACTGAACTCTCTGCATGTTGGCAGCATCATTTAGAAGACTCTCTCTGCAGTCTTAAATTAGGGGAATGGAGTCTCCACTCTGGTAAAACTAACTAGCCTGTGAGGAAAGACCTATAAGTTTGGGATTTTCTGGTAAAAGAGCCTACCTGATTCCCTGGAGTGAAGTTCACTTATGGCAGAAAGTGAAGAGGAACTGAGGAACCTCTGATGAAAGTGACAGAGGAGAGTGAAAAAGCTGGTTTAAAACTCATCATTCAAAAAATGAAGATAATGGCATCTGGTTCCATCACTTCATGGCAAAAAATGGGGATACAATGGAACCAGTGACAGACTTTATTTTCTTGGGGTCCAAAATCACTGCAGATGGTGACTTCAGCCATGAAATTAAAAGACGCTTGCTCTTTGGAAGAAACGCCACGACCAACCTAGATAGCATGTTAAAGAGCAGAGACATTAATTTGCTGACAAAGATCCACCTAGCCAAAGCTATGGTTTTTCCAGTAGTCACGTATGGATGTGAGAACTGGACCATAAAGAAAACTGAGCACCGAATAATTGATGCTTTTGAACTGCAGTGTTTGAGAAGACTCTTGAGAGTCCCTTGGACTGTAAGGAGATCAAACCAGTCAACCATAAAGGAAGTTAATCCTGAATATTGGAAAGACTGATGCTGAAGCTCCGATACTTTGGCAACCTAATGCAAAGAACTGACTCACTGGAAAAGACCCTGATGCTGGGAAACATTGAAGGCAGGAGGAAAAGGGGATGACAGAGGATAAGATGATTGGATGGCATCACCGACTTGGTGAACATGAGTTTGAGCAGGCTCTGGGAGCTGGTGATGGACAGGGAAGCCTGGCATACTGCAGCCCATGGGGTTGCAAAGTGTTCTGAAGTTGTGTGTGTGACATGGTGGTACTGAATGTGGGTATGTACAGCTGTCCAGATGGAATCCCAGAATGGGCAGGAAGAACACGATGCCTTTAAGCAGGTTGCTCTGAGCAGAATGTCTGCTGTTCTAGTGTTGGGAGTACCTGTGGTAGGAGCAAGAGATGATTCTCTAAATAACACAGCAGGTTGTGGTCCAGGATAGTGATAATTATAGGGAAGCTTGACCTTGACCGGGTCCTTGCTGGTGGAAGCTGCAGAGATTGGGACTTCACCAGGGCCTGGTGCCAGGCTGCTCTCTCTGAGTAGGTGGAGCCCTGTGGTTTTATGCTGCCCTCTCATTAATGAGGTGTGGGGGAGAGGGAGTGCTGCTGGGCCAGGCCACCCATTTAATTGTGGTGGTAGTTGGTTTGATTTTTTTTTTTTCTCTAAACGCATTGAAGGCCTCCATTGTGTTGTTTGGGGTGGGACTGGAGATCCAAATGCATCTAGGATTGTTTCCCCCCAGAGTACAATTTGTCCCAGTGTGTTGGCCCTGGTCCCTGATGCATCCCCCAACACTGCCTGCATCTGGTACACATTTTGTGTCCCTGACCCTGATCTTCTCCAAAACGTTTTAATCTCACTGTTAGAGTTTCCTATTAGACCCAAAGTTCTGAAAAAGTTATGGGATGAATGGCAGGGTAGAATATTAGAAAGATCATAAATCTTAAAATTTGAAGGCAGAAGACCCCCATTGGGTTTATAGAGGTTTTATATGTCCCATTTTTCTTTTTTGTAAAACAAAAAAATAGTACATTCTCCCAGAATTGCAAGGACTGATTAAGTGGGACTGGCATTAAGTGGATTTTAAACTATATAGTGGGGTACAACTTTAGCTCCTGCTTTAAATATGGTTTTTGAATTTATAGAGGCAGGATTATGGTAGAGGCAGAAGGATTAGAAATACATCCTTAGGAACATGAAAATATGGATTATTTAGTCAGGACTACCTTTCTTGGTCATATGAAATATATGCCCTCTATACAGAGGGAGTTGGGGGCAGATAATGGAAGGAAGGGATCTGAGAAAGTTATTTTTGGGAGATATTGAAATCTTAAGTGTATGTTAATGCAAAACTATTAGATCAATGTACAAAGAACTTGTACAGAGAAAATAGACTCCTTTTGGCTAAGAATTTGATTAATAAAGTTAGATAATTTGAATTAGCTTCCTGGGTCTGTCACTTTTGAGGATTCTAGAAAATTACCAACTTGTATAAATTTTAGTTCCTTCATTTGTGAAATTAGTATCATTCAACCTAGATGTCCATTAGCAGATGAATGGATAAGAAAGCTGGGGTACATATACAAAATGGAGTATTACTCAGCCATGAAAAAGAATATATCTGAATCAGTTCTAATGAGGTGGATGAAACTGGAGCCTATTATACAGAGTGAAGTATGCCAGAAAGAAAAACACCAATACAGTATACTAACACATATATATGGAATTTAGAAAGATGGTAACAATAACCCTGTATGCAAGACAGCAAAAGAGACACAGATGTATAGAACAGTCTTTTGGACTCTGTGGGAGAGGGAGAGGGTGGGATGACTTGGGAGAATGGCATTGAAACATGTATAATATTGTATATGAAATGGATCGCCAGTCCAGGTTTGATGCATGATACTGGATGCTTGGGGCTGGTGCACTGGGGCGACCCAGAGGGATGGTACGGGGAGGGAGGTAAGAGGGGGGTTCAGGATGGGGAACACGTGTATACCTGTGGCAGATTCATGTTGATGTGTGGCAAAACCAATACAATATTGTAAAGTAATTAACCTCCAATTAAAATAAATAAATTTATATTAAAAAAAGAGAGGAAAAAAAGAATTAAATGAAGTAAACTATATAGACACTGAGTGCAATGTCTGGCTTCTATTAAGCATGCAAGAAGTGATAACTATTCATATTATTGCTATTAACTTGAAAAAGCTTGACTTAAATATTTACTTGTTATTAGCACATGTCAAAATTATATTTTACTTATTAATGAGGCAACTGGCAGGAAGACAAAGAAGCTAGCTCTAAGAAGAGCTTGAACACACACAGACACACAGACACAGACACACACAGACACAATTTTATATAGGGATACCTAAAATCAAACACATAATGTAGATACTAGGAAAAAATCTTGAAAAAAAAATCCTGAAATAAGATTGCCATGTTAGATATTTGATATGTTAATGTCCTACAGGACAATAACCATATTCCTTTTAGGGTTAACTCCTTCACTGAACTTTAAAAATTATAATGATATCAATTTATGCAAAACTTTTACCTTATAAAATTATAAAAAATGCCAGCTCCTTTATCATTTGTGGATTGTTAGTAACATACACTGTGATTTTCTCCAAGAATGTCAATAAGGGTCAAGAAGATATTTTGGAAAATGCTCTGGCTTGATGTCAAAGAATTAATTGATCATCTATTTATATTTTTTCCATGTTTGGGATACATTTGTTTTTAAATTATTGCTAAAAGAACTTTTGGAAGGGACAACCTAGAAATTATTGAGCAGAAATGAGACGACTGATTCTAGGAACTTCTCCTCTCTCTCAAACCAAGCTGGGTCTTCTTTATTCTGAAATCATCAAGGTTAGAGGAAATGAGGCACAGGACTTGGAGTTTTAGCTGCCTGTAACTGTGTTCCTCAACCTTGGCTGCCCCTCAGGACCACCTGAAGAACTTTAAAAAATACTGCTGTTGGCGAGGCCCATCTCAAAATTTTTGATTTAATTAGTTTGGCATTTGGATTTAGTTTTAGTTTTTCCCTGGGTTTTGAACTTTTTAGCCCAGTTCAACTGTTTCCTCTGTGAATCTGGGGAGAGGTTATTAAAAGCTGAAACAGGGGACATAAATTGGGGTGAAAGTGTTACTTGTTGTTACCTAAGCCTCATTCTGGGAAGGATTTGAAGGTATAACTTTGGAGGAGTAAAAGCAGTCAAACACTGAGAGGGTAACAGAAAAACTTCTTTTTCTAAGACATCACATCAATAATATCTGTGCTGTGGCCAGGCTGCCTTCAGAGTTTTCAAAAGGGCTGCACTATTTCAAGCACCTCCTATTCACCCCATTGATGAGGGATGCCCACCCGTATTTATGGGTATGGCCAAACACGCAATACCCAGCACAGGACAGATGGGTTAATAGAAGTTTACTGTTCACATGTACTCACAACCTGGGATGGGCGGCACTGCAGGGCATGTGGGTTCACAAGGGGTGGCCCAAGGAACAGAGGCAATATATCGAGCGGCTGTGGGAGGCAGGCTGTCTAGGGTCAAGAGGATGCCGCGTCCCTAGTTCCCATGGGAGAAGGTCATTGGCTTATTTGAATGCTTTCTCAGGCTAACAAGGGCTGAATCTCTCTAGGATACTCAGAGAAGCAGGAACAGTGCCTGGACCCCCGTGATAAGGAGGGTGGGTTGTTTGGCTAAGAGACTTCATGAGTGGGACTGGAATTAGGTGAGGAACTCATGGTTAGGCCTTTTGATGTCAAGGCAACACATAATATTGGACCTTAATTTGAGCCTTATACCACATGCCCACATTCACAAGAAATCATGTGTTTGCATTTATGCAAAGTTATGCACATATCTGTGGGTATATACAGCTGTCCCTCCATATCTGCTGGATCTAGGACTGGTTCCAGGATACCCCCTTGCCCTGTGGATGCCAAAACTTGAGGATGCTCAAGTCCCTATATAAACAGAGTAGTATTTGCATATAACCTACACACATCCTCCTGTATACTTGTGTACTTTAAATCATCGCTAGATTGCTTATAATACCTAATACAATGTAAATACTATGTAAATAGTTGTAAATACGATGTAAATGTTATGTAAATAGTTGCTGGCATGAGGCAAATTCAAGTTTCACTTTTGGAACTTTCTGGAATTTATATCTTTCTGAATATTTTCAATCTCTGGTTGGTTGATTCCACAGATGCAAAACCTGAGGATACAGAGACCTAACTCTGTATATTAAGAATGAAATAAAAAATGTTGCTTTCTGATTATCCATGCTGAACCACTTGTTTTGTTTTGCATATGGCTCAGTGGTAAACAATCCTTCTGCCAATGCAAGAGACATGTACTTGATCCTTGGTCAGGAAGATCCACTGGAGAAGGAAATGGCAACCCACTCCTATATTGTTTCCTAGAGAACCCCATGGACAGAGGAGCCTGGCAGGCTACAGCCCATAGGGTCACAAAGAGTCAGACTCAACTTAGGGACTGAACAATGACAACTAACAATTAAGTAGCAGGCTTTTTGAATCCTTACTGAGAAGTTAAGTTTCAGCTCAATTATCAATATTTGTCATCTAGGGCTTGATGGAGAGGTCACCAAGTAAGACTGTGTTAATTTTCTTTGTTAATTTTGTATTTTGCCTTAATTAAAGAACATAGAACATTTTAGGGAGAGGGGAAATTTATTCCACATGACTAAACATTAGGTGTTTGAGATATTCAAGTGGGATATCCGATAGTCTGTTGATAGTACAGGATGTAAATCTGTACTGGTGGTGGTTTAGTCGCTAAGTCATGTCCGACTCTTTCTACCTCATGGACTCTAGCCTGTCAGGCTCCTCTGTCCATGGGATTTCCCAGGAAAGAATATTGGAATGGGTTGCCATTTCCTTCTCCAAGTCTGAGCTAGACACATACATTAGGCAGCTACCAATTTTACAGCATGGGTTCATCTTAGCCAGTATGGATTGACTGTGTGTTTATCTTCAGAGCTCCTTGAGGGATTGGCCAAGGCTATGGAATACATTACATTTACTAAAGACAAATAGTGTTTTATAACCACTGGTCCCTGAACTGTTTTAGGGCAGGATGTACCAGCTTGCCAACATTATCTGGTAATATTAATTGGATTATAATAATTCAATAATCATAATAATACTTGGTTTTGGCAGAGCCTGGGGGATTTCTTTTTTTTTTATTTTTTTATTTATTTTTATTTATTAATTAATTTATTTTTTTACATGTTTCAATGCCATTCTCCCATCTCATCCCACCCTCTCCCTCTCTCTCTCCAGCCTGGGGGATTTCAACAGTTCAGGCTGGTCACCTAGGTAGACTGCCAACAAGATCAGTTCTTTATAAAAGGAGGAGACTTGGGACTTCTTGGTACCAAGAAGCTTCCCACGTATGCTGGTGGTAGTTCAAGATGGGGTGGCAGAGTGTGTCTTGTGTAATCCAGTGGTGGGAGGGCACAGAAGCCAAAATATCTGGATCTCTTTCATTGCATACTCTTCTCACGCTGTTGCTGTATCTTGTACTCATGATAAAGTGTAAAAGGTTTGAGTGTTGTGAGTCCTTTCAGCAATTGAATGTTTAAGGCAATTTATTCATAATTAACACATCAGTTACTGACATTTAAACCATAGACGTGGATGGACTTATTCTGGGAAATGGTATGGTATAAGGGGATAAGAAAGGTGAGATTGGAAATTTGAGAAACTTCATTTAATTATGAGCAGGGAAGAACACACCTGGTGCACTGTAGATAAATCATGAGGCAGAAGGAGCAGGTTTTGATATTCCTCTTTACAGAAGAGGAAATCATGGACTGAGAAACACTTTTAATTTTCAAGACCACACAGCTAGATCTTTAGATTCCTAAACATAGTTCCTTCAACTATATCACATTGCATCTTGATTAAAACTCCTCTTCAGAAAAGTTCCCTAGAGAAAGCTTTGAAAAGTATAAAAACATTTACCAGAGCCTTTGTGGCTTTTCTGACCAGCAGAGATGTTCAAAAATAGCAGCATCTTCACCATCCTGCAATTAGGATTTCTGAAACATCTCTGTCCTGTCCAACAAAGAAAGTCTGTTGCTTTCTACAAAATTAGTGAATCTTAATGTTTAGGATTTATTTTTAAAAAAAAATCAACTGAGACATCTGTACCAATGCCTACAATAACCTCCCCTCCATCAAATTGCCTTTAAATAAGGCCATGCTAAGTTCTTGCATTTTTTTCCCCCCAGCACAATCTTGGAACATGGTGTACCCTTAACACACCTTGAAACCATGTATTTTACATTGCTAGTGTTAGTGTAATTTGCTTTTTATAGCATATGGATTCCTGAGATAAATGTCACTTAAAAATGGATTCCTATTTTAAGAGCCCCAAACTGTGGGCTATGATGAAACAGAGCTCTGGGCAACTCCTGGCTTGGGAAGACTTTGCATCTCTTTCTGTCACTAAGTACCTCTCCTTTGCCAGTCCTCAAAATATTGGGAGGCTCCTTCTATTCTGTAAATATCTGGATCCCACAGGTTGTACCCAATAGTTACACAACATCCAACATGACTGTCCATTTGGTGTCAGCATCAGCATGTTTAAAATATAAAAAACATAGTAAAACCAGCTGTGTGAAATCTACCTTATTTATTTATCTTTTGGAAATGGATCTACCACATAGCTATTTATAGAAAACCTCTAACAAATTTCTTTAGCCTTGGAAAAAATAGTAAATGCATCCTGAACTTAATACTTTTCAAATCTGGATTTTATAGAATCATATTTACACTTCCTTCTATTGAATTTACTAAATACTAATGAACAATACATGCATTTGTCATTGCATTCAATATTGGGTATGTAGATTAAACAGTATTTCAGGATATTATCTTGCCTTGCAGTCACATATGATATAGTTGGAGTTGAGGAAATTCAATCCTGAAACAGTGGATGAAAAGTAAAAGGCAGAATTTGACCAAGTGGATAAAAGGATATGCAAGAATAAGCATCCTGTGATATTTCATTAATTCAAAATTACTGACTGAAAATTATGACAATTGCCCCTCACAGCAGTCCTATATGTTAGGTGTTAATCTGTTTACAGACTGGGTCCTTCAGGGCAAACACTATAATCTTACTGGGCCAGTAAGTGATGTGATTAGGACACAGGTCATCTGACCACAAAGCCAGCTCGGGGCCAGCACACTGGCCTTCTCTGTCACCTTTACTAACAACTTCCTCCTCCCTCTGTGTTGATAAGTTTCATCCTTAACCCTTGCCTCATGGTTTCTGTGATCCTCCCAGTTTACGGAACTTCCTAGCGCATGTCTCAGTGACCTCGCCCCTGCTCCCGTTTCACACAGCTTTTCCTGACCACCCCTCTTAGATGTACTTTAGCACTTGACAGTCTGGTCTAAATTCTAGGTCTTTATTTGCCATCTTTACTTTCTTTTTTCATTGTCCTATGACTGAAATCAGTCACCCTTGATACCTGATCTTTCCTTTCCACCCTTCCCCTCTGATCATTAGGACTTCCCTGGTGGCTCAGATGGTAAAAGCGTCTGCCTACAATGAGGGAGGCCTAGGTTTGATCCCTGGATTGGGAAGATCCCCTGGAGAAGGAAATGGCAACCCACTCCAGTACTCTTGCCTGGAAACTTGCATGGATGGAGGAACCTAGTAGGCTACAGTCCATTGGGTTGCAAAGAGTTGGACACGACTGAGCAACTTCACTACTACTACCTCTGATCATTAGTCTAGCAAATGCTGTTAATTTCTCCATCACTACAGATATCTTGAGGCTTAAGTAGACCAGGCTGTCCTAAGAGATAACCAAGTCTGATTCCTTTGAGTCAAGGAAACGTTCTTGTGCTGAGTAGGATAATAATAGTGCTTATCTCATAGGATTAAAAAAAATAACTGAGTTAATATGTGTAAAGCACTTAGCATAGTTTTTGGCATGCAGTAAACACTTAAAATATAAAATATTAGTACTATTATTAGTATTCTTGAAGCCATTGGATGACATTCTTAAGCTTGCCAAATCTGTACTTTTGGTAGATTATTCATTTTCTATAAATGACATAATGTATGTAAAATTGCAAGCAGAGTGCCTGGTTTGCAGGTGTTCAATACATGTTAATTACTCCCAATATAGACCTCCATCCCTGGTGGCTCAGATGGTAAAAGCATCTGTCTACAACGCGGGAGACCTGAGTTCCATCCCTGGGTCGGGCAGATCCACTGGAGAAGGAAATGGCAACCCACTCCAGCACTCTTGCCTGGAAAATCCCATGGATGGAGGAGCCTGATAGGCTACGTTCATGGGGTGCAAAGAGTCAGACATGACTGAGTTACTTCACTCACTTCACTATAGACCTCCAAGTTCCCTTCTAATTCTAGGATTCTATGTTAAATATATATGTATTGTTTATGTACAGATTTGTATGTTAAGGAGTTAAAAATGTTTAATAAAAAGTATGTGTGTGTGTTAGTTGCTCAGTCGAGTCTGACTCTTTGCAACCCCATGGACTGTAGCCGACCAGGCTACTCTGTTCATGGCATTCTCCAGGCAAAAATACTGGAGTGGGTTGCTATTCCCTTCTCCAAGGGATCTTCCTGACCCAGGGATCAACCAAGGTCTCCTGCATTGCAGGCAGATTTTTTACCGCCTTCCCTGAGTCACCAGGGAAGACCCAATAAAAGTATATTGAGATTCAGTATAACACAGAACCACAGAACGCCTGATATTTGTTTTCTCAGGAGCTAACTGAGGCCATTTCAAATAATGATCTATCAGTTGCCATCTTTTCTCTTTGGTCAGGTTCTGGGCCTCTTCTCATGAAACTGTAACTTGTACTTGGCCTCCTTCTGGTGAGCAGTGGTGGTCAATACACTTGGGGCCACTCTTGTGCCACCAGAAATCTGAGAGTTAATGCATGTGCGTGACAGCCTTTGTATTGCATTTACATGTGTCACACATGGAATGATACAAATAGACTGTAATTAAAAAAAAGACAGAAAAAATAGAAATAAATAAAGTAAAGCACCACTATATAGAGATTCAAGTTTTGGAAAGAGGGCAGTTCTGCAACAAAAAGAATACAGTTAAGAATAGTTCTTCCTACACTGCTTCCTGCTTGGGCTTCATCTGCTCTTCAGGGAACATGACTTTAGTGAAGCCCCAGTTGAGAAGATTTTGAAACGTAGTTCCCATGGCAACATGCTCTGAAGTGACATAAATCCAAAGAAACTTTTCTTGGTTGTTCTATTATTCAAACAAGAATCCTCTAAGGCTTCTAGAGAAGTCAACTTTTAATGAAGCTCAAGTCTTCTTTGCTTTCTGTGCCCCAAGGAGCACCTTTCCCATGGGACTCCTTTCAGGTTTGTAGTAATGATTTATTTTCTTTAATTGCAAGTTGATTACAGTGGGAATGAGAGTAGGGCCTGAGATTTCCTGTAATCAGCAAGGCAGTGGCAAATTTCTAAGTGCAAGATCCATGCTTGAGGCTTTTTGTTACTGTTCAGTTCAGTTCAGTTCAGTCGCTCTGTCATGTCCAACTCTTTGTGACTCCATGAACTGCAGCAGGCCAGGTCTCCCTGTCCATCACCAACTCCCAGAGTTTACCCAAACTCATGTCCATTGAATCAGTGATGCCATCCAACCATCTCATCCTCTGTCATCCACTTCTCCTCCTGCCCTCAATCTTTCCCAGCATCAGGGTCTTTTCAAATGAGTCAGCGCTTTGCATCAGGTGGCCAAAGTATTGGAGTTTCAGCTTCAACATCAGGCCTTCCAATGAACACCCAGGACTGATCTCCTTTAGGATGGACTGGTTGGATCTCCTTGCAGTCCAAGGGACTCTCAAGAGTCTTCTCCAGCACCACAGTTCAAAAGCTTCAATTCTTCGATGTTCAAATTTCTTTATAGTCCAACTCTCACATCCATACATGACTACAGGAAAAACCATAGCCTTGACTAGACGGGCCTTTCTTGACAAAGTAATGTCTCTGCTTTTTAATATGCTGTCTAGGTTGGTCAAAACTTTCCTTCCAAGGTGTAAGTGTCTTTTAATTTCATGGCTGCAATCACCATCTGCAGTGGTTTTGGAGCCCAAAAAAATAAAGTCTGACCCTGTTTCCACTGTTTCCCCATCTATTTGCCATGAAATGATGGGACTGGATGCAGGATCTTAGTTTTCTGAACGTTGAGCTTTAAGCCAACTTTTTCACTCTCCACTTTCACTTTCATCAAGAGGCTCTTTGGTTCTTCCTTGCTTTCTGTCATAAGGGTGGTGTCATCTGCATATCTGAGATTATTGATATTTCTCCCGGCAATCTTGATTCCAGCTTGTGCTTCCTCCAGACCAGTGTTTCTCATGATGTACTTTGCATATAAGCTAAATAAGCAGTGTGACAATATATAGCCTTGATGTACTCCTTTTCCTATTTGGAACCAGTCTGTGTTCCATGTCCAGTTCTAATGGTTGCTTCCTGTTACTGAGATGCGATCAAAATCTATTCCCCATATGAAGGACTAGCAAGCACCAGCTATGTGCAAATGTCACTTGACACACACAAAACACACACACATACACACAGGACCAATGTAGGGGTTATAATTAGTTTGCCAAGTGGAGGACACACTGCTACCAATGAGGTTCTCATTATAGACCCAGTGATGATGACCTCAAATGCCTCATTCTGACCAAAATATACTTCTCATCAATTGGGTACTGTCTGAAAGTTCATAATTAGAGACCTGTGCTTTCTTGGTTAAAGATTTGGCCTTCATTAAAAAATATCTGGAAGGGGTGTGGGATGTGTGTGATCCCTAATAAGCTTTAGCTGACTGTTGATGAGTTTGTGTGATCTTCTAGAGAGCTGTTTCTGACACAAAATTGAAGGTAAAGAAAGCTTAGGGAGTCTTTAGGGAAGAGGTTTTTTGTTTGTTTGTTTGTTTGTTTTTTTTTTTTTTTTTTTTTTATCAAGACCAGAGGTGGGTACAGAAAGAGAATTTTAGAGACTATAAAAAAAAGCTTACCTGACTTTGTGATTTGGCCTCTGTGATGTGGTAGAATTATTTGAAAAATAAACTACTGGTTTTGGACAGGAAATTGGGACAAGGTAAAACGAGCCTTAAGCCTGCCTGTGGATTAAATTGGTTGGAGAGATGGGCCTTACACAAAGTTTTGGAGGAAAAAAATATTATTTCAGAACTTCTCTCACTTCTATCAGCTCTCCTCTTCTTCCAACTTGTATGAGCCTGACTCTTGCCCCTTTCAGTTTCACCCGTGCTGTGCTTAGTCAATCACTTGTGTCTGACTCTTTGTAACCGCATGGACTGTAGCCCTCCAGCCTCCTCTGTCCATGGGGATTCTCCAGGCAGGAATACTAGAGTGGGTTGCCATGCCCTCCTTCAGGTGATCTTCCCAACCCAGGGATCAAACCCAGGTCAGGTTCATCCATCTCTTAGCAAATTTTTCTCTTCCTCATTCCCTTTCTAAATTATACATATCTTATATTTCTTTATGTATATCTCCTATAACATTTATGAAGGCTCTTCCATGTGTCTGCCTCTTTGCGAGACTCTTCCAATGTATGATTTAACTCGCACAACAACCCTGTGATTATCCTCAAGCCCATTTTGCAGATGAAGAGGCTGAGAATCTGAGATTTGTGAGTTGCTGCAAGCCAGGTTCTCCATTTGGTTTAAAGACACAAAAGCAAGTAAACCTAGGGCCCATCCTTCATGTTCCTGGAGGGAGATAGATGTCCACAAAGACAGGGATATGTTGGGAGGAGAGCTGCAGGAAATCTCAAGATAAGGCGCTACAGGATTTTTTGGCTAATCCCCATTAGGCTGTGATCTGATAGTGACTTGAGACCCTACTCTGTCTGACTTTTTGTCATTCTGATAGAACATACTCGAAGTTCTCTGCAACATGGAATTTCAGGTACTCAATAACCTCATGAGTCATATTTAGTTTTTTGGTAGTGGTGCTGGCTCAGTTGCTAAATCATGTCTAACTCTTGCGACCCCATGGACAGTAGCCTGCCAGGCTTTTCTGTGCATAGAATTTCCCTGGCAAGATTACTGGAGTGGATGGCCATTTCCTTCTGCAGGGGATTTTCCTGACCCAGGTCTCTTGCATTATTCTGAGCTGGAATCAAACAGCTCTTGGGGAGGCTGTTTCCTCCCAGGTGGAATGAGGAACTTTTTGGTCAGACCTGCTGCACATGGGTTTTAGGAGTACTTTCACTGAGATTTTCACAAAAAGGCACGCCAGACACAAGGATCTGTATGCAGGTAGCTTACTTTTGGAAATGATCTCAGCATAAAGAAGTGAAAACAGTAAAGAATAGAAAACTAATCCAAGGTTGGGTTATTGGGCTGTTTACCCTAATGGGAAATTGACAATCAAATTCCTCTGAGGCTCTCTGAGATACTATGAAGAATGAACCTCCAGAAACAGAAGAGAGGAGCATTTATCCACTGGCTCCCAGGACATGTTAACTCCTTTACACTTGCAGGCGTGCACATGCACCAGAATGGCTGAGTGGATTCCCAAAGACATTCCACATGTGATGGCAGAGACATCCTAACACCGAAAGGAGGGTGTGTGTATTGGTGCAGCTGAGAAATAGTTGCCTGGCTACAGCTGCAGGCTGCCAGCTTCCAGAGCAACAGTAGAGGTTGAAAGCATAGGCTGAGTGATATGAAATGAGGCATAAAAACTGTCCAACACACAGAGCTTGGTGATGGCACCTGAACTTAGGGCCTGGTAAAAGCTGTTCAGAGTGGAGGGTAGAGGACACCACAGCTGCAAGGCAAGGCCAACATTATATGATTGGTAATGTGCTAAAAAGCTTAGAAAGGACTTTTGTTCCATTTACCTGGTATTTATTCTGAAAGTTCATCCTTGGTCCCTTACCTCATTGCTGTGCTTTGAGTTAAGGCATCTTGTCTGGATTACAAGATAAAACATAGTGCTTGGAGGGGCGGCAGATCAAGTCAAAATGTTCCATGGATTCACACTATGTACACATTTCCTGTCATGACATTCAAGTCTCTCCCTAATATAATTTTGGGGTGCTCTTCTAGGTCTGATGCCCAATTATGTCATTTACTTGTACTTTGCATTTCAGTTAAATGACCAGGTCAGCTTCTTTTGGATAAGGTATAGGCCCTCTTCAACTGTGGAGGTTAGAGACACATGTTTTATTCCACATTCCTCCACCAACCAATTCTGTAATTGACTGGGTCTCAATTTTCCTATCTGGAAGACACAGGCAGGAGAATTAGATCAGTGTATCCCAAACCTGGCCAAATATTCAGATCACCAAGGGATATTTATAAGGGAAAATAAATTATAAAGACATACTCATGGGGATTCTGATTTATATGTCTGGATTAGAACAGCAAGGAATGTACATATAATAAGCACGTTCTTATCTAATTCAATTGTACAGCTAGGTTTGTGAAAAACAGGATTAGATGACTTAATGTTGCTTCAAATCTATGGGGCTGCAAAGTGTGAACTGGGCTTTCCTAGTGGCTTAGTGGTAAAGAATCTCTCTGCAATGCAGGAGCCATGGTAGGATTGTGGGTTCGATCCCTGGATTGGGAAGATCCCCTGGAGGAGGAAATGGCAACCCTCTCCAGTATTCTCTCCTGGAGAATACCATGGACAGAGGAGCCTGGTGGGCTCCAGTCCATAGGGCCCTAAAGAATTGGACATGACTTAGCTACTAAACAACAACAAAATGTGAATTAGCTGTCACTGAGCTCAAGAAGACTCTAAGAGATGGGACACAGGAATAACTCGCCATGAGAGAGGGGAGTTAGGAAAAGAGGAAAGGTTCCTTTGCTTTGCAGAAACTTTTCAGTTTAATTAGATCCCATTTGTTTATTTTTGTTTTTATTTTCATTACTCTAGGAGGTGGATTGAAATTATGTCAGAGTAATATGCCTATGCTTTCCTCTGAGAGTTTTATAGTGTCTGGCCTTCATTTAGGTCTTTAACCCATTTTGAGTTTATTTTTGTGTATAGTGTTAAGAAGTATTCTGATTTCATTCATTTATATGTAGCTGTCCAGTTTTCCTAGCACCACTTATTGAAGAGATGTATTTTATTTTTAATAAGTAATTTTTTATTATTTACTTATTACTTTTTACTAATACTTTAAATTATTTACTTANGAGCCTTGAGGGTAAGGATTTATACATTTAGTTATATCCCATAGGGAGATATTAAATGTAATTGTTAAAAATCCAGGCTTGGAGTTAAATGGACTTAGATTTCATATGACCTTTGTAACATTTAGTAAAATACTTCATTTCTAAAATGGGAGTGATAAGACTTAGTTCACAAGATTTTGGGGAGAATGAAACTAAAGTATTATATATAAAATGCTTTGACATATGGCGTGGTGGGGTCAGCATATAAGTACTAATAGAGGAAGACTTGGGGATACACACACAAGTGCTCAATAAATGTAAGTTATTAGTTTTGCATTTTACTGAGTGGATGTTAATTGAACAAATAATGTTTCTAAAATCCCAGTCAAATATTATCCTGGGTATAAGCAAAAGTTCCTTAAGAGTTAATTTTTAAGGCTGTGGTCCTGGGGGAACCTCTGACTTTCTACCGGTACCTCTAATCAGGTCCCCAGATCTCTAAATCCAGAATAAAACCGGCTCAGCCTCCTGTCACTGCCTGGCACTGATTACAGGCAACGATACGGTATCCCTTCTGAAAGATGGAAAAAAGCCTGTGGGCAAAGTCTCAATCAGATATCACGTCAGGAAAATTTTGAAGTCAGTCCAAGCTCTGATACCCTAAATAGAACAGAGAGTTAAGGGGTAGCTCTTAGTTCATCAGCTTGTGTTAGCACTACACCATTTATCTGTTTGAACGACAGAGGGCAAGAGTTGGACTGAGAGGGACAGCAGACGAAACTGCAGGCTGAAAGAGGTGAGTGACTAAACCTGGGCTGAACTTTTCCTAAGTCCCCACCCTCAGGTAGTAAAGGCTTTGGGAGGGACCACCTCCCTTTCCTGGTCTTCCCTGGTGGCTCCGTGGTAAGAATCTGCCAGTCAATGCAGGAGATGCAGGTTCAGTCCCTGGGTCGGGAAGATCCCCTGGAGGAGGAAATGGCAACCCACTCCAGTATTCTTGCCTGGGAAATCCCATGGACAGAGGAGCCTGGCAGGGAAATCCCATTGGGTCGAGAGAGTCGGACGCCACTTAGTGACTGGGAACGCACGCACGCACATACATCTTCCCTCTAGTCTGTCCGCGTTGACCGTGAGGTGGACACTGGCATGGTTGGACTGGCTCCATCCTTTCAGAGGACTCTTCCCAGAAAATGACGCCAGTCACTGTAAACCTGAGCAGACTGGAGTTGGAAGGGCATGATAAATAGACGGAAGTTTACTGAAGTAAGGATCTGGGAGATTGTTCAGTGCACTCTTGGGTCCTTTCTTCCCAGCAGCAGTGGCCGTCCTCTTGGAGACGGGTTAGTCTTCCAGAGGGCGCTCCAGAGGCAGAGTCACTAGGGGCTCATGGGAACAAGACCCATAGCGTCCGGAAAGGCCTTTCTCCTGAAGTCCAAAATATCCAAATCAAAGTGTCAGTTGCTCAGTCGTGTTTGACTCTTTGAGCTCCCAAGGACTGCAGCCCACCAGACTCCTCTGTCCATGGGATTCCAAAATATCCAAGTGTGCCTCTAATTCTAAAGAACTGGGAGGTGACAGGGAGGGCAGCACTGGTCTCTCTCCTTCTCTAAGGGACCCTTTCCCTTTGTTTCCACAGAATGCCTGAAATGAGAATGGCAGCTGGGAACTCCTCTGGGACAGAGTTCATCCTCGCAGGCTTAACCAGCCAGCCAGAACTCCAGATCCCCCTCTTCTTCCTGTTTCTGGGTTTCTACATGGTCACTGTGGTGGGGAACCTGGGCTTGATAACCCTGATTGGACTCAACTCTCATCTGCACACCCCCATGTACTTTTTCCTCTATAACTTATCCTTCATAGATTTCTGCTATTCCACTGTTATCACTCCCAAAATGCTGATGAGTTTTGTCTCAAAGAAGAACATCATCTCCTACGCAGGGTGTATGACTCAGCTCTTCTTCTTTCTTTTATTTGTCATCTCTGAGTCCTTCATCCTGTCAGCGATGGCATATGACCGCTATGTTGCCATCTGTAAGCCACTGGTGTACATGGCCACCATGTCTCCCCAGATCTGTTTACTTCTTTTGTTGGGTGTCTATGTGATGGGGTTTGTTGGGGCCATGGCCCACACCACATGCATGGTGAGACTGACCTTCTGTGCCAAGAATCTTGTTGACCACTACATGTGTGACATCCTTCCCCTTCTTGAGCTCTCTTGTACCAGCACGTATGTAAATGAGCTGGTGGTTTTCACTGTTGTGGGCATCGATATTGGTGTGCCCACAGTTACCATCTTCATTTCTTATGCTCTTATCCTCTCTAGCATTCTCCATATTCATTCCACCAAGGGCAGGTCCAAAGCATTCAGCACCTGTAGCTCCCACATTATTGCAGTCTCTCTTTTCTTTGGGTCGGGGGCATTCATGTACCTTAAACCATCTTCTCTTTTACCCATGAACCAGGGGAAAGTGTCCTCCTTGTTCTATACCATAGTGGTACCCATGCTAAACCCCTTAATCTATAGCTTGAGGAATAAGGATGTCAAAAGTGCTCTGAAAAAAACTTTAAGCAAAATATTGTTCTCCTGAGAAGGGGGCAATATTTAGGAAAGGGACATTTTTCCTTCCATGGTTGATTCAGGTTCCATTGATTACATGGAGAAATTTTAACCCTTTCTCAACAAGTTTGTCTTTCCCCTTTCATGTGCCCTTTAACTTAAGAAGATTGTTAAAACTAGAGGATACTCACATTTAGTGGGCCTTAAGGATCATCATGAGAAAAGCTGGACTGGAAGAAACACAAACAGGAATCAAGATTGCCAGGAGACATATCAATAACCTCAGATATGCAGATGACACCACCCTTATGGCAGAAAGTGAAGAGGAACTAAAAAGCCTCTTGATGAAAGTGAAAGAGGAGAGTGAAAAAGTTGGCTTAAAGCTCAACATTCAGAAAATGAAGATCATGGCATCCAGTCCCATCACTTCATGGGAAATAGATGGGGAAACAGTGGAAACAGTGTCAGACTTAATTTTTTTGGGCTCCAAAATCACTGTAGATGGTGATTGCAGCTATGAAATTAAAAAGACGCTTACTCCTTGGAAGGAAAGTTATGACCAACCTAGATAGCATATTCAAAATCAGAGACATTACTTTGCCGACTAAGGTCAAAGACATTACTTTGCCGACTAAGGCTATGGTTTTTCCTGTGGTCATGTATGGATGTGAGAGTTGGACTGTGAAGAAGGCTGAGCGCCTAAGAATTGATGCTTTTGAAGTGTGGTGTTGGAGAAGACTCTTGAGAGTCCCTTGGACTGCAAGGAGATGCAACCAATCCATTCTGAAGGAGATCAGCCCTGGGATTTCTTTGGAAGGAATGATGCTAAAGCTGAAACTCCAGTACTTTGGCCACCTCATGTGAAGAGTTGACTCATTGGAAAAGACTCTGATTCTGGGAGGGATTGGGGGCAGGAGGAGAAGGGGATGACAGAGGATGAAGTGGCTGGATGGCATCACCGACTCGATGGATGTGAGTCTGAGTGAACTCCGGGAGTTGGTGATGGACAGGGAGGCTTGGCGTGCTGCAGTTCATGGGGTCGCAAAGAGTCGGACATGACTGAGCGACTGAATTGAACTGAACTGAAGGATCATTTGAGCTTCCCTGATTGTTCAGACAGTAAAGAATCTGCCTGCAACTCAGGAGACCTGGGTTTGATCCCTGGGTCAGGAAGATTCCCTGGAGAAGGGATTGGATACCCACGTGTTCTTGCCTGGAGAATTCCATGGACAGAGGAGCCTGGAGGGCTACAGTCCCTGGAGCTGCAAAGAGTCAACATGAATGAGTGACTAAAACTTTCATTTTTCACTTTCAAGAATTATTTAGTTAAGTTCTGTCTTATTTCTGAGAACTTAGGTAACTTCCCCAAGGTCACTCAGCTAATCAGCAGCTGAACTGTGACTAGAATCCAGGCTCTTGCTTTTTAATACTGATTTCTTTCCATTACTGTTCACTTTCTTCCTCCCTCAGCTGCCTTAGAAGGTTTCATTTCAAGTGTGAGTTGGTCTAGGACATGAAAGTCTGGTTTTGTCTACAGAAATTTCAGGCAACTTTTCAAGGGCTAATTTTAAATATCACATTTTCACATGAAGGTAGGAGGTATAACACTTTGTTGAGATGGTCTTGGCTGAATGACCAGACAGATTCTTGAAGAATTCTGCACAGTGTGTGGGGAAGTGTACTAGAACCCGGACAGCACTGTATCTCATGGTATCTCCTGAGATAGTGCCGTGGAGCTCTGGCCACTTGGACTTCAATGGATTTGGCCAGAGTGCATGAAAGACCTCAAAGAATATGTCAACGTTGCAAAGGACAGGATTTGGGAGATATTTCACACACAATCATTTCCTTGTTTTCAAATTGTGCTTTTAAAGCAAGAGTGGAGAAATCTGCCACTCAGGGTGGTCAGCTGAGGATTTGGAGACTATTTCAGAACCACAGAAAACCTAGTGTTATCCAGTCAGCACCACACAGCAGAAAGTGACAGAGTCACTGACTGTTATGGTACTGCTTGCATTTTTTGTGTGACCCTTTAGATCAACAGTTCCATCACTGGGCTCTGTGGCCTCTGGTTTCTGGTTGGGTTAGGCAATGGTAGCATCAGCAGAGAAAATCAGAAGGTGAGAGGAGTGTGATGTTTGTAATATTTATTTCCTAGAATTTCTTCCAGCTGGGCTACAGTGCCAGGAACTGAGTGCCCTGTTTCCTACTCGGTTACAGTAACTGTTACCTCCTCTGGCTCTTCATGCCAATGGGCTGCAATCTCTCCTGGCTGTTGCTAGTCTGGGGAGCTCTATCTCCCTTTGGTGGTCTCTGCAAATCACCTTTTGTGTATAGCCCTGCAAATAGTTCCCTTGTTAAGTTTTTCAGTTACTTTGTTTGCTGCTGGGACCGTAGCTAACACACCTTACAGTAAAGGCTGGAAGTACAGCCCAAGTTTGTACACCCATAGCCTGATGTTTCTATGTATAAGCGGTAGGGTTGCCTTTTGTTTTTAAAAGAAAATTGCAGGGGGTATATATTTTTTTTTTTGAAGCAACAGTACATGAAATGCAGTGATAATACTTTTGATTTATCAGAGTCTCTTTAGGAAAAGTCCCTTCTATATAGAAAAATGAAGTTTGGATGGAGGTATAGCTTTGTCTCTTGGATTGCACAGATCAATAAGGGTGAGTTCAAAAGTATGAGAGCAAAATGAGAGAACTGTGCTTTACACAGCATAGAATAGATGGATGGACAGTATGAAAGCTGGGTGACTGGGATAGGTGAGAGGAAGAGAGTAGCATAAAGACCTAGAAAAATCAGAGACTAGGGAACTGGAAGGTAGAATCAAATCTGGACCCTAGCTTTTACTCAGTAGCTATGCAATCTTCACCAAGTTACTTGATGTCTCTGAGCAAACGTTTTCACAGGATTATTCAGAGAATTAAATGGCAAATGCTCAGCACATTTCATTTCCATTCCTGCTAGATCCTCTTCTCCTAGCACCAGCATTTCCACTAATTTATTGTGTGACCTTGAGATAATCGCTCCATCTTTCTGGGCTCATGCTTGCTTATATGAAAAATGATTATGTTAGATCAGATTATTTCTACATTCTATTTACTACATATATTTATTTGTGTATTAAATGCATAGTACAGGTTCATGATGTTTACTGTTATTACCAAAAAATGATCAGTGAAAGGGTGTCTGGTCCTTTCTGGTCCTTTCGTAGCCTCCCTTGGGACCATGACTGTTGCTTGTGAATTGTATATATTTTTGACAGTCTTTGCACATACGTACACACAATGTTGTCTTTATTTTCAGAGTCTATGAGCAGTTGCTTTAAACAGATGAAAATTAATTAGAAGAGGAGGAATAAGGAATTCTTATTGGATAAATAAATGAATAAAAAGGCAGAAAAGATATATGTGAAGGGTCACGGATAGCCAAAAAGAGGGAGAGAGAAAGGAACACTGTGAAAGCAAGAAACACCATCTCTAGCTACAAAAGTTTGTTCCCCAAAACAGAGCTCACAGCCAGAATTTTTTTTCTGATCTCTTGCCTTCAGTTTTGTTTTTTATAATTGTGCAAAATTCTACCATATGTGTGTATTATATCTAATGAACATTTTTCTACTGCTGTATGTTATTTTCATATTTCCAAATCATAAATAATACTTAACAACATTCAATAAATCTGAGTCTGCCCATTAAAATATATTCCTAGACAAGGAATTACTGAATCACACAAGATTCTTGAATTTTATTGCAAAATCCCTTTTTGAAAATTCAATCTCAAGCTGCACTCTCACTAGCAGCATACACGCATCTTGACTGTCCACTTTGGCCCAATTCTGTACTGGTAAGGGTGGCATTCATGAAAACTTATCACCTTTAATTTTGGTGGTGGTGTTTGTATTATTGTCTCTTTCTTCTATGTCTTTCTTTCCTCTACTTCATAAAGTATTTGTGGTGCCTGGATGGGTAAAGAAAAGAGGGAGCAAATTGAAGATGTTTTCTCTTTCCTTTTCCTTCCTTATACACTCTTTTAATTTCTTGAATGGCTCTTTCTTGGCTTAATCATATTGCTGGTAATCTTTCTAATCCTAGGACAGGAAGGTGCTCTGGAGCCTTCCCGTCTGTGACTACCTACTGTGAGGTGTCTTCCTGGAATACCCTTCTCCTGACCCAGGTCATTTCTGTGCCTCTACTCATGATGCTTGCAATGTAAAGTCCTTGTCGCTTTCTTTTCTGTATCTATCCCTACCACAAATTAGACTGTGTAGTTTTGTGTGAGCAGAGTTCTTGGTGTCTGTTTTGAGACATTCCCCACACCAAGCACAGTGCCCAGCACATGCACAGTGGAGATTAAACAAATATATGTTGGATGTAAGATTGGATCATCCAGCAGTGTTAGCAGCTGACTTACTAAAGGGGTTTTCCTGTTCTGCCTTCTGGCAACACATCTCTTCCAGCACACAGATAAACACATGCTTAGTCCCTAATATCCCCTCACTGATGCCTTGATTATATTGCTGCTCAGTCACTCAGTCACGTCGGACTGTTTGCAACTGTAGACTCTATGAACTGTAGACTGCCAGACTCCTCTGTCCATGAAATTCTGCAGGCAAGAATACTGGAGTGGGTTGAGATTTCCTCCCCTAGGGGATCTTCCTGATCCAGGGATGGAACCTGTGTCTCCTGAATTGGCAGGCAGATTCTTTACCACTGAGCCACTTGGGAAGCCCTTGATTATGTTATTCTTATGTTTACTCCTGTCCCCTAATTCTAGACACATGCCACCTGGGATCTGTAGCAGAAGTCAGACCCTATCCTTATCTGTAAACCACCACTTTGCTGCTGCTAAGCTGCTTCAGTCATGTCCAGCTCTTTGCAACCCCATGGACTCTAGCCCAGCAGGCTCCTCTGTCCATGGAATTCTCTAGGCAAGAATACTGGAGTGGGTTGCCATGCCCTCCTCCAGGGGATCTTCCTGACCCAGGATTGAACTCGAGTCTCCTGTGGCTCCTGTATCAAACACAGATTCTTTACTGCTGAGCCACAGGGGAAGCCCAAACCACCACTTTATACTCCTCCTAGTAGTAAAATTTATAGTTTTCTATAAAACAAATACCTTCAGCAAACTCTAAGCCACTGTCCAACCGAACATAGGACTTCGAGAGAAATTTAACAGTTGGGCATTCATTTCGCCCCATTTTAGTTAATATGCCAGAGAAGCTGAAGAAAAATTTGGACAATATAGAAATGAATCATTCATATATTAAGTTCCCATTTTCCCCAGAGTAATGGAGACCATAATCTCAAATGATTGTGTTCAGAAGATTAATACACTTGGAAAAGAGTCACCAAGATCACAGCCTGATTCTTTGCTGACTTTGCATAGCACCATTTCCTCAGAGCAAAGCTTCCTTTTTCTTTAATCTCAATCTGGGGACATTTGATAACACAGAGTTCTTGAAACTTTGCAAGTTCCTTGGTAATTTATTGGGGAAGATTACTACTTTTCCCTTTGTAATTAAAAGTGAATTGTGGGGAGCTATTTTGAGACTGTGAAGTGTGATGTTCCCTTTCAATCTTTCACACCCTAGTTTTAACATCCATTGATGGTGCTTGCCTGATTCTATTACTCTGATGGTTGTAAAATGGAGATTTTCTAACTCCATCAAACTTCTGTTATTTGTTTCTAACTCCATCAAACTCGTATAGTTTTGTCAGAAAGAACCCTTATTTCTTCTATATTCATTCACTCATTTATATCCTTATGGACTCATACATTCTAATTTTATCTGAGTTATGATTCATTATTATCATTATTTACTTTGATGCTCAATTTGTCCCTGGTTTGTCCAGTGCAACCCTCCTCACACTGGATCTTATGACCTTTCAGTATATCTACATTAGATTTTGAGCACTTTATTACTTTCTGGCAAAACAACCTGGCTTATCCTGTTCTTTTCCTCCTCAAGCACTGGTTTTATGTGGAGATGAATGGTGTTTAAAACTGAAATATGAATGTTAGGTGAAATGAGCGTTATTTAATGTGATTCTGCAAGCAACTGTTTAATGGGAGGACACTCGTCTCTGTAGTCATTTATGCTTGCTCTTTGAGGATGCCTTCCATGTGTAAGTGAGACTTGCTTTCTGCGAAGAGGCCAGTGCTCTGTGTCCCAAACATGATGGTTCCTTAGCGTCATTTCTCACCACGTTTTACTTGCACACACAATAGTTTCCCAGTCGATCATTGACTAGTGAGACCACATAAAAGGAAGAACCAGGCCTGGAGTGGGAGAAAAAACAGCCCTGAGACACTTGACTCCACAATTTGGTTGTAGATACCACTCAGTCTGGCCTCCTCAAAGATATGACTCTTTGTCTCTCTGCCTCCTTCTTCACATATCTTGCAATGATTGTGATTTGGGAATGAAGGTGGGCAAGGGTCTCACAAGATTCATGGAACCATGTTCTTCAAACACAAACAAAAACATTTTATACAAGTTCTCGTTTAGACTTTCTGCAACATATGAGATGATTCGCTATGCTTTATAAATGGGCAAACTGAGGCTTAAAGATGTTAAGAACTTACCTGAAATAGATTGTACAGATAGTAAGTGGTGAAGTAAAGAACTGAATTTAGACTGGCTGACTCTGGTGTTCACACTTCTGCCACTCGCTGCCTTCCAGAGGCTCAATCTGCATGTGCAAGAAATTGTGATGCATATATAAGCACCTTGTGCCAAGTCCAAGGTCTTGCTGCCTCAGAGTTGGACTTGTCCATGCATTCACTCTCACTTGAAATGATTTGCCAAAAAGAGATGTCAAGGAAGAGTGCCAAAGACTTTTCTCCTTATCCAATGCACTGATTTGATAGGGTCAGTAATACAAGCATATGTGAGACCTGCTGGACTACGGTGATATGGATTGTGAAGTCAAATATCCAGAAAATGTTTGAGGTTATAGTCTCAACTTTAGTTAGGTGATCTAACACATGCAGACAGCTTAATGCCTGGCAGATACAGAAGGTGCTAGATAAATGCTGAACAAATACTGAGTGAGATCTTAAAATGCTAAATTATGCAGTGTTTTGTTTTTAATTTTTTTAAATAATTTTTCTTAAATTTGCAGAAGCAATGCTTGAGTGTTGTAAGAATACGTAAAAGTATCAGTAAGCAAAAGATTAAAAAAATCTATGATCCTACCACCAAGAGATAACTAGTTACTCTTAGGATTTGGGTGTTTATTCTTTTAGAAATTTGTGTTGTGTACCTATGATGACTTAAATTGGTTTGGAAAAACAACACACACATATATATCCACAAACACAACAACAAATGTGGTCAAGTTGTTTGATTTTATAACTTTTTTTCTCATTCTGTAACACAATGTAAACAGCCCTCCATGTGACTAAATAGGTTTGAAAATCATGATTTTTAATGGTTATACTCATTACATTAGGAGTTGTAAGATCAGTGGAATGATGTAAAATGTTTCTGTTGGCTGCACAGGACAACGTTGTTTCCTTCTTTACAAAGAGGTTTTTTTTTTTTTTTTTAACAGTGTTCATCTGAGGATCCTAAATTTCCTTTTCTAAAATTCTAAGAGCAGCGTTTTCTTTGACTCTTTCTCATGTGTGACATTCTGCAGTCTCCTCCAACCACCTGAGTTCAGGTTTCCCTGGTCTCCAGCCCCATCTTTCTCCTACACTCTTTATCAAAAGTCAGAAGCAAGTTTGGAGACGTCAACTCTCCCATTTTGCTCACCATCAACTACAAACTCTGGTGCTAATCAGTTTCCACCACAAATATGATTCTAGCTACTTTGAGGCTTCACCTTCCCTAGTATGGAGAAGACACTATGTCCTATACAGGTAAATGAAGAAGCAACCATTTTTCTTCCCCCTTATTTGCCCCTACTTTACTCCAAGGGAGTGAATGGTTTACAGAACTGATCAGAAATTAGGAAAATTAACTTATAATGTGGTTCAGGGTGGCCTAGTCCCCTTGAACCACAGGGGGTTCAAGGCCTCTTGAACCTCTCTTCTCTCCTCATTTCTAGTTAAGACACGCACATTCTCAGAATCTCTGCTCATCTCCTCCATCTGCAACCCTTCTCCTTTGTTGAGAACACCAACTGTTGTCCAGCTCAGTTTAGACCTGGATTCATAAATATAGTCTCTGGTGTGCAGTGAGGGAGTTATAAGGTCCTACTGTAGATATACATCCAAGCTCGGTCTTCTAATTAACTTTATCAAGAATAAAGCTGGCATTTTTTTGCCCCCTGACTTCTGTGTCTAATTTCTCAACTGATTCTTGAGTCAGAGAGGGAAGCAGGATTTAATTTACCACCATCATTAATCCACCCCAACTACCTCTCACTCCTCTCTGCCATGTATGCAACAATCCAAGTCTCAATGTCATTTTCCATTTCCCAAATTTGCAATGCTTTTATTTTTCTTTCCCTCCATATGACTTTTAATATTTCCTTTTGTGATTCTCTTTGCCCAGAACATCCTCCTGATTTTCTCTCTTGGTTAAGTTCTACTTATCAGTCAAGACTAATAGCAATGCATTTCTAAAGCCACATTATAAAGCAGATTGTGCATCTTCATGCATGTGTGTGAGGTAAGTTGCTGCAGTCATGTCTGACTCTTTGCGACCCCATGTACTGTAGCCTGCCAGTCTCCTCTGTCCATGGGATTCTCCAGGCAAGAATAGGGGAATGGGTTGCCAAGCCCTCCTCCAGGGGATCTTCCTGACCCAGGGGTTGAACCCAAGTCTTGTGTCTCCTGCATTGGCAGGTGGGTTCTTTACCACTAATGCCACCAGGGAAGCCTGTATTTCCATAATTACATGCAATGACTGGAAGTTGTTTTTGAATAAAGTTCCATTGCCAAACCAAAGACACACTTTCTATAATACTCTATAAGTGATTTTTTTCAATCTGTTTTATTTATTTATTTATTTTACAATATTGTATTGGTTTTGCCATACACTGACATGAATCCACCATGGGTGCACATGTGTTCCGCATCCTGAACCCCCCTCCCACCTCCCTCCCCAGCCCATCCCTCTGGGTCATGCCAGTGCACCAGCCCCGAGCACCCTGTATCATGTATCATGTATCGAACCTGGACTGGTGATTCATTTCACATGTGATAATTTACATGTTTCAATGCCTTTCTCCCAAATCATCCCACCCTCACTCTCTCCCCAGAGTCCAAAAGACTGTTCTATACATCTGTGTCTCTTTTGCTGTCTTGCATACAGGGTTATTGTTACCATCTTGCTAAATTTCATATATATGCATTAGTATACTGTATTGGTGTNTTTTTTTTTTTTTTCTGGCTTACTTCACTGTGTATAATAGGCTCCAGTTTCATCCACCTCATTAGAACTGATTCAAATGTGATTTTTAAGAGTAAATTTTTTCTGAGTTTTACAAGGTACACAAAAAGCTATTCCAAAGCTATTCTGTATTGCTTTTACACAGAATCACAAAGGCAAATAAGTGAACATAGAACCCATGAAAAATAGAACCTTATAAAAATCATGACCAATTTAAACACACACTAGCAATTTAACCACTAATAAAATGATTAATTTGTGCCATTACCTTCCTTAGATGTTAAACATAATCCTTATTATTATTATTTGCTATTGCTTTTATGGTCCACAAAACATTAAAAAAGCTGGTTAGACAATCAAATGTATTTCTGTCTGCCTGGAAAAGGAGCTTATTATTCATTATTAAAGAAAAGAGGAGTCATTGGACAATTGAAGGCTTAAAAAACTTCATGTAGGATTATGAAAAATGGTCTCTGAAATCTGCAGTTTGTTCATTTTATCCTTTAAACTGCATCCACACAACAGTTCCCTGGAAGGGGAAAAATCATTCAAAATAGAGAAAGACACTAAAGGAGACTTTGTTACACCCTTTTAAAAGGTGATTTTGGCGGGTGTGTCTGCCTTCATCACAGGGATATGAGAAAGTTGTCCCACAGCTTGGAATGGTTTCCCTACCCCCACTCCCTGTCACACCCCCCTTAATCTCCAATCACTATTCTGCCAGCCAGCATTCTTAACTACAAACAGGACACTGATTCTGGTTAACTTCTTCCAAAAAAGGGAGTTGTCAGGAAAAGAGGTGGTTCACAGAATCTCACAGCAGTTTTTGGAGCCAGGTGGCATCTAGGAGAAGCCAGGTGGTAGAAGCCCAGCCAAGTTACACCTCAGAACTGTCTGGTTAGGCTGAGCTGGCTGCTCCTGTTGGCCACCAACACCTGACATTTGTTACTGAGTGACTGATTTTTGTCTTTTTTTGTGTGCCAAAAAGGAATATAAATTCTTCCTCATTTTTGTGTCACAGAAAGAGTATGGGAATATCTGAGCTGAGCTCAGGTCTTATGTTCTCAAAATTTCACAGAAAAAGGCCAAATTCTGGCTCCATCCAAGGCTTGCACGAGAGCGGGTTTCCAAATGCAAGAGTGCCAATGCTGGACAGTCATAAACAACTACTTTCATCACTATTTACTTTTTGAGTTTTAAACCTGAATTTCACTTCCTCAGGGAGGACATCCTTGACCCTCCAGATTCAGGAGAGCAACCCCCACGCCCATTAAATGGTTTCATAGCAACCCATAACTTCTTTCTGGCAGACTTACTGTATTTCCATTTAATTATTGGAATTAATTAATTATTAGAATCAATTAGAAGCAGCTGTTTGATTTTTCCATCTAAATTATCTATTTGAAAGAAAAGGGACTACGTGTTTCCACTATTGCTTTATTTTTAGTGCCAAACACAGGGTCTAGAATGTGGTCGATGTGCTCTATATATCTGGCGGACTGTCTTTATTTCTACATTTCTTATGTTTTATTTCTAAGCAATAGCTATTCTCCCATTCTCCCTCGTTGGTGCTGACTTCTGGATAATTTCTACTATCCAAGTTACTTACTTTTCCTTCACCTGTGTCTAACAGGCTGTTTAACATATTCAAAGAATTCCTCATTTCAACAATCATGTTTTATTTCTAAAAGCTCTATTGGAGGGAATTCCCTGGTTGGAGAACTAAAATCCCACAAGCTGCACAGTGTGGTCAATAAATAAAGTTTAAATTCTTTAAAAATATGACTTGTCAATTGTGATTTTTCCTTCATTAAACTTTCATTTTTTTCCCTTTGAATACACCAAATAAATTTATTTTTATTCTGTCCCTGATAAACATAATAATTTTGCAGATCTGGTTCTGTAGATTGTGATTTTCCATTATCATCCTGGTGGCTTATTATGTGTTGTTTAGTAATTTTCATTAAGAGTTTATGATTTTTGGGTATTTATCAGGGGAAATCCCTTGATATTTTGATTCAAATTGTGTTTTCTCAAGAAACCTTTTTTTTTGTTTTGTTTTGTTGTTGTTATATATGTAATACGGATTTTCTGCCTAAAACACAGAGGTGGTTAGAACTTTTCAGGGGATTATTTTCTCTTTTTTTGCCCTTTCAGAGCCAAGGCCAGGACAGATACATATCTCTACCCTCTTCCTATGTGAACTTTTTTCTTCCTCTAATTAAACCATGGGAGATGTTTCCCTATGGGATCCAGTATTATGAGTCAATAATGGTACCAAAGTCCCAACCTGCTTGATTCCCTGGCTTTATCTCCTGTGTCCTGCATAGGCATCCCAGTTAAACTCCAAATCTGGGCCACAGGAAATCAAGTAGCTCCCCAGGAACAAACCCCAGGTCCAGTGCTTGTGCACCCCTCTGGGTTATTCTCTTTTGCTTTCACATGAATTCACTTAGTATCTGCCCCCTCAAATATAACAAATAGATGAGTTTTATATTTTATTCTGAATTCTTAGTTTGCCATATTAGAGATTTTTCTGAATATAAAGTTTGCAAGATTGCTAGAAATAGCTAGTCTTAATAAAAATGTATTGGATGATGAATAAGTGAATACACTGACTTTTACTCTGATGAACAGAGATGATTCTTCCTTATTCATTCATTGCTGAGCCATTGTCCCATATCTGCAAAACTGTTATTTAAGAGGGAGAAATGCAGTGGGTAAGAAATTATGTACTAAAGAGAAATACCTATTTTCTTCATTAAAATAAACCTCAGAAACATCATCTAAATATGGAACTGGAAAAAAGTTTCTCTGAGTAGTGAAGGGGAAACAGAATCCAGTCCTGTACTAAGAACTGTCCTGGCAATTTCCCTTGAGTATGCATCCTGATGCAGCATGCAATCTCTAGAGGGCTTCTGGAAAAAAAAAGTGAGTGTTAGTTGCCCAGTCATGTCTGGCTATTTGTGATCCCATGGATTGTAGCCTGCCAGGTTCCTTTGTTCACATAATTCTCCAGGCAATAATACTGGAGTGAATAGTCTTTCCCTTCTCCAGGGGACCTTCCCAATTCAGGGACTGAACCCAGGTCTCCCACACTGTGAGCAGATTCTATACCATCTGAGCCACCAGGGAAGTCCAGAGGGCTTCTTCTCCTCCTTAGCATTGGATAAATGACCATAAACTTTCTGCTTTGTGGTTTATCTGGAGACAAAGCCAGATGTTCCAATGTGAGCGAGAGGGTGGGGATGACAAAGGAGGAATAAGAGTAAGGAGAGAGGAAGAGGGAAGGGGGAAGAAGGAAGAAGGATGGAGGAAGGGAGAAAGAGGAAGGAGAAAAAGGGACAGACAGCAAAGTGAAAGCTCTATTCTTCCATGGCTGAGTCACATGGCATCACTTCTGCCATATTCTTGGTTTGAGAAATCCCAAGTCCCTGCCTAGGTGCAAGGTTAGAAAGTATAGAGACCATCTCCTTATTGGAGGACAGCTTTCCTTCCATTGTAATAAGAGCATGTGGGATGTAAGATGTATGTATATGTGTGTGTGCACGTGTGCACATGTGTGCATGTGCTAGAATGCCATCTTTGGAAAGAATAACCTGCCACACATGCACACTGTATAGTTGTTATAAACGCAGTATTACATAGGAAACATCCATCATAAGGCCAGGACTCTGAAGTTGCTTTATATGCATGAATTCTTTTTCTTCTTGATTTACTCCCATTTATAGAAGGTCAGTTTTTGTGCTTTTGGACTTCATGTGGATCAAATCTTAAAGTATGCACTCTTTTGTCTTGGCTTCTTTTGTTCCATAATAGGTTTGTGACATTTATTTAACTTTCATGAACCTTCTTTGCATATTTTTAGGTATACATATGCACTTATTTTTATTTGGTATATATCTAAGTGTATAATTGCTGGGTCAAAATGTATGTTCAAATTTGTTAAATACTACTAATCAATTTATTGCATCATGTATAGCAATATACAATGTTCTACTATTGTACCAATGATTATAGTGTAGAATTCTGCCAATGTTTTATTCCTTGTTCCCAAATAATTCTTCACTCCCTGTTCCTCTTTCATCTATGCTCAGTGGGTAGGTGCAGTTTAAATTTATTTGCTTTAGGTTTTTTGGGCTAGGTATAAATTGGAAATAGCTTGCCCTTCCCATTTTTAAGCCAAAATCTACTGACAAGAAGGTACTGGTTGGCCAGGAAGAGCAGGTTCAGTGAAACAGAACTCTTAGGGTAAGAGAGAGTGAAAGACAGACTGTCTTAGTCAGAAAGTGGAGAGAAGTCAGTAGGAGACAGCAGGAGCAGGAGGATTTGAATAGTTGCTTATGCTCTTTTTAGTAGGGTGACCATATAATTTGTTACCCAAATCCAGACACTTTTGAGAGTGAGAAGGTTTGCTATTAATAATTATACAGGGATAATGGATGTAAATCAGGAATGTTCCAAGCAATCTAGGATTATTTTAGGCATCCTCAGTGGAAACTTACAAATGCAGTTGCTCACATATCTTTGAAAATTTCTTAGAATATTCATGTAGCAGATGACATGGAGAACAATTTTGCCATCTGAAAGATGACAGAATTAAAACCTTTAGGTACACCTCCTGTTAACACCTTGGCCTGCACACATCCAGAGTAAGTTTGTGAAGGTGTGTGTGTGTGTATGTGTATGTGAGCATATGTGTGAGTGTTTCTTTGCATAAGTGATACCTTAATCTCATTTATAGTGAGAGCCAGTCTATAGCCCTTGGTAGAGCTGAGGGTAGGTGGTGCTTGTGATTGTGGTGGTGGTGGGATGTCTCCACTGTTCTGAGCAGCTCATGGTGCTAGAAACATTTTGTCAGAGGTGTTTTTCATACCACCTACAAGTCTGACCTAACTTTTTTTGGTCCTATTCTCAAAGCTCCCTTTACAAATTTGGAAATAGTGGTTAAAATAAGTATGGGATCATCCTCCCTTAATGTCAAGTGTAAGTGCAAAGATTTAATAAAGGAGAGAAAATCTGAACTCTCCCCACTACTTCAATTCAGCACTAAGCAACATGAAATCCTCAGTGTTTAGGAGAAGTTTGGGTGAACACCTGAGTCCCAAGATGCTAGGTAAACATCATCATCCAGGTTGTAAACAGACAGTCCAATTTCTTCCCTGTAGGGACATAACTCTGAGAAATTACCTAGGGATTGAGACTGTATCTAATCAGATCCCTGAGATCATCAAGTAGCCCAAAGTTCTGCATGATATACCAGCTGGGGTTCTGGTGAAAATGAAGGTTGCTCTTTCTCTTTCTCCTAAAGCTGATATATACCATCTAGGAAAATCCACCAACAGAAATCTTGGTCTATTCCTAGAGCACCTTGGAGACTGGGGTCTGTAAAAGCTCTGATTCTCAGCATCAAGGGAATCAGAAGAGTTAAAACGTGAGGCTGTCTGCTTTATGCACTATCACCATTTTCTCTTTTAAGCTAATGGAAAAAGAGATTGCTTAATGGCCAGGACTGAAGGACAGGGAGGAGGAAGGTGAAAGTCTGACTCCCATTTTTCCTGATGGTTTTCTTTTAAATTCACAATCAAGGGGTCTGAGAAGTACTGATCCCCTCTTTACTCTTGAAACTGATTCTGGTGTCAAATGCAGCGAAGGGACTAAAAGGAGGAAGGCAGGAGGTGCAGAGAGAGGGTACAAATCTTGGCTTTCTCTCAGGTGGGACCTCTTATGTGGTTGGGAGGGGGCGGCAGCATGAATGAGACAATGTGGGGCAGGAGAGTCTGTCTCAGAGTCTGAGGCACAGTGGGTTCAGGTTGTACTCCTGGCTCTTGGAAGGTCTTTCTGAGAGCCGCTGGGCAGCCAATTCAGGTGCTCCATCTCCTCATCTCCTGAGTGCAGACAGAATTCTTGCTGCCCATGCTAACAGACTCTAGCCTGGATTCTTGATCAGTCCAGGGCAGCTAAGATGCAGTCACAGACACACTGTCAATAGCTTGGCAGGGCCAGGGCCGGGGGAGGGCATACAGATGAGAGAAGAAAGGCAGAAAGGAGGGCATTCATGCACTGGCTTGTCTTCTAGGCTTTTTCCCATCAGCTATGCCTGTGACTATAATCAACTGAAATGTTTTGTCCCTTGTTTCCACAGACAGCTCCCCAGGAGAGAATGGCTCTGGTAAACAGCTCCTTGGTGACTGAGTTCATCCTTGTGGGGTTTTCAGAACTATCAGAGCTTCAGCTCCCCCTCTTCCTCCTGTTCTTAGGGATCTATGTGTTCACGGTGGTGGGCAACTTGGGCTTGATCACCTTAATTACGTTGAATTCTAGCCTTCACACTCCAATGTACTTTTTCCTCTTCAACTTGTCTTTTATACATTTCTGTTATTCCTGTGTGTTTACCCCCAAAATGCTAATTGATTTCATATCAGAAAATATCATTTCTTATATGGGATGCATGACACAACTATTTTTCTTCTGTTTCTTTGTCAATTCTGAGTGCTACGTGTTGGTATCGATGGCTTATGATCGCTTTGTGGCTATTTGCAATCCTCTGCTGTACACGGTCATCATGTCCCCTCAGGTCTGTTCGCTGATGATGCTTGGTTCATATGTGATAGGATTTGCTGGGGCCATGGCCCACACCGGAAGCATGTTGAGACTGACCTTCTGTGATTCCAACATCATCGACCACTATCTGTGTGAAGTTCTCCCCCTCTTGCAGCTCTCCTGCACCAGGACTCACATCAATGAGCTGGTGTTTTTTATCGTTGTTGGAGGGGTCATCACAATATCCAGTATCAGTATCTTCATCTCATATGCTCTGATTCTCTCCAGTATCCTCCGTATTCCTTCCGCTGAGGGCAGGTCCAAAGCCTTCAGCACATGTGGCTCCCATGGAGTTGCTGTGGCTCTGTTCTTTGGGTCAGGGGCATTCACCTATTTAACAACCTGTTTTCCTGGATCAAAGGACCAGGGTAAATTTGCCTCAGTCTTCTACACCAATGTGGTTCCCATGCTTAACCCTTTGATCTACAGTCTGAGGAATAAGGATGTTAAACTTGCTCTGAGAAAAACCCTGAAGACAGTTCTCTTCTGAAATGGCTCTGTTTGCATCAGTCACTTATTGGTAAGCACCATGCTCAAGAATATTTTATCTACATGTGGAGGACTCTTAGTCTTTCTTTTTTTAAGCGAGGTCTTCTCTCTACTTAAAAAACATTGCAAATCTCTTGTACTCTTTTCGATGTTTATACTATTTCAACTGGTTCACTGCATGCAAGTTAGCATCTATTAGGTGCCTATTGTTTATTGGACTCTATATTAGGTCCAAGAGATGAGTAAGATGAGACTCTATGCCTTCCATCCTTTTCTTGGTAGGCTAAATGGGTTTGTTCAAGCAAGTTTTCTGTCTGGGAGATGGAGCAGGTGGTCATATAAAAATCCTGGAGAATGAATTTATTTTTCTTCAGTTATGAGAACAGGCTTATCAAAGATGAAAGGTAGCTATAACTTGGGCGATAAGAAAGATAGCCTTCCAACTTCTAGAAAGGTTTGCTTGGCTAGGAGAAATGTAAATCATCTCTTTCATATGCATCTGCATCAGTATAAGAGAAAGCCTCATCTAAGAGCTGTTTATATGGCCTGAAATGTAAGATAAATCAGACCTAAATGTTTCTTTTCAAAGTTTCAAAACTCTTAGGCCATAGATTAGTAACCATGGGGTAGGTGGTTTCAGTTCAGTTCAGTTCAGTTGCTCAGTCATGTCCGACTCTTTGCAAACCCATGAATCGCAGCACGCCAGGCCTCCCTGTCCATCACCAACTCCCGGAGTTCACTCAGACTCATGTCCATCGAGTCAGTGATGCCATCCAGCCATCTCATCCTCTGTTGTCCCCTTCTCCTCCTGCCCCCAATCCCTCCCAGCATCAAAGTCTTTTCCAATGAGTCAACTCTTCGCATGAGGTGGCCAAAGTACTGGAGTTTCAGCTTTAGCATCATTCCTTCCAAAGAACACCCAGGGTTGATCTCCTTCAGAATGGACTGATTGGATCTCCTTGCAGTCCAAGGGACTCTCAAGAGTCTTCACCACAGTCTCAAGGTCCAACACCACAGTTCAAAAGCATCAATTCTTAGGCGCTCAGCCTTCTTCACAGTCCAGCTCTCACATCCATACATGACTACTAGAAAAACCATAGCCTTGACTAGACGGACCTTAGTCGGCAAAGTAATGTCTCTGCTTTTGAATATGCTGTCTAGGTTGATCATAACTTTTCTTCCAAGGATTAAGCATCTTTTAATTTCGTGGTTTATAACTGGACCAAATTCTTGGACTCTGGGGTCTAAGTCTGAAAGCAAAATAATGAGAGAGAAATTCCATGGATTTACAACACGTTATTAACTGCTAACCTCTATCCTGCCCTGGAGGTACTGTGCATATTATAGACATTTAGGACAATTCTTTTTTTCTTTACAGTAGATTTAGATTTTATTGCCTCTGAGACTGTGTGTGTGTGTACGTGTGTTACAGTTAATTACTAGAGAATCAGGAAGAAAGAGGAGTCACTTACACTTTGCACTTGCAGGAAGACTTGAAAGGGATCCCAGTTTTTTTTTTTTTTTTTTTACTTTATTTTACTTTACAATATTGTATTGGTTTTGCCATACATCAACATGAATCCGCCACGGGTGTACATGAGTTCCCAATCCTGAACTCCCCTCCCACCTCCCTCCCCATACCATCTTGCTCTCACTGTTTGCAGATGACATGATCCTCTACATAGAAAACCCTAAAGACTCCACCAGAAAATTACTAGAGCTAATCAATGAATATAGTAAAGTTGCAGGATATAAAATCAACACACAGAAATCCCTTGCATTCCTATACACTAATAATGAGAAAGTAGAAAAAGAAATTAAGGAAACAATTCCATTCACCATTGCAACAAAAAGAATAAAATATTTAGGAATATATCTACCTAAAGAAACTAAAGACCTATATATAGAAAACTATAAAGCACTGGTGAAACAAATCAAAGAGGACACTAATAGATGGAGAAATATACCATGTTCATGGATCGGAAGAATGAATATAGGGATCCCAGTTTTGAGTGCCAAAGAGTGCTCTGTACTACTCTGTTGAAGACTCCCCTATTCTACAACGGATAGCTCAGATTGTGCGAAGTACACCCTCATAAAGTTCCTTGTGTGTTGGAATGAAGCTGAACTTAGGGTCAAACTAACCTACATGGGGAGGCTGGAGGACCAAGACTTATGGCAGGGTCAGAAGAATGGGGTCCTCTCTGTGTAGTGTGGAACTTGGGGTGTCCATGAGGAAACTATCTGCAAAGAGCACTTAGTACTTTTGGAAGTGGGGAGTGTCACATAAAGTACTCAGTCTTTATATTTTGCTTTGCTCATAATTTTCCCACTCATCCATAAAACTGGATAGTTGCACAGTGTATAGCAGCATGAGAAATGAGTAAACAAAGAGAAATAAGACCTTCCTCGCATTTACCTCTCTGCTGACACCTGTTACAGTGGCAGCATCATACTAAGAAGAAAGGTAGCTCAAGTGTTCCAGGTCATGGGCAGAAGCAAGGCTCTGAGATGGAGCTGAGAACAGCAGACAGAAGCACCTGCAGCATGAAACTAAGGAGGAACTGTGAAAACAAACTTATTTTCTCCATGTCTGGGCACTGTTTAAGGTGCTTTACACATATTGTGCACATGGACATAACCAGATGGTCAATACCAAAATCAGACTGATTATATTCTCAGCAGCCAAAGATGGAGAAGCTCTATACAGTCAGCAAGAGCAAGACTGGGAGCTGACTGCAACTCATATCATGAACTCCTTACTGCAATTATCAGACTTAAAGTGAAGGAAGTAGGGAAAACCACAAGACCATTTAGGTATGACCTAAATTAAATCCCTAACCATTATACACTGGAAGAGACAAATAGATTTAAGGGATTAGATCTGACAGAGTGCCTGAAGAACTATGGATGGAGGTTTGTGACATTGTACAGGAGGCAGTGATCAAGACCATCCCCAAGAAAGGAAATGCAAAAAGGCAAAATGGTTGTTTGAGGAGGCCTTACAAATAGCTGAGAAAAGAAGAGAAGCTAAAGGCAAAGGAGAAAAGGAAAGATATATCCATTTGAATGCAGAGTTCCAAAGAATAGCAAGGAGAAATAAGAAAGCCTTCGTCATGATCAATGCAAAGAAATAGAGGAAAACAATAGTGGGAAAGACTAGAGATCTCTTCAAGAAAATTAGAGATACCAAGGGAATATTTCATGCAAACATGGACACAGCAAAGGACAAAATGGAATGGACCTAACAGCAGCAGAAGATATTAAGGAAATGTGGCAAGAATACACAGAAGAACTATACAAAAAAGATCTTCATGTCCCAGATAACCACGATGGTGTGATCACTCACCTAGAACCAGACATCCTGGAATGTGAAGTCAAGCTGGCCTTAGGAAGCATCACACGAACAAAGCTAGTGGAGGTGATGGAGTTCCAGTTGAGCTATTTCAAATCCTAAAAGATGATGCTGTGAAAGTACTGCACTCAATATGCAAGCAAATTTGGAAAACTCAGCAGTGGCTGCAGGACTACAAAAGGTCAGTCTTCATTCCAGTTCCAAAGAAAGGCAATGCCAAAGAATGTTCACACTACCACACAATTGCACTCATTTCACACGCTAGCAAAGTAATGCTCAAAATTTTCCAAGCCAGACTTCAATAGGATGTGAACTGAGAACTTCCAGATGTTCAAGATAGATTTAGAAAAGACAGAGGAACAAGAGATCAAATTGCCAACATCCACTGAATCATCGAAAATGCAAGAGATTTCCAGAAAAACATCTACTTCTGCTTTACTGATTATGCCAAAGCTTTTGACTGTGTGGATCACAACAAACTGGAAAATTCTTCAAGAGATGGGAATGCCAGATCACCTGACCTGCCTCCTCAGAAATCTGTATGCAGAACAAGAAGCAATAGTTAGAACTGGACATGGAACAACAGACTGGTTCCAAATTGGGAAAGGAGTACATCAAGGCTGTATTTTGTCATGCTGCTTATTTAACTTCTATGCAGAGTACATCATGAGAAATGCTGAGTTGGAGGAAGCACAAGCTGGAATCAAGATTGCAGGGAGAAATATCAGTAACATCAGATAGGCAGATGACACCACCCTTATGACAGAAAGTGCAGAAGAACTAAAGAGCCTCTTGATGAAAGTGAAAGAGGAGAGTGAAAATGTTGGCTTAAAACTCAACATTCAGAAAACTAAGATCATGTTATCCAGTCCCATCACTTTATGGCAAATAGATGGGGAAAGTGGAAACAGTGACAGTTTATTTTTTGGGGCTCCAAAATCACTGTAGATGGTGACTGCAGCCATGAAATTAAAAGACGCTTGCTCCTTGGAAGAAAGGCTATGACCAACCTAGACAGTTTTAAGAAGCAGAGACATTACTTTGCCAACAAATGTCCATCTAGTCAAAGCTATGGTTTTTCCAGTAGTCATGTATGGATGTAAGAGTTGGACTATAAAGAAAGCTGAGTGCTGAAGAATTGATGCTTTTAAATTATGATGTTGGAGAAGACTCTTGAGAGTCCCCTGGACTGCAAGGAGATCCAACCAGTCCATCCTAAAGGAAATCAGTCCTGAATATTCATTGGAAGGACTGATGCTGAAGCTGACACTCCAATACTTTGGCCACCTGATGCAAAGAACTGACTTATTTGAAAAGACCGTGATGCTGGGAAACATTGAAGGCAGGGGGATAAGGGGACAACAGAGGATGAGATAGTTGGATGGCATCACTGACTCAATGGACATGAGTTTGAGCAAGCTCTGGCAGTTTGCCATGGACAGTTAAGCCTAGTGTGTTGCAGTCCATGGTGTCACAAAGAGTCAGATGTAACTGGGCAACTGAACTGAACTAAACTAGTCACTCAGTCATGTCCAACTCTTCAGGCCCACCAGGATCCTAAGTCCATGGGGATTCTCCAGGACAAGAATACTGGAGTGGATTGCCATGCCTTCCTCCAGTGGATCTTCCTAACCCAGAGATCAAACACTTGTCTCCTGCATTGCTGGAAGATTCTCCAGCATTTCAGGCAGTTCCTTTACCATCTGAACCACCATGAAAGTCCTCACACTTATTACTACTGGAGAAACCACAGCTTTGACTATACAGACATTGGTCGGCAAAGTGATTTCTCTTTAATATGCTGTCTAGATTTGTCATAGCTTTCCTTCCAAGAAGCAAAAGGCTTTTAATTACATGGCTGCAGTCACCATTTCAGTTATTTTGGAGCCCAAGAAAATAAAGTCTGTCACTGGTTCCAATTTTTCCTCTTCTATTTGCCATGGAGTGATGGGATCAGATGCCATGATCTTAGTTTTTTGAATGCTGAGTTTCAAGCCAGCTTTTTCACTCTCTTCTTTTATCCTTATCAAGAGATTTTTTAGTTTCTGTTTACTTTCTGCCAATAGTATGGTATCATCTGCATATCTGAGATTGTTGATATTTCTCCAGGCAATCTTGATTCCAGCTTGAGCTTCATCCAGCCCAGCATTTCACATGATGTACTCTGCATATAAGTTAAATAATGTACAGCCTTGATGTACTCCTTTTCCAATTTCGAGCCAGTTTCACGTTTGGTTCTAACCATTGTTCTTGTTCTGCATACGGGTTTCTCAGGAGACTGGTAAGGTGGTCTGGTACTCCCATCTTTTTAAGAATTTTCCATAGTTTGTTGTGATCCACACAGTCAAAGTCTTTAACAGTCAATGAAGCAAGAAAGAATGTTTTTCTGGAACTCCTTTCTCTATGATCCAACAAATATTGGCAATTTGATCTCTGCTTCCTCTGCCTTTTCTAAACCCAATTTTTACATCTGAAAGTTCTTGGTTCATGTACTACTCAAGCCTAGCTTGAACGATTTTGAGCATAACTTTGCTATCATGTGAAATGTGCACAGTTGTACAATAGTTTGAACATTCTCTGGTATTGCTATTCTTTGGACTGTAAGGAGATCAAGACAGTCATTCCTGACAGAAATCAACCCTAAATACTCATTGGAAGGATGATCGCTGAAGCTCCAATGTTTTGGCCAACTGATTTGAAGAGCTGACTCATTGGAAAATGTCCTGATGCTAGGAGAGATTGAAGGCAAAAGGAGAAGGTGGTGGCAGAGGATAAGATGGTTATATATCATCACCAAATCAATGGACGTGAATTTGAACAAACTGTGGGAGATAGTGGAGGAAAGAGAAGCCTGGTGCACTTTAGTCGATGCGGTGGTAAAGAGTTGAACACGACTTAGTGACTGAATGACAACAACATATATTAACTCACTGAAATTGTGTTAATGTTCTGGACTAACTTTTAGTTTTTTGGACTTAGCTGAGGACTGTCTACATCTAGGTATGTGGAGACCTGGGGATATATTAGTAACAGTCAAGAATAAGGAAGGATAAGAATAAATATAATTTGATACACATTAAAGAAAAAATTACCATTGGTATAAATGAGTGGAAATAAGGAATATATCAGAACCATAAGGATGTGAGTGGAAAGGGATATGTAGGAGATAAGTTCATTAAAGCCTAAATAATTTTCTTTACATGCATCCCATATTTGCACTGAGGTGACTGGAGGTGAAGGTATAAGTACTTAATGAGACACTGGCTTGGATTCTTTTGTCACTAAAGATCTGAAATGGCAAAAAACTCAGAGGCACTTTTCCTGGCACTTTTCTGTAACAGCCAGTAGGTGCCATTTGTTTGTTCCCCCAGAAAAGACAACATTTTATAAATTATGAAGATCTTCACCTCTCTCACAACCTAAGGATAGGTCATCTTGCATACCCTTTTAGGCTGGTGATGAGCAACTGTTGGTTCTTAAATCGTCAACAAATAGGAGCAATCTTGGGGACTTGCATGTAACAGTAAGTGAAAAATAAGATTTGCTGCTCTGATAGGTGTCCTAAAGGATGTCCATCTGCCACAGTACCAAATTCTGTCACCTCATGACATCATGGCAACTTGACTTTCAGCAAGTAAAACTTTCTCTTTAGGAAACATTATTAAAGTCAGGATTCCTCTGGGCTCACTCATTGGTCTACTCTTTTGGATTCTTCCTTGGACATCTCTCCAGCTCCCATGGTTCCAACCACCACATGCTTGATCTTAAATCTGTAACTTTGGTTTAGATCGATGTTTATAACCTATAATTAATTGTAGTTGGAAATATAAAAGTATTGTCAGATACCAAACAGAATTAGGTAATGATTAGGTAGTGACAGTTTTGGAGAACAAAGAATAAACTGTTCTTGATATCTACACATTCTCCTACATTCTAAATAAGTAGGAAAATACAGAGGTGAGAGACAGATGCCAAGTCCAGGAAGAACTTTCAGGTGGAGGTTGGGAATGAAAGGCACTGCTCGACTCTGTGGGGCAGTGATGACAGGATAGTGCTAAGCCCCAGCCCACGTATTAGATAAACATCGCCCTCTCTCCCCTCATAGGGCCGTGAATGAAATCCATCATTTACTAACTGCTTCAGCTACTGATAACATAAGTCTGACTGCAGCGGTTTAAGCATATGAGGGCTTATTTTTCTCTAACATAAAAGGCATCTTGAGGTAGGCAGTCCAGGGCAGATATGGTGGAGTGAGTCCTCAAGGACTTAGTGTCTCTTTCTTCTCTTTTCAGTAGTGACTTCATTCTAGTGGATGCATCATGGTTTCCACATGGCTGCTAGCCTCATATGGTTTTGTCCACAGCCCAAGCAGCAAGAAGACAAAGGTGCAAAGGAGGGCAAATGGTGCTTTTACTGACATCTCATAAACCACACCTACTTACATGGTAAACTGGGAAACTTGGCATTCATTTCAGAAAATTGCCACCCAGGGAAAAAAATTAGGATTTTGTTATTATTCCCTGCTTATTTAACTTATATGCAGAGTACTTCATGAGAAATGCTGGGCTGGAAGAAGCACAAGCTGGAATCAAGACTGGTGGGAGAAATATCAATAACCTCAGATATGCAGATGACACCACCCTTATGGCAGAAAGTGAAGAGGAACTAAAAAGCCTCTTGATGAAAGTGAAAGAGGAGAGTGCAAAAGTTGGCTTAAAGCTCAACATTCAGAAAATGAAGATCATGGCATCTGGTCCCATCACTTCATGGGAAATAGATGGGGAAACAGTGGAAACAGCGTCAGACTTTATTTCTTTTGGCTCCAAAATCACTGCAGATGGTGACTGCAGCCATGAAATTAAAAGACGCTTACTTCTTGGAAGAAAAGTTATGACCAACCTAGATAGCTTGTTGAAAAGCAGAGACATTACTTTGCCAACAAAGGTCTGTTTAGTCAGGGCTATGGTTTTTCCAGTAGTCATGTATGGATGTGAGAGTTGGACTGTGAAGAAGGCTGAACGCCGAAGAATTGATGCTTTTGAACTGTGGTGTTGAAGACTCTTGAGAGTCCCTTGGACTGCAAGGAAATCAAACCAGTCCATTCTGAAGGAGATCAGCCCTGGGATTTCTTTGGAAGGAATGATGCTAAAGCTGAAACTCCAGTACTTTGGCCACCTCATGCGAAGAGTTGACTCATTGGAAAAGACTCTGATGCTGGAAGGGATTGGGGGCAGGAGGAGAAGGGGACGACAGAGGATGAGATGGCTGGATGGCATCACTGACTCGATGGACGTGAGTCTGAGTGAACTCCAGGAGTTGGTGATGGACAGGGAGGCCTGGCGTGCTGTGATTCATGGGGTCGCAAAGAGTCGGACGTGACTGAGTGACTGAACTGAACTGAACTGAAGAGAACAAATGGCTACTGGGTAGGCAGTCAGCAATCTCTACCACTTGCCAGAAGGGAGCAGGTCAGAAGTGAGCACTTTCCATTCCTATTATTGCTTCCTTACTTAGCTCACTCTATGAGAAAACGACAGATTAACTTGACAGATAAGACTGAAAAAGACTGATGAGTTGGTCATTGAGGGAACAGTACCCAGTATCTCTTCATCACTGTCTTGTTTGTACTCAATTAAGGCAAACACTTAGAAAGTACAAGCCAGATATGTGGTATTTCATTTCCACCTTCTCCTCCTGTCCCTTACTGGGTGAAGCTAGGGTCCAGGTTCTGAGATGCAGGTGCAAGTCCTGACACTAATTTCCTTAATCAGTTTTGCTGTTAATAAAGATGTAATGGTATTTTGATCATCCTTTGTCTCCTTGTACTTGACTTCAATAGTAAGATTTCATATGGGAAGAGACTGAGTTATTAATATTGCTAATCTCTTAAATTGTGATTACCTTTGTGCCTTTAGTATAACGGGACTTCTGGTAACTGAAGCTCTTATTTTCTTATGCTCTGAGACACTCCCTCTTGACTTGCATGGTTATTAGAAACTGTAGGGGAGGACTATAAACTTTCTTCTATCTATCTCAGGTTCATTGACTAGCACACTAAAATTAGAATGATGAAAGAGAGATTAACAAGAGAAAAATGAACAGAAATGAATTAACATGTGTGCTGGGCACACACACAGGGGTACTCGAGGATGAGTAACTAACTCCAAAGGGTGGTTAGAACTTGGGCTTAAATAGTATTTTAACAAAGAACAATAAATTTGTAGAGAAGTTACAAGATAAAGGAAAAGGGCTTTGAGCTTCTGGGGTGACAAACTATGGGAAGGTATTGATAAATATATGAGGAAAACTAATGGAAGACAAGGTCTACTGAGTAATGTTTTTAATGTAGGTTCTGCTGGTGAGGTCTTTGGGCTTAGAAGAGTTTAGAGTTTTCTTCAGTGATTAATTTCTGTCTCTTCTGGGAAAGAAGGGAAAGGAACATATTTACACATTTATGTCCTGATTTTAGATCAAGAGGGATAGATTTTTTTATATCTACTTTTTCTCAATAGTCTTCAGTTTAAAATGATCCTTAATACCAGCATGGTATATTTGGGTAGTATATATCCTGCTGCCATTCAAAACCATACTAAGAACAAAGTTACCGAGAGTACATGAAAATGCAACTCAAATAGGGGCATGGTCAGAGGAACTCACTGACAGCTAATAGGGAAATATGACCAGTGTCCCTGGTAGCTCAGCTGGTAAAGAATCCACCTGCAATGCAGGAGACCCCTGGTTCGATTCCTGGGTTGGGAAGATGCCCTGGAGGAGGGATAGGCTACCCCATCCAGTATTCTTGCCTGGAAAATCCCATGGACAGAGAAGCCTGGCAGGCTACAGTCCATGGGGTCGCAAAGAGTTGGACATGACTGAGCGACCAAGCACAGCACAGGGAAATATGACAAGAAAAATTAGGCCAGGAAATCTGTAATTTCACAGAAAAGCAAGACGACTTGCTTACCTTTTAAGATCCATCCAAACAGTTACAGGTTCAACATATATCCACTAAATTCTCACTAAGTTACAGGTGGAGAATTCAAGATTTTACTTAAATGGAATCATTAGGACTGGAAACTGTCTTTCCCCCCCCCCCATTAATATGTACAGCTGCATGCCCTAATTAATAAATAAGCTAAGGAGGGTTTGATTGATACTACCTTCTGAAAACTGAGAATCCTAATTGGAACATATCCCTAATTAGAACAATCTGACATCTCCTTGGAGGCAGGACAAGAGTAGTTAACAAGCTGACAATCAGTAAAGAATAAATATATTTAATAGTGTAAAACAGACATTAAAGAGTATTTATTTTTGGCTAAAACTTGGTGGTGGAGAAAAAGGAGCAGAGGGGAAAAGAAGAGGAAATGTATTAGTTGCATCATTAATTATAATGGGGAATTAACAGGCACAGTAAGGGAATTTTATAGTTATTATAAAACCATGTACCATCACAAAAAAATACAAGCTTTTCTAAGTATCAAAATTTCATACACATAAAGAAGAAGAAAGGCAAATTATATAGTTGCTTAATGTAAATAAGAAATGAGGTATCATAACATAAAATACTGTGACAGAAATAAAGCAAACATATATAAATAAATATAAATGTCCTAACCTCTTTATTAGTTAAAAAAGTATTCGGCTGGATCATAAAGTAAAATACAAATCCATGTTACATACAAAAACCTAACTAAAACCAAGTGATTCAGAAAGATGGAAAATAAAACAGTGGCCAAAGATATAAGTAAATGCAAACAAATGAACAAATAGTATGAGTATCAGTTAGAATGGAAGTCGGGCCCAAACTAGTAAGCGCCCTTAATAATGTTAAGGGTGAAGTTTACAATGTATATGTGAGAGTTGTGACTCTATGTCCTAAATAAAAAAACAGCAGGACTGGTAAGAAGAAATAAACACACTAATGGGGGGAAACTAAGTTAACTTTCTCAGTTCATGATAAAACAAATTTACTGAAAAATGAAAAAAATTTACACGATAAATATATAAAACATGAGTATGTGTAGATGTATATGTGTAGTTCTGTTTCTGAGAAACTAGAACCATACCTTCTTATTAAGCAGTCAAGACAGCCACATAAATGAATAGGTATTTGGTCACGAAAGCAAACCTCAATAAATGTTATGTGTTAGAAAGAGTCCAGATAATGTACTCTAGTGAAGTGAAGTCTCTCAGTTGTGTCCGACTTTTTGTGACCCCATCAACTGTAGCCTACAAGGTTCCTCCGTCTGTGGGATTCCCCCTCCAGGAAAGAATACTGGAGTGGGTTACCATTTCCTTCTTCAACTATGTAATTAAACTTAATTACTTAAGTAATTAAGAAAACAAAATTTCTTTATTACTTGAATATTAAAAGCTATTTTTAAAGGTACTATAGGTAAGAGAAAAATGCAAAATGACAAAACACTTAGAAAATGGATGTGAAACTTTGCAACATTTCACAACTCATGGGATATGTGTACTGCTAAAACAGGAATATAACATGTAACTTTAAATACCGTATAATAAATGGAACAATGAAAATAAACTAAGCACTTAATCAGGAAAAAATCATAAAATTAATAAAAATAGAGGGTAGGAAAATAGTTAAAATATTGAATTAATAGAAAATGAATCAATAAATAAATGGCTTTTCTTTGCAAAATTGCTACATCTTTTACTACTATTTATTCTAAATTCAGAAAAAAGGGAGGGCAAATACTAAATTTAAGAAATATTGGAGAAATAGACATAGAGGAGATAAAAAAAATCCAGACTATTTTGCTTTGTTCTATTCAAATGGATTAAAAGGCTTGGATAAATAGTGCATTTTCTAGGAAAATAATGCTGGAACATATAGGAAACCTGACAAGTCCAATTCCATAAAATAAACTTGTCAAGAATTATATTACAAAAGTTACCACTCACAAGTGGTTTCACAGGAGAATTCACCAAAGAACAAATAATTCCAATACTATATAAACTAATCTAAAGCCTAAAAAAAGAAGAAACACTTCAAAATTATTTTTATAAGTATAACACCAATGCCAAAGTCTACAAAACTGCGTACCAAAAAGGACCAACTTCATTTCTGAATATGATCACAAAAGTCCCAAATAAAATATTAGCAGTTATTTCAACAAAAGAAAAAACAGATGTTCATCATATCTAAGCAGAGTTTTTCACATGGGTTCAGGGATGGTTCAGTATTAGGAAATCTACTAATATTTGTTAATAGAACTAAAGAGAAAACTCTTATGATCAACTTTGTAGATACTGAGAAGATACTATTAAAAAATCATCATCATCATATAATTTTGACTAAAATCACCTCAAAAAATAGGTCTTGACAGAGGCAATCTGAAGTTTGGACCTCTCTCTGTCTCTTTCTGAGCTAGGACTAAGAACCCTACTGAGTGTATTCCACTTCTCTCTCTCTCTCTCTCTCTCTCTCTCTATATATATATATAGTTCATCAAACTGTTTGCCTTCTTTGGACTACATTCACAGATAATTTCATATGTCAAATTTCTTTCCTGGCCCTTAGAATCTCATGCTGTATTAGGTAGAATGTAACAATTCACTGTCTTATTGATTTGAATTTATAACTCTTTTTATTTTCTTTTTCCAAGTTCTAGACATATAGTCTGGGTTCCATAATTTTAAAAGCAAAAATCATAGTATATTGTTCAAGGACCAAAGAGCTATCTGCAGCATGAAGTTTCTTTGTTTTCTTAATTGGGCAAAACAGCTCCCTGGTGCAAATTAAGATCTTTTATTCCTCTTTGAAAAATGAAAGAAATGTGGGAGAGAAACTTCCTAGCAGTGAACTGAATACTTTTCCATGCAACTTTCACTTGTTTTTATCTTTTACAAAGGTAGAAATAATGTGTATTCTCCTCGCTAAAACACATGAGTAAATTGAATTTCAGAGTTAAGAATCTGCTTGAAGGTCACCAGAATGTAGCAGATCCCATTTTTAAACTCCACTTTACTTGGCTCCAACTCCTGTGCTTTTCTGCACCAATACACATTGCCTTCTAGAAAAGAATGTAAAAAAATAGGAATATGAAATAGAGAAATATGAGAGGAACAGAGTGAACAATCTGGACAAATGGTTCTAAGTCAGCATGAAAGAGAGCATAGACTCAGTGTTGGTGCCCCAAATATAGTTTTCTTTGGTTTAGATTCCAAAGTAGAAACTTGTACATGTTCTTAAAAAGTTCGTCTCCAGGGCTGGATGAAAAAAGTCAGCTACAAGAGAACATTTAACCTTGCTTTGTTTTCAACAATAACTCTCTTGGAGGATGGGTCAACCTCATTCTGGTAATACATCAGAATCTTCAGGGACATTGTGTATAGTAAAAAAAAAAAATGTTGTCGCATGATTTTGAATACTGAAAGTAAAATATGTACAAATAATGTCATAATACAATTTAGTGATATAAAATATTCTGGTGAGAATACACAAAAGACAGAATTTATCCTCTTGACACCATTTCTACTAAAAAATGGCAAATAAGGTTACTCCTTATAGGCTTCCCTGTAGCTCAGATGGTAAATAATCTGCCTGCTGTGCAAGAGGCCCAGGTTTGATCTCTGTGTCAGGAGGATCCCCTGGAGAAGGGAATGGCAACCCATTCCAATAATCTTGCCTGGAGAATTCTGTGGACAGTGGAGCCTGGAGGGCTACAGTCCATGGGGTCTCAAAGAATCAGAAGTGACTAAGCAACAAACACTTTCACTAAGAGGTATATATCAGTGAAATTGGGATTTGTAAAATTTAATTTTTTATCAAATGGTTTACACATACTGCTTTACAGAACATAAATTATACTGCTGAACATTTAAAACTAGTTTTTATGTTCATGACACTTTATATATAACTTTTTACTGTACTCCTACTATATTCTAGGTATTAGCGATAGAGCAGTAAACAAAAGAAAACAAAAAATACTTGGAGCTTAGATTCTAGATATTTATTACACTGGAATAATTAGTTGATATTTGTGTATTTTATTTACATTGTGATTATCATGTCTCACACATATCTTACACAACATAGTAAGTGTCCAGTAAGTTTTGCAAATTGAATATACTTAACCTGCTTAATTTAATTTTTAATTTTTCTCTAAAAACATCATTTAAAAAAGTTTTTGTTTTAATAATGAACTAAAAATTTTATATAAGAAGTTATGTAAAATCTCTGGTTATACATCCAGGGCCTAAGAAGATGCAGAATATAAATTTTAAGCAAAATTTACTTTTTTAAAAAACAACTTCACTGAGTCACCAGCACAACCTGGTGGTGGCTTAAATGAACTACTTGGTTCAGTGTTTAAAAGTTTTTCTTGTAAGTTGTGTCTCCATTCTTGCATTGATTTGGCTTTTTCTTTTTTTGTATTTAAAAACCACACTAAGAAATTTATGACAATTGTAATTAAAATGTATACAACTTTTTGTAAAACAAATATAAGTATTTTTAATACTTAATATAAATTTATTTATTTTAATTTAATTTAATTACTTTACAATACTGTAGTGGTTTTGCCATAAAAATCCTGTACATATTGGTCCTCTAATAGCAATGTGCTCGGTATATCCATCTCCTCTCCAGGTTAATTTATTTCTAGAGGGCAAGAGGAGTGTTATGAATTTTTTAAATTAGAATCCTTCTTCCTATAGGAACTTAATATTCTGTGAACTAAAAGTAATTATTGTTTTACTGCTTTGCAACATTTTAAAGGGTTTGTGGGTTTTGCAGGTGGTTTGCACTCATTTAATAGAGTCTGGGATTTTGTCAGATTCGTGGTATGTATAATCTGATTGGTTCTTCTTCCAAGTGATTGTGACTAGAATTAACTGGGAAGAAGCTGAATGACCATTTGTCAGAAATGTCTTAAAAGGTATTTTACCACGAATGGGGCCAGTTGTACTAGACAACCTCTAATTCTAAGATTGCAAAACTAATAATGATTCATTAAAAGAGATCTTTTTCACCTACTTGTACTTCCACTAGCTAATGCTGGAACTCAGCTCCTGTGAAATTTCCACAAGAGCTTCAGGGAGTCTCTGGAAAGGTCTTGGTGTGCTCAGGAACCAGTGGTCTCACTGGCAGCACTATACTCCTTCCTGCAACCTTCTCTCTGCTGTCTCCACTCACCAGAGCTCATAGACCAGCCTATGGGAGCACAGCCACAGTCTCCAAGGCTGTTACCAGCCCCTGACACAGAATTCCACTTCTTTGGTACCTTGTTTCCCATCCCTCACGCTCATCTGCTGCTCTGGATGGTGGCCACTTTCATTTTTTTTTATCCATTTTTCACATATCCAACAAATTCTTCGATTTGTTGATGTGCTGTATCACATTGATTGATTTGTGGACACTGAAAAATTCTTGCATCCCTGGGATGAATCCCATTTCATCATGACATATGATCTTTCTAATGCATTGTTGAATTCAGATTGCTGGTCTTTTGCTGAGGATTTTTGCATCTATGTTCATCAGTGATATTGGCCTGCATCTTTTTTCGTGTGATGTCTCTGTCTGGTTTTGGTATCAGGGTGATGGTGGCTTTACAGAATGAGTTTGGAAGTTTTCCTTCCTCTGCAATTTTCTGGAACAGTTTTGAAAGGATAGGGATTAACTCTTCTCCAAAATGTTTGACAGAATTCACCTGTGAAGCCATGAGGTCCTGGACTTGTTTGTTGGGAGCTTTTTAATCCATTTCAATTTCAGTGTTTGTGATTGGTCTGTTTATATTTTCTATTTTTTCCTGGTTCAGTCTTGGGAGACTGTACCTTTCTAAGAATTTGTCCATTCATTCCAGGGTGTCCATTTGCTTGGCATACAGTTGGTTGTAGTAGTCTCACAATCCTTTGTAATTGTGTGAAGTCATTTGTAACTTCTCTTTTTTAATTTCTTATTTTATTGATTTGTGTCTTCTCCCTTTTTTCTTGATGAGTCTGGCTAAAGGTTTATCAATTTTATTTCTTTTCAAAGAACTAGCTTTTAGTTTCATTGATCTTTGCAATTATTTTTTGTCTCTTTCATTTATTTCTGCTCTGATCCTTATAATTTCTTTCCTTCTACTAACTTTAGGTTTTGTTTTCCCTTCTTTCTCTTGTTGTTTTATATGTAAGGTTAAGTTGTTTATTTGAGATTTTTCTTGTTTCTTGAAATAAGATTGTATTGCGATAAACTTCCCACTTAGAACTGCTTTTGCTGCAACCAATAGGTTTTGGACCATTGCACTTTCCAACAACCACCAAAAAAACCCAGATAGGTATTTTCTGATTTCCTCTTTGATTACTTCAGTGATCCACTGGTTGTTTAGCAGCATATTGATTGGCTGCCACGTGTTTGTGTTTTTATAGGCTTTTTTCTTATAGTTTACTTCTAATCTCATTGAGTTGTGATCGGAAAAGATACTTGATATGATTTCAAATTTCTTAAATTTACCAAGGCTTGTCTGTGGCCCAATATGTGGTCAATCCTGGAGAATGTTCCATGCACACTTAAGAATGTGTAGTTTGCTGCCTTTGGATGAGATGCTCTATAAGTATCAATTAAGTCCAACTTACCTAAAGGGTCATTTAAGTCTCGTGCTTCCTTATTAGTTATCTGTATGGATGATCTGTCCATTGATGAAAGTGGGGTGTCAAAGTCCCCCAATATTATTGTGCTACCATCAATTTGTCCCATTATGTTTATTAGTATTTGCCTTACATATTGAGGTGCTATGTCAGGTGCATATATATTTATAATTATGTCTTCTCTTGGATTGATCTCTTGATCATTATGTAGTGTTCTTTTTTTTGTGTCTTATAACAGTCTTTGTTTTAAAGTCTATTTTGTCTGATACGAGTATTGCTATTCCAGCTTTCTTTTGATTTCCATTTGTGTGGAACAACTTCTCCCATCCTCATACTTTCAATCTGTGTATGTCCCTAGGTCTGAGCTGGGTCTCTTGTAGACAGCACATATACAGGTCTTGTTTTTGTACCAACCCAGCCAGTCTATGTCTTTTGGTTGGTGCATTTAATCCATTTACATTTAAGGTAATTATTGATATGTATGATCCTGTTACCACTTTCTTAATTGTTTTGGGTTTGTTTTTGTAGATCTTTTCCTCCTCTTGTATTTCCTACCTATAGAAGTTCCTTTGGCATTTATGTAAAGCTTGTCTGGTGAATTCTCTCAACTTTTGCTTGTCTGGAAAGCTTTTGATTTCTCCATCAAATTTGAATGAGAGCCTTGCTGGATAGAGTATTCTTGGTTGTAGGTTTTTCCTTTTCATCACTTTAAATATATATATCTTGCCACCTTCTGGCTTGTAGAATTTCTCCTGAGAAGTCAGCTGTTAACGTTATGGAGTTCCCTTGTATGTTATTTGCTATTTTCCCCTTGTTGCTTTTAATATTTTATCTTTGTCTTAAAATTTTGTCAATTTGATTATTATGTGTCTTGACATGTTCTTCCTTGAGTTTATCTTGCCTGGGACTCTCTGCACTTCCAGGACTTGGTTGACTGTTTCCTTTCCCACGTTAGGGAAGGTTTCAGCTACTACTACTTCAAATATTTTCTTGGATCCTTTCTCTCTCTCTTATACCTCTGAGACCCCCTATAATGTGAATGTTGGTCCGTTTAGTGTTTTTCCAGAGGTTTCTCGGTTGTTCTCAGTTCTTTTCATTGTTTTTCTTTATTCTGTTCCATGACAGTAATTTCCACCATCCTGTATTCCAGGTCACTTATCCATTCTTCTGCCTCAGTTATTCTGCTATTGATTCCATCTAGTGTAGTTTTCAATTCAGTTATTGTATTGTTCATCTCTGTTTGTTTTGCTCTTTAGTTCTTCTAGGGCTTTATTAAATATTTCTTGCATCTTCTCAATCTTTGCCTCCATTCTTTTATTTTTTTTTAATTTTTATTTTAACTTTAGCTTACTTTACAATACTGTATTGGTTTTGCCAAACATTGACATGAATTCACCACGAGTGTACATGCATTCCCAAACATGAATCCCCTCCCACCTCCCACCCCATAACATCTCTCTGGGTCCTCTCCATGCACCAGCCCCAAGCATCTTGCATCCTGCATCGGACATAGACTGGCGATTCGTTTCTTACATGATAGTATACATGTTT
>SJYQ01003126.1:335612-348462 GCA_006410935.1 Redunca redunca
CTTTTTTTTTTTTATAATTTTTATTTTTACTTTAGTTTACTTTACATTACTGTATTGGTTTTGCCAAACATTGACATTAATTCACCACGAGTGTACATGCGTTCCCAAACACGAATCCCCTCCCATCTCCCACCCCGTACCATCCCTCTGGGTCCTCTCCTTGCACCAGTCCCAAGTATCCTGCATCCTAAAATAGTAGATTCATATGCAGTTATTAAAGTAACACAGGGATGCTGTGTAACGTCTATTCAACTTCCCACAATGGTAACACCTTAAGACTATAATACGGCAGCACAACCAGGATATTGACACTGATACAATGCATTGATCTTGTATTTCTCAGTCTTACTTTGATTCATTCATATATGTGTATATATATAGTTCTATACAAGTTTTGTCACATACATAGGTTTGTATGTTCAATACCTCAGTATTTCAATATACAGATTTATCACCACAAAGATCTCTTGTGATGTTCTTAATTTGTTATGTTTATCTTCCTCATTAAACTTCATTCCCAGCTTTTAACTCTAGTCCTTAAGCCACTAGTCTGCTATCTATATTGCTTTTCATTTAATTAATATCATTTAAATAGAACAATACAATATGTAACATTTTGAGACTGACTCTTTTCACTTAGTGTAATTCCCTTGAAATTCATCTCAACTATTACCTGAATCAATAGTTCATCCACATTTCTGTGTGAAGATAAGTTTTCCTTGCTTTGGGGTGCGTCCCCAAGGTTGTAACTGCTAGGTAGTCACATGTTCAGTTTTAGAAGGACCTAACAAATTGATTTCCAGAGTGATTTCAACATTTTATATTCCCACCCTGAATTTATGATTGTTCTAGTTTTTCTGTATTACTGTCAGCATTTGGTGCTGTCATTGTTTTTCATTTTAGTCATTCTGATAAATATGCAATGCTATTTCATTGTAGTTTTAATTGTATCATTGGAAGGACTGATGTTGAAGCTGAAACTCCAATACTTTGGCCACCTGATGTGAAGAGCTGACTCATTGGAAAAGACCCTGATGCTGGGAAAGATTGAGGGCAGGAGGAGAAGGGGACGACAGAGGATGAGATGGTTGGATGGCATCACCGACTCGATGGACATGGGTTTGGGTTGACTCTGGGAGTTGGTGATGGACAGGGAGGCCTGGTGTGCTGCAGTTCATGGGGTCATAAAGAGTCAGACACGACTGAGCGACTGAACTGAACTGACTTGAACTGATAATGCTCAACATCTTTAAGACCCTCCTCACCTTCAGTGAAATGTCTATTCATACCTTTTTCACATTTTCTACTTCTTTACATTTTGAGCATTTAAAAAAATATGTAATCTTGATATATTTGTGAGATTTTATGTTTGCAAATACTTTATCTCTATCTCCCTTCCTTTTAATCTTTTGAACCGGGTATTTGACTGAGCCAAACCATTTAATTTTGGTGAGTTTAAATTTGCAAGTTTTTCCTTTTATATACTGTGCTTTTGATGCCAAGTCTTAAAAATCTGTGCTTAGCCCTAGATCTTAAAGGTTTCCCCCTCATCTGTGTTCTTTAAGCCAGTTAAAGGAGTTTAATATTATTGGGTTTTTGTCTTAACCTCCAACTGTCTATCTTACTTAGAAGAGAAAGTTTCAGAAACAGGTGCTTTAGATCAAAATCTTCCAAGCAGGTTTTCTTGGTGATCTTAGCTAAGAGTTTACTTTTCCTCTTCTATGCTTATTAGGAGACTGTGAGTCAGAGTAAATCCCACCACGAACTCCATAGGGCAAACACCCATTATCATTAACTTTCATAATGAAATAAATTATTTGGTGCTTTCATTTGTTAATTACAGTTGTAATTCTGATGATACTTGGGAAAGAGTAGGTGATACCAAAAAAAAAAAAAAAAACCAGAAAAACACAAAATCTTCTCTCTTTTAAAAAATAAGCAATATTAATCACAAATGAAAAAGGGTCACTTTTATCTGAGTGAAATCAAATTGCTTCCTCTATGGACTGACTTTTCTTAATTATATTTTGATCTATTTTCTGTTTGATATAATTAGAGAAACAGGATAATTCATAACTACAATTCCTCACCATAGTGTGAGTTCATGAATGTAAGGAACTCTGTTTTGTTCTGTATTATATCCCACATGTACCATCTACTATGATAGGTGTTCAAAAATTTTTTGTAGAATGATTGAACTAATCAATCAATGAGTATTACCACTAATTATTTAGGAGGGTCATCACTGCAAGAAAGATCAGAGCAGTGAATTCATTTAGTGTTCTATTTCTAACTAATAGAGGTATAGCAAAAACAGCATGAGTTTTTCAGGCTAGTAACCCTGGAGAGGGAGGCATCTCTTCATGCTTTCCTGTAACAAACAGTCTCAAGTTCTGAGGTTTGTGTTCTGCTGGTTCATCTATATTCATTTTGATAGATAGCATTCTTTAGGCAGGTTGATAAGGAGTCCAAGGCCCTTAGGGAGGTATACATTCTGTAGCAGGCCTCCTCCAAGTTATAATATACCTTGCTCAAAGGCACATTCTTTCCTCTTTAACAGGAGCTTGTTCCTTATGGTCAATCTTGTGCTGATGTTATCTCAAGATGTATGCCCTGGGAAAGGGGTCTGGTAAAACTTTTACAACCTTGAAGCAGTCTTTTAATCTATTGTTAGTAGCTGTCTAGAAGGTATATAAAGCTCTGCTCAAGTTAACCACGCCTGTGGCGGGGGTGGGGTGGGTTGGGGGGCTGGGGAGGGCAGTATTTTTTTTACCCCCTTCCGATCTCTATGTCAGAAGTCTGTTTATTTCTTTTCAATAAACTCTCCTTCCTCACTGCAAACCTTGAGTGGTCACTGCTAACTGTCCGGCTCTGTGAGGAAATTCCTCTTCCTCAACAGGGGCTGTGACCTCGGGTATGACACATGCCCTGACCTCATCTCATCCAGGTTGGTTTCAGCTTCTGAGCTGAAAGTAAACCAAAATGGGCAATATGGGTATTTATGCCCATCAATCAGAGATATTAGCCTTATTCCTAAACTCAATATTCGGGGGGTATATGTTAAATCTGAGTCTTCATCCTCTTTGGCCTGCTGCAATCTCCCCTAGCTTCTTCTGTTGATGCCCAGCCTTAGTTTTGGACCTGTCTATATTATAGCTTCTCCTGCAACTGAGTAGATCCTTACCCTAAATTCTAGGCCACACCTTAGACATCATCCAAAATGAATTGCTGTTAACATTTTATTGTGCTTCCTTTCAATCCTAATTTGTAACTGCCATATAAATTCCACTTCATGCTTATGCTCTCCCTGGAGTGCTTCATACTTTGTCATCTTCATGCTTTTCCTTCTTGAATATGCTCTCCTTGTCCTGCTCCCACACTTTTCATCCAACAATACACACTTGTATTTTTGTTCAGTTAACTCATTTCCTTCTTCTGTTCTCTGTTTAAACATTACTTTCTCCATTAAGTCTCCCAGCCTCTTAAGCCAATCTTAAATGCTTGGGTACCAATGTACCTATTATCCTGTGGCTACACGTGTTTGTCAGGTTCCACCACAGACTGTCAGATCTTCCAGGGCAAGGGACATGTTTAAATTATTTGCCATTGTATCAAGATGTCAGGGGTGTTTTTGATATGTATGCAACAAGTTTCTAACCTGGGAAATATACAGGAGAGAAGAGTGTGGAGCTGAGAGCCAATGAGCAATGAGTTCTTGCTGTTTTGTTGATTCTCTTCTATTCTACATTTAATCCTAAAAAATCATTGTGGGCTCCACAGTCCACAGTGAGTTAAGTCAACATTATGCTGAATTTCACTGAGCACCAAACTGCCACAGTGCTATCACCAAACATGCTGAGAATGTGATTTAAGTAGGTTAAATTAGACAATCCAGGTGAATTGTCTTTTTGATACTCTCTTCCTCATAGTTTCTAATATAAGAAAAATTTGCATGTAACTCATCTCTAACAGTTTCTAGTGGCAAAACCCCCAAATTGTAGCAGATGAGGTTTATGTTACATGAAAAAGACTCATTATTGGGAAAGATGATAATATGATTACTTGCCAGAGAAGGAAGCTGGAAGTTTCTCTTTTGATAAGTGAGGTATAGAGGAGGTTATACAAACTATCACTTTTGATTATTACTTATGAATCAGAACACCTTAAAGCCAGTTTTCACAATGTTTAACTTTTCATATACTGTACATACTTTTTGCCAGTTTTTCCATGATTTGGCATGTATGAATGCAGGGGAAAATACCATTCTCAGGGTTTAGTATTGATAAGCAAGTGACCCTAGGAATTTATAAAAAGAACACTGATATTGTAGGCAGTTGGTATGAGACTGTAAAACTACACCGGGAGAAAAGGCAGAACCAAGGCAACCCAGAGGCCAGGAGCAGGGCATATTTCAGCAGAAACGATCTTGACACAATGCTACAACCCTGCTCTTAGAACTGACATGGGCCCTGGATACAGCTGCAGCCTCTAAAATAGTTCCCAACTGTCTCACTGCATTCACATCATTCCTATTCAGATTAATTTCTCAGGTGGAAGCATGCAACTAGGTCAGTGTGTCTTTTTTCTGTGAGCCTAGAGAGAGAGGAGAGGTGTTTCTCTCTTACATGGATTTGATAGTAGGAAGCTGGGAAGTGAATCTTATCAACATGACAGTGAATGGAAGCTTATCCTCCAAGATACATGCCTACACATTTGTTTTCTCATATTTATTGAAACGGTGAACTTATATCTTCAACTCCAGCTAGTGGTTTATTTACATAATATTCAATATGACATTTGGGAGTGGAACACTTGCTGTTTTTTTCTTTGCATGTGATTAAACTGATGCCAAGAAAATTCAGGTCATTTTCCTTTAACTTGTTTCAATCTGTCTTCATATTTTCAAGATGCTTTTTATCTCTGGCAGCAGTATTGGATACTGGTGGAACCAAACAGTAAGCCAGCTGGCAAAGTAGAAAAATAATATCCAGAGGCTTAGCCCCAGCATCATGAAAAAAAGTACAAAAGGAAGCATTTGTACCAAGAAGCAATTTAACACACTAAAAGAAATATATTCAATTAGGGCAACTGGACAATAGTCATTAAATAGTCATATATATATATGTGTGTGTGTGTGTGTATTCTTAGGCTTAATAAATGCACTCTAAAAATTTTTACACATGACTAACAATTTATGTATTGGTTTATTAATTTCAAGTTTTCAGGTAATAACAAAAGACTTGGATTAACCTAGTTATCTATCAGAAGGAGACTGATTAAATACATTTTTGGGCATTTGTACAAAAATTTTTATATAGGTGTATTAAAAATTAATACTATGTATATGCTATATATTATCCTATTGATTTTACAGAGATGGTAGCATTCTTTGTGCACTCTGATTTAATCTGCTTTTTATCTTAGATGTATCATTTCCTGAGTCACAACTAGAGGATGAATAAGCCTTAGGATTTAGGAAAGAGTAAATTCAGAAGACTAGTCAATTCACAGGATGACAACTGTGCAGTTAGCCTGCCTAAAAGCAAACATTTCAGACTGGAACAGTGTATAGGAGGGTTTTCTCCACTTACCAATATATTCTGTGTTCCAAAAATGTCACAGTCGCTTTGAAGGCACAGGTAATTTATTTACTTGGTTTTATTATCTTCTACTAACTTAGGCATGGGGCTTTCCTGGTGGCTCAGTGGTAAAGAATCTGCCTGCCAATGCAGGAGACATGGTTCTATCCCTGTGTAGGGAAGATCCCCTAGAGAAGGAAATGGCAAACCTTTCCAGTATTCTTGCCTGGGAAACTCCATGGACAGAGGACCTGGTGGGCTATGACGTGGTGACTAAACAACAACAACTAATGTAGACACAGGTTACATTTTGGAGCTAGGTTTTAAATTTCATATATATGATAAGTAGTACAACACATCTTATTTTAACTTTCTGAAGGTAAAATTGCATACTTTACCTATTTATATTGTAACCAAATCAAGCAGTTCTTTTTTCCAAAAGGAATCTAAATTCTTCAGGAGGAACATTTTACTTTCCAAACAGGAGTGCTGGTTACCTGAAGCATTAGTCAGTTTGAAAGACACTTATAACAGTTTCAGGAATAAGCAAAAGCTGAGGGATTCCATCATCACTAGACCTGCTTTATCAGAAATGCAACAGGCTGTACTTCAAACTGACAAAAGAATGGCATTTTCTCTATTGTATCAAAACAGACCTTTTTTCAATTTTGAAGATTTATAGCCACAGATTGTAAGAAAACTCATTTCCGGAAAAAAAAGGAAAATTTTTACAAACATAAACTTTTAGTTTGCTTCACACAACATGAGGGATCTTTGTTCCCCAACCATGGATCAAACCTGTACCCTCCGGAGTAGAAACACGGAATCTTAACCATTGGACTGGCAGGGAAGTTCCTAGTTTGCTTTAGAGAAAACCTGTATCAAACAACTTCAAGCTATTAATGTCATCAATATTTATTCTGTCAGATTCTAGTCTAACCACGTGTAGGAGAAAGGAATAAACAATAGATGGTCAAATTCTATTTGATGAGGTAGAGGTGTAAACAAAATTATGAGTCAGATACAGTGACTGAGCATGCACAATACATGCATATATACACACATATCATATCCTTGATGCTATTACTATTATAATAAGTCAGACTAAGTTAGCTTTAAAGTAACTAGGTTCATTTCTCCCAGTTCCTACTTGGTACTAACACATTTCATACTTAACCTTATAAGTGAATACTTGTGATCCCTGTTGACTAATCATAAATATTTCACAGATACCACTGAAGCTTTGCTGAGTCTGAAAATGCAGTATAATAGAAAACATGAGTAAAAGAGATCTGAAATTCTAGAAAATTTATAACTTATACAGTAGAAATTCCTAAAATGGTTAAACACAGAAAGGCCCATATTAACATTGTTTCCAGGGAAAACAAAGAGGGGTGGCCTCATCAGTCAGCATTCCACATTCATGCTGATATATGAAAAGTACATGGAAAGGCAAAGTGCAAGGTGGTCTAAAAATGAGGAGGAATCAAACTGAGCCCACTGTTAAGGATAAAGCTCATTCAGTGAGTAAGCATGGATCTGAGAACAATCATGAGACTCAATAAGATTTGCGTGTTTAAATGGCATGATTAGAGAGAAAAAGGATCTCAGGCAAAAACCTTGTTCTGAAGAAAATTATGGAAAAACACATTCACACATACACACACACCTGGTTATGCTTAGTTTGCAACTCTTTTCAAGGTTTGCTTCACTGCAAGTCTGACATCCTTATTCCTTAGACTATAGATGAGGGGGTTCAACATAGGGACTATATTGGTATAAAATACTGATAAGAACTTCCTCTGGCCGATGGAACCATCTGAAGAGGCCTTGAGATGTGTGCACAACCCAGAACCATAGAAGAGGACAACAGTTATTATGTGGGAGCCACAAGTACTGAAGGCTTTGGACCAACCCTGAGCTGATGAGCTGTGGAGGATATTGGAGAGGATCAAAGCATAAGAAACAAAAATGATGAAGCTAGATATTATTACAACTGTGCTCACAACAATGGAATCCACTAGCTCACTGGCATCAGTGCAGCTGCAGGACAGCTGGAGGAGGGGGAAGATGTCACACATGTAATGATCGATGATGCTGGAATCACAAAAGGACAATCTAACCATGTCCCCTGTGTGGACCATGGCACCAGCAAACCCCATTGCATATGAACCAAACATGAGCAGAGAACAGACCTGAGGGAACATAGTGACTGTGTACCAAAGGGGCTTACAGATGGCCACATAGCGATCATAGGCCATGGCTGTCAACACATAGCATTCAGAATGGACAAAGAAACAGAAAAAAAACAGTTGAGCCATACACCCTTCAAAGGAGATGGTGTTCTCTGACACAAAGCTCATCAGCAGTTTAGGGGTAATGACCAAGGAGTGGCAGAGATCTATGAAGGATAGATTGAAGATGAAGAAATACATGGGAGTATGAAGATGAGCATTCAGGTATATCAAATTAATTAAGCTCAAATTCCCTACCACAGTGACCATATAGTTCATTAAGAAGAGTAAGAAGAGGGGTAACTGGAGTTGAGTGAGGTCTGTAAATCCCACCAGGATGAACTCAGTTACTGAAGAATCATTTCGCACAACCATTATTGACAGTGGTGTGATCTGTGAGGAAATAAGAAAAGAACGTTACATCAGGGAGGGATTCAGATCCTTTGTTTCTACGTCGAAGACTTGTTCCACCGGGGCTCAAGTGTGACTGTTGGGACAATGAGCGATGACTCCTTATCTTTCAACTTTCTTCTCACAACTGTCTTTTCATGTTTTCAAATCTCGGCTGCAACTCCTGACCTCCTCTTGACTGACTAGCAGGGGCCTAAAGCAATGCTCACATCGTAGAGATAAAGAAACAATATTTTGAAGATATGACTAGGATGGCCAAAGCCATACAACAAGAGAGGAAAGGAGTCCAGAGTGGTACTTGGGACCACTTTCTATGGAAATTCCCGAAGCTCAGACAAAGAAGTCAGTGTGATACCCACTGTGCTCACTGCTCAACTCACTCTCTCCCTCTTGGTATTTGTTTGTTTGTTGTTCAGCTGCCAAGTCATCTCCGATTCTTTGAGACTCCATGGTCGGCAGCACACTAGGCTCCTCTATCCAACACTATATCCCGGAGTTTGCTCAAATTCATCTCCAATGAGTTGGTGATATTATCTAACCATCTCATTCTCTGTCACCCCCTTCTCCTTTTGTCTTCAGTCTTTCCCAGCATCAGGGTCTCTCCCTCTTACCCTTTAGAAAGTCAGCACCAGACTTAGTGAACATGCCAAGACTGTCCCCATATGATTCTGCATTTCTCCTACCTATTCCCTTTATCCAATCTTACTTCAAAATAACAATGAATTGTTTAAGAAGGACAGGTGGCTTCCCACACCTCTCCACTGCTGTAGTGGTGGGAATGAAAACATCAGAACAGAGAAGACTTGCTGTCAAATTTCCTTCTACCTGGAGGTCTCCTGGGCCTTAAGTGTTCTTTTCCTTTCCCTGGCCTGAAGGATACAAAGGTTCTGACAATGGAGGAGGCAACACCCATCTATTTGTGGATTTGCATATAACATCTTCAGGACCAGGCAAATGCAACTTTCTGTCTCCAAATCATTACCTGGCTGATAATATGAATGCATCTCATTCTCTGTGGATCTCAGGAACCTGTTTGGAAGCTGGAAAATGAACCTCATTTAGGATCAAAGTTGATCTGGCACCTTAGGGAAAAAATTATTGAGCCTGTGTTTACATACTTCATCAATAAGTTGATATTGGTACCTTTGGGATTTACTGTTCCCCTCCAAGTATCAGTTCACATTAAGAATTTATTGATGTATAATAAATTACCATAAATGTAGTGACTTAAATACCCAGTTATTCCATAAATTAGAAGTCTGGTATGGCATGGCTGGATTCTCTGCTCAGGCTAAAATCAGGGTTTGGGCAGGGCTTTGTATTTTCTTCTGGGGACTCTACAGATAATTTTTTTCCAAACTCATTCAGGTTGTTGGAAGAACTCAATTTCTGAGGTTTCAGAACTGAGAGCTTCATTTTCTGTTGACTGTCAGCTGCGGGTCACTCTCAGTTTGCATATAGGCTGCCTGCATTTATCATCATGTGGCCCTCTTGTCTTCAATCTGGCAGTAAATGGAACACTGAATCCTTTTTAAAAATTTTAATTGAGACATATTTAAATTTATTTAGATACATTTGAGAAACAGTATCACAGGAACATCTTGAAATTAATTTTTACTACTTTTACTGATGCCTTAATTATAAAGTAATATGTGCTTATTTTTTAAACCACAGATGATTGAGACATATATCAAGTAAAAAGTGTCTGGTCCTCTCCATCTTTTCCTCCAAAGATAAAGTATAGTTGACTAACAATGTTAGTTTCAGGTGTATAGCAGAGTGATTCAGTTATACATATACATGCATCTATTCTTTTTAGAATTCTTTTCCCATTCAGGTTATTACAGATTAGTGAGCAGAGTTCCCTGTGCTATAGAGTAGGTCCTTGTTGGTTATCTATTTTAAATGTAGCAGTGTGTAAACATCAGCCCCAAGCTTCCAATCTGTCGCTCCCTCCAGCCCTTCCTTCCTGGTAAGCATAAGTTCATTCTCTAAGTTTATGAGGTTCTTTCCATTTTGTAAGTAAGTTTGTATGTACCATTTGTTTTTATATTCTGCCTATAATCAGTATCATATGATATTTGTCTTTTTCTGTCTGGCTTACTTTACTTAATATGATAATCTTCAGTTCCATTGATGTTGTTGCAAATGGCATTATTTCATTCTTCTTTATGGCTGAGCAATATTTTATTGCATATATGTATCACATCTTCTTGATTCATTCCTCTGTCAATGGACATTTAAGTTGCTTCCATGTCTTGGCTACTGTAAACTGTGCTGCAATGAACACTGGGGAATATGTTTCATTTCAAAAACTATGTTTTTCTCTGGATATATGCCCAGGAGTGGGATTGTTGAATCATATGGTATATCTATGTTTAGTTTCTTATGGAACTTCCATATTGTTCTCCATAGTGGTTGCACCAATTTACATTCCATCCAACAGTGTAGGAGAGTTCTCTTCTCTCCACACCCTCTCTAGTATTTATTGTTTGTAGCCTTTTTGATGATGGCCATTCTGACTGGAGTGAGGTGATCTCATTGCAGTTTTGATTTGAAGTCAAGTGGGTCTTAGGAAGCATCACTAGAAACAAAGCTAATGGAGCTGATGAAATTCCAGCTGAGCTATTTCAAATCCTAAAAGATGATGATGTTGAAGTGCTGCACTCAATATGAAAGCAAATTTGTAAAACTCAGTGGTGGCCACAGGACAGGAAAAGGTCAGCTTTCATTCCAATCCCAAAGAAAGGCAGAGCTGAAGAATGTTCAAACTACCACACAACTGCACTCATTTCACATGCTGGCAAAGTGATGCTCAAAATTCTCCAAGCTAGACTTCAACAGTATGTGAACCAAAAACTCCCAGATGTTCAAGCTGAATGTAGAAAAGGCAGAGGAACCAGAGATCAATTGCCAATGTCTGTTGGATCACAGAAAAAGCAAGAGAATATCAGAAAAACATCTACTTCTGCTTCATTGACTATGCTAAAGCCTTTGACTGTGTGGATTGTAACAAACTATGGAAAATTCTTAAAGAGATGGGAATACCAGACCATCTCACCTGCCTCCTGAGAAAACTGCATGCAGGTCAAGAAGCAATAGTTAGAACCAGACATGGAACAACAGACTGGTTACAAACTGGGAAAGGAGTACATCAAGGCTGAATTTTGTCACCCTGCTTATTTAACTTCTATGCAGAGTACATCATGCTAAATGTTGGGCTGCATGAAGCACAAGCTGGAATCAAGGTAGCTGGGAGAAATATCAATAACCTCAGATATGTAGCTGATACCACACTTATGGCAGAAAGCAAAGAGGAACTAATGAGCCTCTTGATGAAGGTGAAACAGGAGAGTAAAAAAGTTGGTTTAAAACTCAACATTCAAAAAAAAGATCATGGCATCTAGTCCCATCACTTCTTTGCAAATAGATGGCGAAACAATGTAAACAGTGACAGACTTTACTTTTGGGGGCTCTGAAATCACTGTAGATGGTGACTGTAGCCATGAAATTAAAAGATGCTTGCTCCTTGGAAGAAAAGCTATGACCAACCTAGACAGCATATTAAAAAGCAGAGACATTGCCAACAAAGATCTCTATCGTCAAAGCTATGGTTTTCCTAGTAGGCATGTATGGATGTGAGAGCTGGACCATAAAGAAGGGTGAGCAATGAAGAGTTGATGCTTTTGAACTGTGGTGTTGGAGAAGACTCATCAGAGTTCTTTGGACTGCAAGATCAAACCAGTCAATCCTAAAAGAAATCAATCCTGAATATTCATTGGAAAGGCTGATGCTGAAGCTGAATATCCAATACTTTGGCCACCTGATGTGAAGAACTGATGCATTAGAAAAGACCCTGACGCTGGGCAAGATTGAAAGCAGGAGGAGAAGGGGCTGACAGAGGACAAAATGATTGGATGGCAGCACCGACTCAATTGGCATGAGTTTGAGCAAACTCCAGGAGTTGGTGATGTATCACCAGGGAAGCCTGGCCTGCTGCAGTCCATCGGGTCTCAAAGAGTCGGACACGGCTGAGTAACTGAACAACAACAACAATAATGAGTTGATGTTGAACATCCTTCCATGTGACTCTTGGCCTTCTGTATGTCTTCTTTGGAGAAATGTCCATTTAGGTCTTCTGTCCTTTGTTGACTGGGTTGTTTGTTCTGGTGCTTTTAAGGGTCATAAGCTGTTTGTAAATTTTGGAGACTAATCCCTCATCAGTCACATCATTTGCAAATATTTTCTCCCTATCTCTGTGTTGTCTTTTTATTTTGTTTATTTTTCCTCTACTGTGCAAAGGTTTTTGAGTTTAAGTAGGTCCTATTTATTTTTGTTTTTATTTCCACTGCTCTGGCAGATGGATTGAAGAAGAAACTGCAACAATTTATGTCAGACAGTGTTCTGTCTATATTTTCCACCATACACTCAGATCACATGAAATTATGTAGCTCTTATATAGGTACCTGCTTTGATAACTTCCAGTGTCAACATGTGGCAGGCATGAACAATATTGCCTTTTACCCAAGATTACCCAACACGTATTTTGAGGTTTTAAAGTCCAAAATGAGAAGAAATAAAGAGAAAGGAAAAGACTCACTATCTGCTGTTCACTATCCATAGCTT
>SJYQ01003127.1:0-14535 GCA_006410935.1 Redunca redunca
CATAATTAAATGCATATGCAATTTACACATAAATGAAATATATACATACCTGAAGTATTATAATTTATTTTTATAAAGTATACAACTGGATAGTGCATGCGTGCATGCTCAGTCACATCTGACTCTTTGTGATCTCATGGACTGCAGCCCGCCGGGCTCCTCTGTCCATGGGATTCTCTAGGCAAGAATACTGCAGTAGGTTGCCAAGCCCTCCTCCAGGGGATCTTCCCCTTCCAGGGATCAAACCCACGTCTCCTGAATCTAACGCACTGAAGGCAGATTCTTTACCCACTGAGTCGCCAGGGAAGCCCACAATTGTATAGTATATGTATATATATATATATACACATTTAACATAGTATGCGTATATATGTATATACATGAATATGAGTGAGAAAAGTTCATATAGTATTTTTTATATATTTAAATGGGACTTTTGAAATTATACAATTTCTTCTTGTAAAGCTCAAGAAAGAATTTGATCTTCCATGTAGCCTAATTCAGAGTATGTTAAGAGTATTGATAAGGGAAAGTAAGATTCATTACTACTAAATCTTCCTTAAGCAGGCAACATATGACAAGTGACAGGAATATGCATGTTTTCAAGTGTAGAAGTAATAATGTCTGTTCAAAAACTAATTTAAGAATGAATTTGTGAAAAGGCAAATAATTTTTAACTCTTTCATGGAAAAGAGTCTTATAATACACCAAAAAAACATATAGCACTTATCAACTTACCCATTAAATAGGTATGAAGCAAGCATTCTATTTTTCTAAAATATATTAAAATTTTATGTTGTAACAAATTAGTAGGATAATTTATCAACAGTAATACTCTTTAAACCTATTAACATCCCAAAGAGAAGGCTTTCAAGCAATATTAATAAATGTATTCTACTTCTCTATAAAGCAACTTCTGGATGTATATTGACAAATTATCTGCAGATATGTTTCTTCATATATAAAATTTAAACAATAATACTTATCTCTGAACATTTTGTAACTGTTAAATAAAATAATATGAAGTGCCTCACAATATATCTAACTGAAGTATATGCTCAGAAATGTTAGTTCTTCCTCTTTTCTAAAACTACACAAATTGGAGAAGGAAATGGCAACCCACTCCAGTATTCTTGCCTGGAGAATCCCACAGACAGAGGAGCCTTGTGGGCTCAGTCCTTGGGGTCACAAGAGTCGGACATGATTTAGCAATTAAACCACCACCACCACTACCACACTACAAATAGCAAATTACCTTCACACAGAACTATGTGAACAAAAAACATCTGTGTGGGGGGAAATTCACTGTTATTCTTTATGATCAGTGCAAAACAAAACAATATATCATTTCTCATCTGCCAAACTGGCAAACGTTCCTAGTTTTGATTTGCTTTTACTTGTGATATATGTACTGACACCCAAAGCCAATGAGGACCGGGTGAAGCAGGTGCTTGCATACATTCAATGTAAACATGGGTCCTGAAAAAATATTCACAGCTTTAAAGATGCACACACCACTTTAAAAGAGCTGTATCTTTTGAATCCAAAACATCTGCATTTTGAGCTCTATCTTGAGAATACAATCAACTCCCAAAGAGAAGACTCCCAATACAATCAACTCCCAATCAAAGACTTAATTGTAAGATATACATACTAATTTTTAACAGTGACAATGGACACAATCTGAATATCTAACAACGGGAAAACATTTAAATACATTTAAGTACATTCACATGATGGAATATTACATGGCTTATTAAAATAACTGACAGCTGAAGTATCAATCTCATTCACCCAATTGCTGAAGATCATCTTTGATTCATCTCTTTCATACTTCATATACAAATCATCAGAAATTCTGTAAGTTTTACTGTCAAAATGCAAATAAGTCTAGAATCTTACCACTCTTTACTCCTACCAGCCCCCTCAAGCCACTATCATCTCTGGTCTAAATTAACTCTTAGCAACTAACTGGTCTCTGTTCCCATTTTTGCATAACCAGTGTCTATATTTCAATATATGCTTATATGATGCAAATATAAACAATGTCATTCTGCCTCCAAAAATAGAATACAAAACTATATATATATCATACTTCCAGTTTTATTTGTCAAAATATTCATATTGTTTATATATGGATGATGATGGGATTACAAAAAATTATCTTTGTTTCTTCTGTGTTTTTAAAGTTTTTCTTACTGAGAGCATGTTTAATCAGAAAATGCAAACTAAAATGACACCTGTAAAAAAATTTTACACAAAGTTGAACTGTATGATTCAAAGTATTTAAAGTAATATTTAAATATATAATCTATCCAAAGGTGGTGGTGGTAGTGGTGGTTGTTAGGTTGTTAAGTCCTGTCTACTCTTTGCAACCCCAAGGACTGTAGCCCGCCAGGCTCCTCTGTTTCTGGGATTTCCCAGGCAAAAGTACTGGGGTGGGTTGCCATTTTCTTCTCCAAGGGATCTTCCCGATCCAGGGATTGAACCCACATGTCTTGCACTGCAGGTGGATTCTTTACCACTGAGCCACCAGGGAAGCCCAATCAAAGGTTAGCACTCACACTCAATTAAGAAGCATGATGGCAACTGCAGCCATGAAATTAAGACACTTGCTCCTTGGAAGAAAAGCTATGACAAATCTAGGCAGCATATTAAAAAGCATGGACATTACTTTGCCGACAAAGGTCTGTACAGTCAAAGCTATGGTTTTTCCAGCAGTCATGTATGGATATGAGAGCTGGACCATAAAGAAGGCTGAGCACCAAAGAATTGATGCTTTTGAGCTGTGGTGTTGGAGAAGACTCTTGAGAGTCCCTTGTACAGCAAGGAGATCAAACCAGCCAATTCTAAAGGAAATCCGTCTTGAATATTCACTGGAAGGACTGATGCTGAAGCTGAAGTTTCAATACTTTGGCCCCCTGATGCAAAGAGCCGACTGATTGGAAAAGACCCTGAAACTGGGAAAGACTGAAGGCAGGAGGAGAAAAGAACAACAGAGGACGAGATGGTTGGATGGCATCACCGACTCAATGGACACGAATTTGAGCAAACTCTGGGAGATGGTGAAGGACAGGGACCCTGGCATGCTGCCATCCATGGGGTTGCAAAAAGTTGGACACAACTGAGTGACTGAGAAAAGTAACCCCCCCAAAAAAAAACAAGAAGCATGATGGGCTTCCCAGGTGACACTAGAGGTAAAGAACTCCCCTGCCAATGCAACATACGTAAAGAGACATGGGTTCAATCCCTGGGTCAGGAAGATCCCCTGGAGAAGGAAATGGCAACCCACTCTAGGATTCTTGCCTGGAGAATCCATGGACAGAGGAACCTGGAGGGCCTTGGTCCATAGGGTCACAAAGAGTCATACACAAACAAAGTGACTCAGCACAGGCATGAAAAAGCATGATAATTACTATTCATAAAGGACAAATAAATGTGGAAAAAGGTGTCTTAAAATTATATATGAGTATCTATACTTTGAAAAAAAGGAAAATATCACAATAAATTTAAAAGAAAATGTATTTTATTTTATATGTATTTTTCTCTCGTGCCCAGACTAACATAAATGGGGAAGAAAACTCTGTCAATCTTCTAGCCTCTAGCCTGAGTCTTCTGCTAAATTATTATTTTTTAAAAAATTATCTGAGAGCTTTTGTTTTCTTAATTCTTTTTTCTCTGACCTTGAAATATAATTGACTACCCTATAGGTCTCAATGGTATAAGTCATTAGAAAGATAAAAAATACATATATGGGATTAAAGTTAAAAAATGATAAGACTTTTAAATNCAACATTCCCATTCTATAACTGAAGAGTATTGCAAATAATATTAATAATATAAAGGTTAGGATACTATTAAATAAAAAGAGGGCAAATATTCATAAAATGTGACCTTTTGCCACAATTACTCCAAAATATCTTCGCCAATTATTTCCTGTGAAATCTGAAAAGCATACCCTTTTTTCTTCTTACTTCTTTCCTATCCATAGTGTAAGCATAATTAAGTTTTGAGATAGGAAAGCAATAAACCATAGAGTTCATTGTCTGTTAAAAAAAGACACGAACAAGGTAAAGGCAAAACAGCTGCAAGAAGGCAAAGGATGAGACAGGGAGCAGGGAAGAGGCACCAGCCTGGAGACCCCGTGAGGCTGCTCCAGCTCTGTGAGAGGAAACACAGAACAGGGGAAGTCAGCAGAGGATGGAAAATGCGGGTGAAAAGGTCACAGGAATAGGAGTGGGGTTAGACAAAGGAACTGGTATATGAGGGATCTGCTGTCAATAAAAGAATATCTCAAGTGCAAAGAGGAATACCACAAATGCCAATACCACACCATTCTCAAGGCCTTCCATTTTCCTAGTGTTAATCAGTTCTATCAGTTACACTGAAATATTGAAAAGCAAAGCATCTGAAATAGCCCACTAGTCTCCCCAAATAATACTGACCAGGTTGGGAGCAGTTACAGGCACCAATATTATTTGAGGAGACCAATGGGCTATTTCAGATGCTTTGTTTTTCAATATTTCTATGTAACTGATAGAATTGATTGTTCAATTGTTCTTCAAATCTATAATATCTTTAAAATTGATATGAATCTAATGCCCATTGTAGATGAATAACTAAATAAGTGCAACTTATTTACAGTATGGAATTCTGTGCATCAGTTAAAATGACATATGAATAGACCATTTAAGCCTTATTGTTTAAAACTCAAAGGGTAGAAGATTATTTTAGTCAAGAGACCCCTGGAGTATAGATCAAACGAGTCAATCCTAAAGGAAATCAACCCTGAATATTCATTGGTAGGACTCATGCTGAAGCTGAAGCTCCAGTATTTTGGCTACCTGATGTGAAGAGCTGACTCACTGGAAAAGACCCTGATGGTGATAAATATTGAGGGCAAGAGGAAAAGAGGGTGACAGAGGATGAAATGGCTGCATCACGACTCAATGGATACGAATTTGAGCAAACTCCAGGAGATAGTGAGGGACAGGGAAGCCTGGTGTGCTCCTGTCCATAGCGTGCAAAGAGTCAGATACGAACAACAATTTTAGTCTTGGCAACACAAAACTTGGTGTGGTTTTAAGTTGTTTACTTCCAGTCAGTGCCATGTCCCAATAAACACAAGATTCTTTCCTGGAGATTATCCTCACCAGGGGTTTTCCAGTGGTGCACACTGGTATAGTGTGTAGGCTGGGCTGTGCTTAGTTGCTCAGTCATGTCCAACTCTGTGCCACCCCATGGACTGTAGCCCGCCAGGCTCCTCTATCCATTGGGATTCTCCAGGCAAGACTAAGGGAGTGGACTGCCATGCCCTCCCCTAGGGGATCTTCCCAACCCAGGAATCAAACCTGGGTCTCCCATTGCAGGCAGATTCTTTACCAGCTGAGCTACCAGGGAAGCTCACTGGAACTTACTGGTGGTTATCTTAAAGTCATCTAAGATAGCAGGTTAGAGTAAGAAAGCCATACCCCAATTTGTTCTTTGCCATGGGCTTGAGTCATAATCAGCTCCTTCTGGCCCCAGATTTTGACTCTCTCTCTAACCTTCCTTTTATATTCATAAGCCAACTAATTCTTTCCTGAGTTCCTTTCTTTCTTATAATACCTTGTTCAAAGCAGAATGTTGAAGCCAAAATACATCAGCCACTTTCCCTAGAACTACAGGGAAAGTTAGCTTCCTAAATTATCACAAGTATAGCTTTATCAAATGTCTGGCCACGGCTTACATGTATTTCCATCTTTCCACTTCTGGTACCAATTTCCTCACCACAAACTGCCTGATCTTTCTGCCAGTGCCTCATCCTTTAGGTACTGTCACAGAAGCAACCCATTTTAAGGTACACTTTTCTGTATTAGCGCCTATAAGTACTGTAACCACAGGTCAACTCTCTCACTGAAGTAACAATGTTTCCTGTCAATCATTCTTCCACCTACTCCATTAACACAGAGAGTCTACCAGTAACCAGAAGCTGCGCTCCATTAAACATAAAAACACATACGGCAGGATCCCAGATAAAATGCTTCATTTAAGTAGTTACTATATTTAAACATAAGCTTACTCAAAGTCATTGAAAAAAATTACATTAGAAATGTAGCTTTTGTTGTTTTACAGACTATCCATACTAAATAAAGGTTGCCTAGCAAACTTCCTCAGAAGTGTAGTAGCACTAAAGATACTATAGGCCAGGTCAACAGTATAAAATATCTCAGGGAGGGACTGGGGAATAAGGAAACAATAAACAAATCTTTAATTTGCTATACTTTTTTCCATACTGTGTTTCCCATATTCATTTGTCTATAGTTCCCAGTAAGAGAGAGATATGTTATTATTTAACTATAGTTTCTATCTTCACTGCCTTCAGAGTTCTTAGAGACTTTACAACTATTAAACTGGTTCTATTCATTCAATCGGCAATAGAGCTTATCTTTCCTAAGCCGTTTGGCTCTAACTTGTTTCTGCATAATGGAAAGAATATTACAGTAAAGTGTCCATTTTCATGGCTAATGGGTCTGTGAGAGATCGAGGTGCCCCTGTCCTCCACAATAGCATTCTCCACTAGATCGTTCTGTGATGACAGGTGCTTTCTGTATCTATGCTGCCAATATGGCAGTCACTAGACACATGAGGCTACTCCGTACTCGAAATGTAGATATAGTGACTGAGGAACTGAATTTTAATCTTAATTAATTTAAGGAGATACATGTGGCTAGTGGCTACCATATTAGTACAGCTCTAATGCTAAATTACATACATTGGAAATACTACACACTGAAAATACATTTTGCTGATTCTCAGCTATATGTAACTGGTTCATAGCTTTTATCTCACTCCAATATCTACTCTATAAATTTGGGTAACTTGAAAGATAATATGGGCAACACATCTATATAAATATGACCTCTCATTTTTACCTTGGCCTCTTCATGTCCTCTATTTAATCCCATTCCATACTCAAACTCTGAACCTTTTATCCCGTAATTTGTTCTATTTGTTTGATATCATAAAGCAGGATACCGATTCAGGTATCCTGCTTTATGATATCAAACAAATGTCCTTTCCCATTTACTGTTTAACCTAATGATCAGTCTCAAAGAAGCCCTCCAGTTATATTTTTACCTAGCACATTGGTCATATTTCTATTGTTGATTTATCTCCCTACCCTTTACAATAACTGTTTCAAATCTTCTCTACTCTTCAACTATTTTCCTCCTCCAAATTCCCTCTTTATTCAATAGGTATGAATCTGCCTCCTCCACAAGGAAAAAAGAAACATCAATGAGAAAGTTTGTCCTCTAATGCCCTCATCTAATACTCTTTTTCTACATATATAATAGGGAAGTGTCCCTCCTATCTAAAGCCAATCCTCCACTTTACCCTGGCTCTTATCTTTCCCAGGTCATCTCAAGAACTTTACACCAGAGGTTCTCAGAGTGAGGGTACCCTTATGGCTACCCTTATACTTCCCCAAAATAAAGACATTCATTGTAAAAAATGCTAAAGAAAGTTCTTAAAGCAAAAGGAAAATAATACTAGATGAAAATATAAGACTTATAAAAAGAAAATATGGTTCAAATATGGTAAATATGTGGGCACTGGAACAACTCAACATCTATTCAACTCTTACATCAAATCATTACAAAAATTAACTCAAAGTGAATCATAGACCTAAAAGTAAAAGCTTAAAAGCATGAATTGGCTAAAGGAAAATATAGGCAAAAGTCTTTCTGCATCACAGTAGGAAACATTTCTTAGGTAAAAGACAAAAATTAACCATAACATTTAAAATTTTTCAAAATTTAAAACTTCTTCTGCTTGAGAGACACTGTTAAGAAAATGAAAAGGCCAATCACAAAATGGAAGATAACATTCTCAGTATGCATCCAACAGAGGACTTGAATACAGAAAATAGAATTCTATTTTGGAATGGAATAAGAAAACAAAAACCCCGAAGCTTATAATATCAAATGTTCTGAACATACATTTCACAAAGAAGACATTCCTTTGGGACCCCCATGGACTTTTGTTCATGGAATTCTCCAGGCAAGAATACTGGAGTGGGTTGCCACTTCCTTCTCCAAGGGAACTATGTGACCCAGGGATCGATGCTGGGGCCTCCAGCATTACAAGTAGATTCTTTACCATCTGAGCCACCAGGGAGGCCCCAAAGAAGACATATGAATGACTAATTATAATAAGTATACTAAAAGATGCTTAACATCATTAGTCATCAGTGAAATGCAAAATTATATCAAGAAAGATACCACTACACACTCACAAGAACAGAGAAAAAGACTGACAATGTCAAGTATTCACCAGGATATGAAGTCAATGGAACTCATATTCCAAGGTCATTGGAAATGCAAAATCATGCAGCCTCTTTGGAAAAAGACCTTGACAATTTCTTAAAATTTTAAACGTACTCTTATCATATGACCCAGAATTTCTACTCCTAGGTATTATCCAAGAGTAGTCAAAACATGTATTCACAGAGGGATTTGTACAGGAATGTTCTTAGCAGCTTTATTCATAATGGCCCTAAATGAAAACAAATTAAATACCTATCAATAGGTGAATGGATAAATAAATTTCTGTATATCCACATAATGGAATACTACTCAACAGTATAAAGAAACAACACAGATGAATTTCAAAAATGTTACATCAAATGAAAGGAGTCAGACACAAAGAGTACATACTGTCTGATTCCATTTATGTTACGCTCTAGTAAAAGCAAATCTAATCTAGAGTGATACTGGTACGTGGCTACCAGGCTATAGCAGGAAGAATGTTCTTTAAAAAAAGGGAATTGAATGCAAAAGAGTACAACAGAAATCTGGGGGATAAAAATTTTCTTTTGTCTTGACTCTGATGGTACTGAAACATATGTATGTGAGTGTGTGTGAAGTCGGTCAATCATGTCTGACTCTTTGTGACCCTGTGGACTGTAGCCCCTCAGGCTCCTCTGTCCATGGGATTCTCCAGGCAAGAACACTGGAGTGGGATACATCTGTCAAAATACACTGAACCATGCACATTTTTCCCTCAACTAACTTTTAATCCACTAGTATCTTTTCCCAATGTTCAAATCATTTGCTGAGTTTTTAATTTCAATGACTATCTTTTCATTTCTTGCCTTATATTTACCCATGTCTTACTTCTTAAAGCATTTTAAAAACACTTAAATATCTCTCAATACTTTAAGTATTCCTATGACCTCAGATGTAAATTTTCTCATTTGATGTACAACTCATTTCTTTACATAGTTTGTAATGTTGAATTTTCCATAAAAGTCTTTTGTGTGTTCTGTGAGTTATAGAAGTATCCTTGCTGAATATTTTGTTTACTTCTAAAACATCACACTGCTTCTACAAGAATTGGACCATTCTAAAGATAATTCCTCAGTTGAATAGCCCTTGGTCATAAAAGCAGGATATACTAAGACCCTATACCCAGCCTAGGGTTCTAGTTTTTTTGTGACTTCTCTGCTACTCACATCCAGAAGTGACGTGTGAGTCTCTCAGTCATTTCCAACTCTTTGTAACTCCGTGGACTGTAGTCTGTCAGGCTCCTCTGACCATGGGATTTTCCCAAGCAGGAATACTGGAGGGGGTTCCCATTCCCTTCTGCAGGGGATGTTCCTAACCCAGGGATTGAACCTGTGTCTCCTGCACTGCAAGCAAATTCTTTACCATCTGAGCTACCAGGGAAGTCATATCCTGAGTAAAAATAAAATCCCCAGTAGCTAGTAGGAAGGGGCTTTCTAGGCTGCATTTTCCTAGAAGGGCAGCCTTTCCAGACCCTATGGTTCTCATCGGTAGCTCATTTTAGTCCACAGGGCTTGAAGCCTAGATTTTGCTAACACTATGACTATCAATTTCAGTCTCCAGTTAAGTTTGCATACCCCAATGAGCCATTTAGACTCTTACCATTTGCTTTTGGATAACTTCTTTATTTCCAGTACATGAACACTTTTCTCACTTTAAGTCTGGCTATACACCCCATTCACTGGATCATGGAAAAAGCAAGAGAGTTCCAGAAAAACATCTATTTCTGCTTTATTGACTATGCCAAACCTTTTGACTGTGTGGATCACAATAAACTGTGGAAAATTCTCAAAGAGATGGGAATACCAGACCACCTGACCTGCCTCTTGAGAAACCTGTATGCAGGTCAGGAAGCAACAGTTAGAACTGGACATGGAACAACAGACTGGTTCCAAATAAGAAAAGGAATACGTTAAGGCTGAATATTGTCACCCTGCTTATTTAATCTATATGCAGAGTACATCATGAGAAACACTGGGCTAGAAGAAGCACAAGCTGGAATCAAGATTGCCGGGAGAAATATCAATAACCTCAGATATGCAGATGACACCACCCTTATGGCAGAAAGTGAAGAGGAACTAAAAAGCCTCTTGTTGAAAGTGAAAAAGTTGACTTAAAGCTCAACATTCAGAAAACGAAGATCATGGCATCTGGTCCCATCACTTCATGGGAAATAGATGGGGAAACAGTGGAAACCGTGGCAGACTGTATTTTGGGGGGCTCCAAAATCACTGCAGATGATGACTACAGCCATGAAATTAAAAGACGCTTACTCCTTGGAAGAAAAGTTATGACCAACCTAGATAGCATATTCAAAAGCAGAGACATTACTTTGCCTACTAAGGTCCGTCTAGTCAAGGCTATGGTTTTTCCTGTGGTCATGTATGGATGTGAGAGTTGGACTGTGAAGAAGGCAGAGGGCCGAAGAATTGATGCTTTTGAACTGTGGTGTTGGAGAAGACTCTTGAGAGGCCCATGGACTGCAAGGAGATCCAACCAGTCTATTCTAAAGGAGATCAGTCCTGGTTGTTCATTGGAAGGACTGATGCTGAAGATGAAACTCCAATACTTTGGCCACCTGATGCGAAGAGTTGACTCATCGGAAAAGACTCTGATGCCGGGAGGGATTGGAGGCAGGAGGAGAAGGGGACAACAGAGGATGAGACGGCTGGATGGCATCACCAACTCGATGCACATGAGTTTGAATAAACTCCAGGAGTTGGTGATGGACAGGGAGGCCTGGCGTGCTGTGATTCATGGAGTCGCAAAGAGTCAGACATGACTGAGCGACTGAACTGACTGACTAATACACTCCATAATTGATTTGTTATATTCTATCCAAAAGTTTCTACTCCACATGTTTGGAGTAAGAAATCTTTCATGATAGCGAAACCCTGATACCAAAAGTGAAGAGGACAATATGAGAGAGAAAAATTACAAGGTGATCATGATTATGGTACAAAAACTAAAAAGTCCTAGGTTAAAAATCTTAAACTGAGTGAGGCAAAGTAGTTTAAAAAGAAAAATCATCTCAACCAACTTGCGTTTCCTTCAAGAATGCAAAGCTGGTTTAACATTAGAATACTTTTTGTAATTCAGGGGTCAGCACAATTAAGGGCTTCCCTGGTGGCTGAGAGGTTGAAGCATCTGCCTACAATGCAGGAGACCAGGGTTTGATCCCTGGGTTGGGAAGATCCCCTGGAGAAGGAAATGGTAATCCACTCCAGCATTCTTGCCTGGAGAAACCCATGGATGCAGAAGCCTGGTAGGCTACAGTCCAGGGGGTCGCAAAGAGTTGGACACTACTGAGCAACTTCACTTTCACTTTCTTTCACTTTCACTTTGTATGCCACATAGAGCCTAACACTTATTCTTCTTTGTTTAATTTTTCATTGTTTATGAACCTGACAAGTAAAACCAATTCACAGCTCACAAACTATACAAACACAAGGTATAGGCAAGAGTTTGTTAATTCCTGATATATTTCAACTTGCTAAGAGAGTAACAGATAAAAATCATGACTACTGCAGACTTCCCTGGTGGCTCAATCGGTTAAGAATTCACCTGCAGTGTAGGTGACCAAGGTTCAATCCCTGGGTCAGGAAGACGCACCCCCCCCACCTCCCCCAGAGAAGGAAATGGCAACCCACTCCAGTATTATTGCCTGGGAAATCTGAGGGTCAGAGTTACCTGGCAGAGCACAGTCCGTGGGGTCACAAGAATCAGACACAACTTAGTGATTAAACCAACCAACCAACACTGCACTGCATAGATGCATAAATTATATTCATAATATCCAATATCCATTTATGATTTTTAAAATAATGCATAATCTAGGAAGGTAACTCCTTTAACCTGATAAGGATTATCAACTTAGAGCAATTCCTAGCAACCTATACCAAACTTAATTCTTAATGAAGAAATTTTAGAAAAAATCCTTAAAATTGTCTTTACTTCTCAACATTGTATCCCAGCCATTGCAGTAAGGAAGAGAAAATAAAGGATTAAGGCTTGGAACAGAGAAACAAAACTGGTACTAGAGAACAAATAATAAGATGATCTACATAAAAAATCCTTTCTGGAAAGTACAGATAAAGTATTGGGGCTTCCCTTGTGGCTCAGATGGTAAAGAATCTGCCTGCAATGCAGGAGACCCAGGTTTGATCCCTGGGTTGGGCAGTTTCCCTGGAGAAGGAAACTGCAACCCACTCTAGTATTCTTGCCTGGAGAATCCCACAGATAGAGGAGCCTAGCGGCTATAGTCCATGGATTCACAGAGTCAAACATGACTGAGTGACTAACACACACTGCATAGAAAATCCTTTCTGGGAAGTACAGACAAAGTATTAATAGAATTTACAAAGTTCTTTAGCAATGCGGCTAAGAGTAAGACTAATGTATCTATTTATTTAAGACCAGTTACTTGGTTGAGCTTAGTCTGTGGAAGCTCTTGAAAAAAACTAAATTAGGCAAGCTTTCTTCCATAGAAAGCTTTATCTTAGTTTCTACTTAGACATTCCTGACCTGAGATTTCCTATTCAGGTTATTAGGCAATTTCTTAATGTGGGAATCAAGGATTCACAGTCTAGCTGCTTGTGGGAGTCTCAATCTTTGTCTCCTACCTCCAGCACTAGCAGAGAAGGAAATTGCAACGCACTCCAGGATTCCTGCCTAGAGAATCCCTTGGACAGAGGAGGCTGGCAGGCTACAGTTCGTGGGATCACAAGAGTTGGACAGGACTTGCTAACTTTCTTTTCTTTCTTTTCAGCACTAGTTTTGGAATTCACCTGCAGGGTAAGCCAAGCAACCATTCACAATGTTAACTGTGATTTCTGCCCTCTGAGCTTTGTGGGAGTTTGATATTTGACCTTGGAGATTTCCATTACTCTTTCAGTTCAGTTCAGTTGCTAAGTCGTGTTCGACTCTTTGCGACCCCATGAATCGCAGCACGCCAGGCCTCGTGTCCATCACCAACTCCCGGAGTGCACTCAGACTCACGTCCATTCAATCAGTGATGCCATCCAGCCATCTCATCCTCTGTCATCCCCTTCTCCTCCTGCCCCCAATTCCTCCCAGCATCAGTCTTTTCCAATGAGTCAACTCTTCGCATGAGGTGGCCAAAGTACTGGAGTTTCAGCTTCAGCATCATTCCTTTCAAAGAAATCCCAGGGCTGATCTCCTTCAGAATGGACTGGTTGGATCTCCTTGCAGTCCAAGGGACTCTCAAGAGTCTTCTCCAACACCACAGTTCAAAAGCATCAATTCTTCGGCGCTCAGCTTTCTTCACAGTCCAACTCTCACATCCATACATGATCACACGAAAAACTATAGCCTTGACTAGATGGACATTAGTAGGCAAAGTAATGTCTCTGCTTTTGAATATACTATCTAAGTTGGTCATAACTTTTCTTCCAAGCAGTAAGCATCTTTTAATTTCATGGCTGTAGTCACCATCTGCAGTGATTTTGGAGCCCAAAAAAATAAAGTCTGCCACGGTTTCCACTATTGCCCCATCTATTTCCCATGAAGTGATGGGACCAGATGCCATGATCTTTGTTTTCTGAATGTTGAGCTTTAAGTCAACTTTTTCACTCTCCACTTTCACTTTCAACAAGAGGCTTTTTAATTCCTCTTTACTTTCAGCCGTAAGGGTGGTGTCATCTGCATATCTGAGGTTATTGATATTTCTCCCGGCAATCTTGATTCCAGCTTGTGATTCTTCCAGCCCAGCATTTCTCGTGATGTTCTCTGCATATAAGTTAAATAAGCAGGGTGACAATATACAGCCTTAACGTACTCCTTTTCCTCTTTGGAACCAGTCTGTTGTTCCACGTCCAGTTCTAACTGTTGCTTCCTGACCTGCATACAGGTTTCTCAAGAGGCAGGTCAGATGGTCTGGTATTCCCATCTCTTTCAGAATTTTCCACAGTTTATTGTGATCCACACAGTCAAAGGCTTTGGCATAGTCAATAAAGCAGAAATAGATGTTTTTCTGGAACTCTCTTGCTTTTTCCATGATCCAGCAGATGTTGGGAATTTGATCACTGGTTCCTCTGCCTTTTCTAAAACCAGCTTGAACATCTGGAAGTTCACGGTTCATGTATTGCTGAAGCCTGGCTGGGAGAATTTTGAGCATTACTTTACTAGCATGTGAGATGAGTGCAATTGTGCAGTAGTTTGAGCATTCTTTGGCATTGCCTTTCTTAGG
>SJYQ01003127.1:23484-67187 GCA_006410935.1 Redunca redunca
CTCGTTAATTATTTTCATCTAGTAAACTTTTTTTGTCTTCACAGTGCCAGTCTAGTATATATAGGTATTTTTAACAGGTTTGTTGGATTAAGTTATATTTCTTTTTGCTTCTATAGTAGCTGCAACAATGTTGAATATAAGCATGCATGCAATGATACCAAGAGAAGTTGATTAACATTAGCTTTTATAGTATATGTCAAAAGCTATTCTTTCTAAATAAACGAGATTAAAGGCTCACTGTTAAGAAATTTTCAGGAATACAAAGGTAATAAACCTTTTACCCTTTAGAAGAAAAATCAATTATAATTAAATTTTAATGAATGGTAGGGTTTTTTTTTCCTATATCACAGCAATGTGTTGTGTAGACACTAACCACTCTGAGAGGTGAAATGAAGTGGCAAAATAATTTCACAAGGCACTCTTTTGAGTTTTTAAGAAATGGGAAAGAGGCATACACTCCAAGTTTCTGACTGCTACTTTCGATGAATTACAGAAAGCATATTATTTTATAAATAATTTATGCTTTGATGAATTACAAGTGTTTTTACAATTTACTTCACATCATACAGTATAGAGTACAATTAATTCAATATTAAACAAATGAAGAAACAAAAAAATCCTCTAGTGACATAGTTGTAGAACTATTTGTGTAATGATACAGAAATAAGGGGGAAAATAAAGTCACTGAAATTCCTCATGTCTAAACTTGTCTAGACTGTTTAAACTGTTTGACTTGTTACATTTAACAAATTCTTGTTTACGCTAAATACATGTGTTAGTCATTTTTCCCCTATCTAACAGCATAAGTCTCTCAAGAAAGAAAAGGACTCTAGGTTCTGCAATTACCTTTTCCAATAGAAGGGGCAATATTGCATGACTAAGGTTAATATCCTCAAAAATTCATAGAGAATTGTTTCAATCACTAGTCTTAATGCTAATACGTGTGATATACAAGGAGTTCTTATATATAAAACAAACACACACACCCATATATGAACATAATGAGTTAATTTGTAAAAGAATATGAATGTGTTCAGAACAAATGAAAAGATATGCAACCTAACAATCAAAATTATAAATAAGGAATAATATAGAGCTTTCTTTCCTCTTTCAAATTGATAAAGATGAAAAAGACTGTCAAAACTTTGTGTACCAAAGATATAATGTGAAAATCAGAATTCTAAGTACTGTTCATGGAAGTGTAATGCAAAGAAACTTTTATGAAAGGAAGACGGACTATAATTTCCAAATGTAAAACATCCAAACTCATTTCTTAGGACTTAGCCAAGGAAGTAATTTCACAAGTATAAAATGCTTTTATGTACAATATGCTAATCACAGCATAGTTTATTACAATATTACTTAAAATAGTAAAAAAAAAATATGAAAAAATGTCAATATCCACCAATAGGGAATTCTCACAGTAAACTATATACATATAAACAATAGAATAAACGAAAAGTAAAAGTGTTAGTCGCTGAGTCATGTTCAACTCTTCGTGACCCCCATGGACTGTAGCCCACCAAACTCCTCTGTTCATGGAATTCTCCAGGCAAGAATACTGGAGTAGCATGTGATCAGATATAATTAATGAAGTACACTTATCTTACTGACACAGAAAGAAATTTATTATCCAATGAGTAGGAAAAAAATTATGAGACATGATTATATGATTTCCTCATATAAAACTGCATGTGTTGGTGTGTATATATGTTTATACACATGTCTGAAAGATTTGTAGAAATTATTAAAGTGTTAAGAATGATAGGGACAGCCTTTTGGGTGACTTTTATTTCTTCTGTGCAAGTTTCTATACTGTGTCAAGTTTTTATATCATGCACAAACACTTTTACAGAAATAACACAAATATTTTAAAAAGCACTGTATACTGGGACTTCCCCGGTGATCCAGTGGTTAAGACTCCACACTTCCAGTGCATGGGGTACAGGTTTGATCCCTGGTTGAAGAACTAAGAGCCCACATGCCACAGGGTGCAACCAAAATAAATAAAGCTTTAAAAAAAAAAAAAAAAGCACTGTATAACTGCCTTCCTCATTCATCAATTAAATAGCTAGCAATAGAGCAACTCATATGTATGAAGATCCTGTGCTAAGCAATGTGGAGATGGGATCTATAACACTGATTAAAAATCAGTAGCTCTTGTTTCTATCAGTGTTATTTACAAATAATACTACAGATATAAATGACCACTAACAGGAGTACTCAAAAACATATCTTGACTTAGACAAATGCTATTGAAGGGAATGATTATCAAAAGCAGGGGGCTATTGGTCATTTTTGTCCCATATACACCTTTGGTTGCCTGATAAAACCTATGGATTCTCCTTCTTATAATAATACTTTTAAACATGTTAAGTTAAAATATACAGAATTACAATGAAAGCAAATTTTATTAAAATGCAGTTATCAAACGATTTTAAGGTTCATGAGATCCAACCTGTCAATTCTAAAGGAAATCAGTCCTGAATATTCATTGGAAGGACTGATGCTGAAGCTGAAACTCCAATACTCTGGCCACCTTATGCAAAGAACTGACTCATTGGAAAAGACCCTCATGCTGGGAATGATTGAAGGTGGGAGAAGGGGATGACAGAGGATGAGATGGTTGGATGACATCCCCGATGCGACGGACATGAGTTTGAGTAGACTCCGGGAGCTGGTGATAGACAGGGAAGCCTGGCGTGCTGCAGTACATGGGGTCTCAGAGAGTCAGATATGACTGAGAGACTGAACTGAACTGAATGTATTAGATATAAGATAATATAAAGTGAAGTTGCTCAGTCGTGCCCGACTTTTTGTGATCCCATGGACAGTAGCCTGCACCAAGCTCCTCCATCCATGGGATTTTCCAGGCAAGTGTACTGGAGTGGGTTGCCATTTCTTTCTCCAGGGAATCTTCCCAACCCAGGGATCGAGCCCAGGTCTCCCGCACTGTAGACAGATGCTTTACCATCTGAGCCACCAGGGAAGTCCTATTTAAAATACAGACTAATTAAAATTAATATTTTTAAATTAGCATGTGAAAGTTGTTGCTTAGCCATACTAAGAACCTTGACCTATGAGCTGATCTTTATGAAGGCATTAAACATGTCAGGCTCGCATCAAATTTTTTTTAATATATTTAGAAGTGATGAAAATCCTAACCCACAGTATATACTACTACAAATGTAATTAAAGTTCCTATAGTTCACTTTACAAGGCAGAGGTAGGCATTTCTCAAAAAACATTAAAATACACCAAGGCTTTCAAATTCTTAACATGTATACACTACTATATATAAAATAGATAACCAACAGTAACTAATTGTATAGCACAAGGAACTATACTCAGTATTTTGTAATAATCTATAAGGAAAAAAATGATAAATAATATATGTATAACTGAATCTATTTGCTATAAATCTGAAATATAACACTGTAAATCAAGTATATTTCAATGAAAAATTTTTTTAAATCTATTGTGGAAAGTTTTTGTTCAAAATTCAGTGAGTTCATCTTTGGCTAAGTCAATCTATTCAATAAATTTATACCACAAAGTGAAAAAGATTGTGAATCTATGATTCGCATTAGATGCTATGAAGACAGAAGAACTTAACACTTTTGAAAGAGTTCTGAACTGTTTCCAAGTGCTTACAGGTTGCTCTTTTAAAGAAGTAACAGAATTTTTTACTTAGGGAATCCTGGAAAGCAACACAGAATGAAGAACATCCACTGGATGGATGAACAACTACTAGGTGTAGTCCTGTCCTCATACGTGGTCAGCTGCACTGCATCCGGAGAAGGCGATGGCACCCCACTCCAGTACTCTTGCCTGGAAAATCCCATGGATGGAGAAGCCTGGTGGGCTGCAGTCCATGGGGTCGCTAAGAGTCGGACACGACTGAGCGACTTCACTTTCACTTTTCACTTTCATGCAGTGGAGAAAGAAATGGCAACCCACTCCAGTGTTCTTGCCTGGAGAATCCCAGGGATGGGGGAGCCTGGTGGGAGCCCATCTATGGGGTCGCACAGAGTCGGACACGACTGAAGCGACGCAGCAGCAGCAGCACTGCATCAGTATCCAGCTATACACAGAAGACTGATAACAGACCATGTGTGTGATAATCTATTACCGATCACCAAAAGATGAGCATAAACAATATCTAGAGATAGTTGTAACAACTATATTGTAATTTTAAAGTAGCTGTGATTTTAATTAGTAAATAAGTCACCATGCTATTAATATCATCATGGTCCATCATCACCATGAATAACTGAAGGAAATGTTGAAGTTCATTAATGGTTAGTAAACCAAGATGTAATTATTTTTCATTCACGTCCATCAATACTCCCCCTCTGAATTCTATCCATGGACCATTTTGAGAAAGGTTCTGTGAACCCCAGATTAAAGAATACGCATGCAGTTCAGGAGACTCAGGTGCTATCCCTGTGTTGGGAAGATGCCCTGGAGAATGGCACGGCTACCCACCCAGTGCAGTATTTTGGAATTCTGTGGACAGAGGAGGATGGTGCATGGGGTCATGAAGAGTAAGACACAACTGAGCAACTGACACACCTTATCTAATAAATATACTACTCAATCATAAATCTGCATCCTTGAGCCTCTACTTTTCCATCAGCTTAAATAATAAGGAAGCTACATCCTTGGATTACTTCACTCTAAAAACTATTATAATATGCTCTCAGTTTTCACTGAAGATAAGTAACACTAGCAAGTAAAAAACTTCCGTATCTTCATGAAGCAGCTTTTATAGATATAAACTGTGAGGTTATTCAATATTTCCAATATGATAATCCACGTAATAAATTCCTCTTAGGGTCTAGTAGCAAAAAAAAAAAAAAAGTTTGCTCTGCATGTCTGGAGACATAACAGAGCATCCTGTATCTGGGGAACAGCAAGCAGCTCAGTTTAGCTGAACTGTAGGTTTATTAATGAGAGTGCAGAGAGGTGAAACTACACACAAAATGAAAACCAGATTAAGAAGGGTTTTGTATACCAAGCTAAAGAACTGATTCATAAAGTAAGAAGTGAAGACTAATACTGCTGTTGATACAAAGACATGTGACAAACCAAGCACCACCAGCATGCAATAACTCATTTAAACCCTTACAACAGCCAATGAGATTATACAATTATTAGTCACTGAAAATAAGTGATGAAAAAAGAACAACAAAAACGGCACATAGGATGATCTGGTCATATTGAAATATATACAGAACTTGAAAGAAGTATACACAAATATTAATCATACTCTCAGAGAGGGATTACAGAAGCTATCTTTACTTAAAGTGATATTTTATAAATACCTATACGCTGCCATAACTTTTTTCTGGAACAAGGTGGGGGATTAAAATATTTTTAATACACATGTATTATTTTAGAATAGATCTGAGAGGAAATTTTTTCTTTTGTTCTTTTACAAAAAAAAATCTTAAAAAACAATTGTGCTGCTTTGTTAGACAGTATCTGGATATTCAATCAAATTTTCTATGGTTCCTAAAAGTTTCCACTAACTATCTGTAAGTTGCAAAATATGTTAAAGCTTCATATATGTTTCTTAAAATAATTTTGACCTTGTAAATTATTTTAACTAATAAATATACTCTATGGAAGTGTGACACTGGAATTTGACATCGTCACGAACACTTCCAAAAATAAATTATTCATTCAAAAGTGTTCTTTAAAATGACAGGCAAATAAATTTTAATTTAAAAAAAACAAAATAGCTGTTCATTATAAAATCCTTTCAAATTTTCTGTATGCTGGAAAATTCTCAAAATGTTTGAAAAATATAGGGAAAGGCAAACATAATCATTTTTAAAGCCACAAAATACACATCAGGAGTAGCTCAAGAGTTAAAAATGATCCCTGGTCAGACTGTACTTGTTTGAGATATGAATGACATCAGGTGTGTAACAAAACTCTGTAAATTACTTCTTCTCACACTTTACTGTGTATACAGACCATCTTTTTAGAACACGCATTTTGGCATATTACTGTTAATGCTGAGGCTGCTGGTCCACAGCCACACTTCGAGTGTGGCTCTTCGACCCTTCGACTTTGTACTCTTTGTTAGGATTTAATAAAGTCTTTAAGTTTTAAAATATAAACCAATAACTACTTGCTAATACAAATATCTTTGCTAATACAAATATCTTTACTTTGCCTAATATGAAACCTCAATGTTGTGCCAAAGACAGCCTGGATTTCTGAGTTTTGAGTAGAAGAGCTGCTATGACCTCTACAAAGTTAACGTAAAGTATACAACCAAAGAAAGTTGTGAGTAGTAATAGCAGGGGCACGTATATCTGAGTCATCTATCTTCTAGATAATTAAGATTCACTTATAACTGAAGTGTATAACAAAATACATGAACATTCTATTCATAATCAGTTACACCTATATTTATTCAGAGATATTTCAGAGCAAATCAGCACATATGTTGAGAAATATGTTCGGTCTGAACAAGTTATATTAAAAAGTTGAGCTATCTATAGGGTTCTTCAGTCCATTCCTATCATGATTGATATCCTAGCCCTTCAGTGGAAGTAACATTCTCCCCTGTTTGAGGTAAATGATCTCTTGCAGGCACACCATTTGGATACCTGGAAGAGGCAATTTATCTCAAGTGGGCAAACACTTTAATGAAGGCAAGAAGGTTGCCACCTGTCCAGTATTTACAGAGACAACATGGAAACCGGGGTCTTTGCCCACTGCCTATAAATACATTGTCAAAGTTTAAGAAGGCAGCAGGGCCAACTACCTTTAGCAACCACTTCACTTTCTGAGTAGTGAATTCAAGTCACCATTGTTGAACTTATAGCTCCACGAAAAGGTATACAGTAATATACAGGTTCTACTGAGACATCAGGATACAAAAAAAGAGAAAAAATGACATTTATTGGAAAATGACATATACAAGGGACTTGGAAAAATGCATTTACTCTGAATAACTATGAGCTAAGAACTTTCCTTGGCCAAATTTTACAGATACAGATAGTGAGAATGAAAAAGGATGAAGTGATTTTCCCAATAACACACATGTAGTAAGCAGTGGAACCCAGATTCAAATTTAGAATTCAAGTTCCTAATCAGTATTCTATTATATATCCAACATGTTTAATTTTCTTTCCTATAAATAGTTAATAGTTTAATTCAGAACTCACTCTAAAAAAGATAAGCACCTAACTTTCTAAAAGAGTACTGTACTGATATATTTAAGCTTTGAACAAAGATAACAGGAGAAGCAATAACTACTATTTAATATATTAGAAGTTACTACTTGGTATTGCCATACATGTACTAGCTTTCCTGGAGCTATAAAGAAAAAAAGTGAAAATGAATGAAATGATGCCATTTGCCACAACATGAATGGAGCTAGAGACTGCCATACTAAGTCAGAAAGTCAAATATCTGATATCGCTTATATGTGGAATCTAAAATATGATACAAATGAACTGATTTGCAAAATAGAAACAGACTCACTGACATAGAAAATAAATTTATGGTTAGTAAAGGGGGAGGGGGAGGGATAAACTAGGAGTTTGGGATAAGCAGACATCATCAGTCATGTCCGATTCTTTGCGACCCCAATGACTACCTGTCCATGGAATTCTCCAGGCCAGAATAACGGAGTGGGTAGCTGTTCCCTTCTCCAGGGGATCTTCCCAATCCAGGGATCAAACCCAGGTCTCCAGCATTACAGGTGGTTTTTTGTACCAAATGAGCTACCAGGGAAACCCAGATATGAACTACTATATATAAAAAAAGAGAGAAACAACAAAGATCTACTTTATAGCACAGAGAACTGTACTCAATATTCTATAATATAAAGAAAAGAATATGAAAAAGAGTATATCTGTGCATGTGTATATATATATATGAATCACTTTGCTATGTACCAGAAACTAACACAATCAGTTCACTTCAGTCACTCAGTCGTGTCCGACCTTTCGCGACCCCATGAATCGCAGCACGCCAGGCCTCCCTGTCCATCACCAACTCCCAGAGTTCACTCAGACTCATGTCCATCGAGTCGGTGATGCCATCCAACCATCTCATCCTCTGTAGACTCCTTCTCCTCTTGCCCCCAATCCTTCCTGGCATCAGGGTCTTTTCCAATGAGCCAACTCTAAACATCAGGTGGCCAAAGTTTCAGCTTCAGCATCAGTCCTTCCAGTGAACACCCAGGACTGATCTCCTTCAGAATGGACTGGTTGGCTCTCCTTGCAGTCCAAGGGACTTTCAAGAGTCTTCTCCAACACCACAGTTCAAAAGAATCAATTCTTCGGTGCTCAGCTTTCTTCACAGTCCAACTCTCACATCCATACATGACCACTGGAAAAACCATAGCCTTGACTAGACGGACCTTCATTGGCAAAGTAATGTCTCTGCTTTTTAATAAGCTGTCTAGGTTGGTCATAACTTTCCTTCCAAGGAGTAAGTGTCTTTTAATTTCATGGCTGCAGTCACCATCTGCAGTGATTTTGGAGCCCAAAAATATAAAGTCTGACACTGTTTCCACTGTTTCCCCATCTATTTCCCATGAAGTGATGGGACCGGATGCCATAACTAACACAATACTGTAAATAAAAAAGTGACAGTGATGCCATCAACACATAGTCCTGACAAGTAATATGACTTAAATTTTTAGCATGTTCTTCAAAAAGAAAAATAAAGATAAAACAAAGAAAAAGAGTTCTAAGAAATATTCTCTTTCATTTCTGAATTTTCACATATTCTAAGTAGACTTTCCCAAGATTCTGCCATTTCAGTGTCCCACATGGCTGAAAGAATCAAGTTACAACTCACAGTATTAGATGATTCAAGGGACAAAGAATCGATTACAAATCAAAGCTGAACTGATATTCCTGATACCTGGCCTAGGATGAAAACATCCTACTGTAAACTGGTTAAACAGAAGATGGAATGTCCAACTGATATATATTACCTAGATATCACAATCACTCTCTAGAAGAATATTACCAGAAATAACTAATGGAATAGCATGTGAGCAACTTGCTTGCAAACCATTTAGCAAATATAATTCTCTGTTGTGTACCTGAAACTTTTCCGTAAGTCTGAGGCTGTTTCAAAATAATTTTTAAATGAAGACATTAAAAAGCATGCAGCCTATGATATCATTTATATCACTTATCAGTCTGTTAGTGGATGGATGAGTGGGTGGAAACTCCAAGAGATGGAAGGAAGGAAGGGTGAGTGGATAGAAATTTTTTCTTAATCCTTATATGTATACTAATTTATAACAAAACCATGTTTTAACAATCGGAACTGTAAGGGATGTGTAAATGGCCTTGAAATTTTAAGATAAACTAATGTATTTTCAATTGAAATTTACATTTTTATGAAATTTCACTATTTAATTAATGCAATAAATCTAAATAAAGACCAATATTTGAACTAAAAAAGTTAGTAAAATAGAAAACAAAGACAAGTAAGTGCTTTACAAATTAACTCATTTAGTCCTCTAAATAATTCCGAGAAAAGTAATCCTATTCCCGCTTTACAAGTAAAGAAACTGGGGAACAAAGAGTTTAAACAACTTGCCCATATCACATGGTGAGCATGAGTCAGTAATCAAAATCAGGAAGCATACATACTTAACCCTACACCATGTTGCCTCCACTGTATAATAGCACTTAAGCAATTTTAGAACAGAAAACTAATAACTAGTAGTTTAAAAAATATATACAGGGGCCATGTATGTGTTCATGTTCATTAATACAAAATGCTGTTTTCATGCTGAGACAGGGGGTAAGGGAACAACAATTTTTTAGCACCCATTATACACCAGGAAGAAAAGTTATGACCAACCTAGATAGCATGTTGAAAAGCAGAGACATTACTTTGCCAACAAAGGTCCGTCTAGTCAAGGCTATGGTTTTTCCAGTGGTCATGTATGGATGTGAGAATTGGACTGTGAAGAAAGCTGAGTACCGAAGAATTGATGCTTTTGAACTGTGGTGTTGGAGAAGACTGTTGAGAGTCCCTTGGACTGCAAGGAGATTCAACCAGTCCATTCTGAAGGAGATCAGCCCTGGGATTTCTTTGGAGGGAATGATGCTAAAGCTGAAATTCCAATACTTTGGCCACCTTGTGCAAAGAGTTGACTCATTGGAAAAGACTCTGATGCTGGGAGGGACTGGGGGCAGGAAGAGAAGGGGACGACAGAGGATGAGATGGCTGGATGGCATCACCGATTCAACGGACGTGAGTTTGCGTGAACTCCAGGAGTTGGTGATGGACAGGGAGGCCTGGTGTGCTGCGATTCATGGGGTCACAATGAGTCGGACATGACTGAGCGACTGAACTGAACTGAGTACACCAGGTACCATACAACATGTTCAACAAGCGTTATCATATTAATTCCTCATGACAACTGGGAAGACAGTATTATCTTTATTTATAGGTAAAGACTGTGAGGCCTGGTAAAGTTAATAACTTGCCCAACTTCACACAACTAATAACTAGCAAGACGGAATATAATATCAAGGTTCACATTGATAATTTTTGTACTAGTTCAATAACAATTATCTGCCTGGGCCATATCCTTCCTAATATTCTTCAGTACTTTGATACATCTATTATTTTCCCTCTCTAAGCAACCCTCATTTTTCTCTTCTCTAAGCAGTGTTCTTTTTAAAAAGTGTTAGTTTATATATCTATTTAATTTGGGGCTGTGTGGGCCCCCTCTAGTTTCAGAGAGCAGGGGCCACCCTCTAGCTGCGGTGCGCAGGCTTCTCATTGCAGTGGTGTCTCTTGCAGCGAGGCACAGGCTCGAGGGCAGGCAGGCCCCAGGAGCCGCAGCGTGAGGGTGCAGCAGTTGCAGCTCCCAGGCTCCAGAGCACAGGCTCAGTTGCAGCACACAGGTCTAAATGCTCCATGACACGTGGGATCCTTCCGTATCAGGGATCGAATCCATGTCTTCGGCACTGGCAGGCAGATTCTCCAACACTGAGCCACCAGGGAAGGCCCCAAGTAGTGTCTTTATCCAACAATATTTAAACTGTCCCTAAAATAAGTTTTCTTGAACTTGCTGTTTCTTTTTTTTTTTGAATAGTCTTAACAGTTTATTATTGCAGCCAAAATCTATAAGAAACCTAAATGTCCATTACCCAGAGAACAGATAAACAAATTCATACATGTAGTATATTTATACAATGAAACATAATATAGCAAAATTTTAAAACTGCAAACAGTAAGTGAATAAACCTCACAGACACTATGTAACAGAAGCCAGATCTAATGGGTACTTATTTATGTACCCAAGTAGTGTTCTTTATCCAACAACATTTAAACTTTCCCTAAAATAAGTTTTCTTGAACTTGCTATTTCCTCCAGCTAGAGGCATACCAGGTTCTAACATCAAAGGCAGCTAGTTCCTGAAAGTAGGCACACACTTACAAACACCATTCTTGGTCTACCTTCCACTTGATAGTTCTTACCTATACTTATTGCTACCAATATTCTTAAATATATTTATGTACACTTTTATTTCAGACTCTAAATCAAGTATGTTGAGGTTTTGCCTATATATTAAAATATGCATATTTCTTACAACATTTATGGTAAAATCTAAAAATAATCTTTGAATCATAAGTTTTATACTACAGAAGCCTAGGTTTAGAAGTTCGAAATCACAATAAATGATCCATATTTACATAGGAGAATTGTTTAAAGAATTAAAATAAATCCCAAATTATTTCATTAATACTTAGAATATTTTATTACACAGTCAAATATTAAGATGTCTGCTATAATTTTTTTTTTACTATTAATGTGGCTGAAATGACCATAATTAGTCCAATGACATAGCTTAAGCAGTAGGTAACTGTATGTTACTCTTTTAGTGCAGAGAAATCAGTTTTCATTAAAACTTTCACACAAACAAGTCACACAATCTGCCACAAGAAAATAACCTTGAATTTTAGACCTTTGGAAATTGCTGGTTATTGGGGGTTTCATCTAGTGGAAAAGAGGAGACTATTCATATTAACTCTAGGTGGTACAGTGGTAAAGCTTGCCAATGCAGGAGAAACAAGAGACACAGGTTCAATCCCTGGGTCAAGAAGATCTCCTGGAAGAGGAAACAGCAACCCACTCTAGTATTCTTGCCTGAAAAACCCCACTGGCAGCAGAGCCTGGTGGACTACAGTCCACAGAGTTGCCAAGAGTTGGCACAGTTGAGTGCGCACACACACACAATTAAACAAACAAACAAAAAAAACACACTACCATATGAGAGAGGAAAATTTTCTACTGATTCACTTATTATTCAACTGTCTGAAATTCATAGCCAGAAACAGAAGGAATAGTAAAACATTTGAAAGAACGTTACCAGCAATTCTTAATAAAAAAGCTAACAATGAGCTTTCCATAGGAAAAGCAGGTCCTAAGGGGGAAAAACAGGTGTATGTATTCACCATTTCTCCATAAAGACAAAATAATACATCAAAAATTGCATTAATTCACTACTTCATTAAATATAGATTTAATCATCTCTCTATCTGAATAAAAGAAAGATAAATACATTTTCTTCTTTGAAGGTTTATCAGAATTTGTACCAAAAGGCATTCCTGGAAATTTACTTTTGTATTTTCCAAGGACATAAAAAAAGAGAATCATACCTGTTTTACTAATAGCTTCCTGAACTTCAGTCATGGAACTGATTATTGCAACAAGAAGGTCAGTACTGGTGAGCCAACTGAGAGCTTGCAAACAACGTAACTGCTCCCTTTGATGTTCTACAAAAATAGAAAAAAATCCATTATGCAATGCCACAAAAAAGTATTAAAATTCATTTAAAAATTATGGGAATGTTTAGCTATTTAAGAAATAGAACAAAAATTGTACATAGAACTTCACCTAGTATGCTGCTGCTGCTGCTAAGTCACTTCAGTTGTGTCCGACTCTGTGCGACCCCATAGATGGCAGCCCACCAGGCTCCCCTGTCCCTGGGATTCTCCAGGCAAGAACACTGGAGTGGGTTGTCATTTCCTTCTCCAATGCATGAAAGTGAAAAGTGAAAGTGAAGTCACTCAGTCGTGTCTGACGACTCTTCGCGACCCCATGGACTGCAGCCTACCAGGCTCCTCCGTCCATGGGATTTTCCAGGCAAGAGTACTGGAGTAGGGTGCCATTGCCTTCTCCATGGAGAAGTCTATAATAAATGTTAGATTTATTGACTCTTTATATATATAAAATGGTAATGGTAACTGACATCATAAAAAAAGAGAAGAAAACTTTCTTTAGTTCTACTTATATTATTTAATAGCTTACTTTTGAAAAGTTAAAAACTGAAATAATTGTTGCCTCAGAATAGTCACGCATTCCGGGACTGACACATAGACACTACTATGTGTAAAATACTATGTGCAAAATATGTTCCAAGATGCTTATTCCTTTGAAAAAAATTATGACTAGCCTAGACAGCATATTAAAAAGCAGAGACATTACTTTGCCAACAAAGGTCTGTCTAGTCAAAGCTATGGTTTTGCCAGTAGTCATGTATGGATGTGAGAGTTGGACTGTGAAGAAAGCTGAGCGCCAAAGAATTGATTCTTTTGAACTGTGGTGTTGGAGAAGCCTCTTGAAAGTCCCATGTACAGCAAGATCTAAGCAGTCCATCCTAAAGGAAATCAGTCCTGGGTGTTCATTGGAAGGACTGATGCTGAAGCTGAAACTCCAATCCTTTGGCCACCTGATGGAAAGAGCTGACTTATTGGAAAAGACCCTGATGCTGGGAAAGATTGAAGGCAGGAGGAGAAGTGGACACAGAAGATGAGATGACTGGATGGCATCACTAACTCAATGGACATGAGTTTGAGTATACTCCAGGAGTTGGTGATGGACAGGGAGGCCTGCCATGCTGCAGTCCATGGGGTCGCAAAGAGTGGGACACGACTGAGCGACTGAACTGAACTGACTGATGTGCGAGTTAGCTGGGGGAACCTGTTGTACAGTGCAGGGAGCTCAGCTCAATGCTCTGTGGTTACCTAGACCGGTGGGATCAGTGGGTAGGAGGGAAGTCCAAGAGGCAGAGGATTTATGTATACATACAGCCGATTCACAGAAGAAACTAACACAACACTGTAAAGCAACCATACCACGATTTAAAAAAAAGGAATAGTCAAGCATTCAAAAAGATGTTTGCTGTAAACTCACATTTGCTCCGTTTTTATTCATCAATAGATTTTTAACTCTGATCGTTTTATACTAACTCAAACGAAGTGAAAGTAATTTATGCTACTAATTAATTTTAAATAGGGCAGAGTTTCTGGATTGACTTTAATGAAAAATCACTGTACAAACTCTTCAATTTACTGTGAAAAGAGCACTGAAATATATAATAAAGCTATACAAAGTTGAAATTACATATACTTGCTACCTTGTTTATATTTTAATGTTTACAACAAAAATCAAAACCTAACATATATACCATATACAGTTATTCATACACACATATATATCTATTGATACCTATATAGGTAGATATGTTACATGATTTGACATTGTAAACGATTTTTTAAAGTCTTTGCATAATGAGCAACATATTCACTTCGGATGTCACTTACATTCAACTTAGATTTTTAAAAGCCCAAATGATCTTACTTGGAAATTTATGCTTGTCTTTGAGCTCTCCTGTACACACTAACACGCCTATGCCTTCTCTGAAACTCTCCATCCAGGTAAAAAGAGAGACACACGACTGGCCCAAAATCTTGAGTCTGTTTGCTGCCAAAACTGCAATAACACCTTTCCGGAATACACGTATCAATCCTTTGAATGCTTTTTTCTTCATCTTGGCTTCCTCTTGCTTCTTTTCTTCTACTGTTGACAAAGCCTGGGCTAGAGTTCTAACTTCCAATTTTAACAACTCAAAGGTGTTGACCTGCTCCTGGAGAAAATCTCTCTGCGTAGATAAGGCAGATGATCGGCTGTAGAGAGGATAGAAGGCGCCAGCCATCAATGCACAGGCTGCCAGCAAGGAGGTCTTTTCCCTTTTGGTCTGGGATAACAAGTTTTTGAAGTGGGAATTTTCAAACACCAATTGTTCGTGTGACTTCTCAATACGGTTCAATTTTTCCATATTTTTTTCTGCAATTTCTTGAAATTTCTAAAAGAAGAGAAGTCAAATAATATATTTGATCAAGAAACAAATGGGCATTTTAACCCGTCTTTAAAAAAAGAAAGCCTTTTGCTGACAACTATTTCTTTTTCTTCCCAAGATTTATGTTCTAAAATATCAAAAAAAACACGTATGACAGAGCAACAGTGGGCCAAACAGCTTAGATGCAATGTGCACAGGTTTTAAATCCTCTTATGTGGAAGCTTTACATAAAGTAGAACACATACATTTTAAAATATTTTGTAAATTTCTTGTACATTTTCACATACATACACATATTCAAAAAAAGAAATTTTCTTCTATTCCTCAGTAACAATTATTTCCTATTTTTAAACAGAAATCACACCAGCATTAGAGGCTTTTCTATATGTAAAAAGACAACTTTTTGTCAGAATAGCAAATGATTAAATAAATAATACAACACACACCATCTGACTATCTGCCACTTACTAGATGAGAAGGGACTGATTCTCAGAATACACTCTCTCACTTCAGTTTCTTCTTTCCCAAGACAGAAGGCTGCACAAAGCACAGCGTCAGTGCTGGGGGAAAAAATGCTAATTGTGGGGTGGGCCTCAGCAGCTCTCCGGTCCTCTTTTCCTCATCAAGGTACATATAATTCAAAACTTAACATGGAACACAAAGAAATTTTAACTGCAGGCACTTGATTTTAATGTAGAAATAGACTAGAAAATAAACTAACTCTCCATGAAATCTTATGTCTAATCATTAAGGAATTACTGAAGCAAATTTTTAGAAGATAACAGATGTCAACTTTTTTACTGATTCATTTATCATTCAATAAACATTTATCGATTACTCACTAAATTCCATGTGCTAGGAAAACAGACAAATAAATCAATGATTGTGGTATAACATGATGGTGGAGCTACGCCAGATTGCCAGAAATGCATAAAAGGGTAGAGAGGCAGCCGGAAACAGACAGTCCTGGGATAAGGATGAGAAATTAAACACACCTAGAAACTGATAAAAATCTAGAATATATGACAAAAATACTCCTCTCTATATAGAGAAAACAGGAACACAATGGAATTTTTGGAAAACAGAATTAAGAGGCTAGACTTACACAGCCCATTTTCATTTTAGGCTACCTGGTAGAAGCAGCTGATATCTAAAACATAAAATAACTCATACAACTCAACAACAAACAACTCGATTTAAAAAAATGGGCAGACATCTGAATACACGTTTTTTCCAGAGCACACATGAAAAGGGCCAAAAGGCACATGAAAAGATGTTCAACATTGCTAATTATCAGGGAAACGCACATTAAAGCCGCAATGAAATATCATCTCGTTACCTAACCAGGTCCGACTGCCCGAGGTGCAGCGAGCCAAATGGCGAGACAGCGGTTTGCAGCAGAGAAAGGGTTTATTCACGAGGCAGCCAAGCGAAGAGATGGGAGAACAAATCTAACACCCGCCTCCCCAAAGGCCACGGGCTGGAGACGATCCTGGGTAAAGCTGAGATGTGGGGAGCATGAAGAGAGGTAATTGGAGATAAGAAAAAGGTGAGGTGTCATCAGTCTGCACAGGCGCAACCAAGCTACGTGCTTCTCCATGTGACACACGTTCTGAGGGTGGAGTTTTTCGTCTTCCGACGTCAAGAGGTCACGAGTGTACATTCAAGCATGCCCATTGGAGGGATGGTGATCCCGCCAGCCCTAAGCAGCTCAGACTCTTAACTGGACACAGCTGACTCCAAGTTCCTGAAAAACCAACTCAGGTAAACATCTTTTAGGCTACAAGATGCTTAAAGGACAATTCAAAGGAAGCTTGATCCATGAAGGCAGGTTACAGTTAATTATTTATTAAGCAATTTACAGTTTAATGGAGCTAACTGATGACTACCCTTGGTCTCAATCTCATGCCCATTAGAATGGCTATTATCAAAAAGACAACAAATAAGTATTGGTGAAGATGTGGAGGAAAAGGGAATTCAGGCGCTATTGGTAAGAATGTAAACTGGTGCAATCACTATGGAAAACAGTATAGAAATTACTCAAAAAATAAGTATATAATTGCCATATGATCTAGCTATTCCACTTTTCCATATAAATTTAAATATGGTAAAACTAACTTGAAAAGGTATCTTGTTGCATTGCACCCTGCAAGTCTTAAAGTTGCCCAGCCTTGACACTAAAGAGCCTGGAGACAGTGACAGAGACACCAATGGTTTGCTGCAGCAATCCCCAAACTTTTTGACACCACAGACCAGTTTCACGGAAAACAGTTTTTCCATGGACTGAGAGTTGGGGAAGATGGTTTTTGGATGATTCAAACACATTACAATTATTCTGCGCTTTATGTCTAATCTAAATGCTGCTGCTGATCTGACCAGCAGGTACCAGTCTTCAGCTTGGAAGTTAGGGACCCTTGATTTATTGGATAGAGGGATCTTACACAAAGGGTCCTGGAGTGACACCCTACGATGTGTGGCAGATGCTGGGCAGGACGTGGGAACAGTCTTTGCTACTCAGGGGAGGAGGCAGCTACCATTTATAGAGGGAATTGACATCAGGGGGCGCATCAGTTTCCAAGAGCTAATTAAGCCTGATAATTAAGAGAACTGGATATTCATGTGAGTGAAGCAGGGACTGGTCAAACAGGGGATGTACCGAGAGCAAGAGAACCGCTATCGTGAGTGGCCGGACCATACATATGTCCATCCCTATGTTTATCGCAGCACTATATACAAGAGTCAATATATGCAAACAACCTAAATGCCCATTAACAGATGAACAAAGAAGATGTGGTCTATACATACAGTGCAATACTATTAAACCGTAAAAAAAAAAAAAAAAAAAAGATGAAAACTAGCCATTTTCAACAACAGGGATGGACCTTGAAGGTACTATGCTAAATGAAATAAGTCTGAGAGAGAAAGACAAATACCATATGATTTCACTCATGTGGAATATAAAACACAAACAAGAACCAAAAAAAAAGGGAAAAAAAAACAAAACAAGCCAAAGCAAACACAGATACAGGGGTCAGAGTAGTGATTACCAGAGGAAAAGGGTCTGGGGAGGACAAAATGGTTAAAAAGGGGCCAACTGTATGGTGCTGCATGGAAACCAGACTTGTGGGTGTGAGCATGCTATAGTATATCCAGAAGTTGCATTAAAATGTACACGTGAAGCTTAAATAATGTTATAAATAATCTACCTCAATTTTTTAAAAGAAATTGTTAAAAGAATACATGTAAAGTCTACATGTAAGTAAAAAAGCAATCTCTAAAGACTGTTTAATTGTCACATGTTGTCCTAAGTCATTCTTGGTTTGAGTAATTATAATCAAAGTAACAAATATTAATGGTTATCAAAACAATCAACTGGGACAATATTGAACTAAATAACTAGAATTAGCAAAGTGAGATATTTGAATTAAGGATTTTAAAATAATGAAATGAAGTATTTAAATTTTTAAAGCTCTTACTGACAAATGTTAGATTAAGAAAACCACACTAATATTAATGCTGCTGCTGCTGTTGCTAAGTCACTTCAGTCGTGTCCAACTCTGTGCAACCCTGCAGATGGCAGCCCACCAGGCTCTGCTGTCCCTGGGATTCTCCAGGCAAGAACACTGGAGTGGGTTGCCATTTCCTTCTCCAATGCATGAATAAATACTAAAAGTTTTAATTATTTTTTAACAATTATATCCCCTCATTCCTGGTAGCTCTACTGAAATCCACAATTACAGATCTGACTGCCCATTAGCCCAGCGGTCCCCAACCTTTTTGGCATCAGGCACTGGTTTTGTGGAAGACAATTTTTCCGTGGACAGCAGGGGTAGGGGCAGAGATGGTTCAGTCAGCGATACAAGCAATGGGAAGTGATGAGAAGTAGCAGATGAAGCTTTGCTCACTTACCAACCTGCTCCTCACCTTCTGCTGCACAGTTAGTCCACAGCCCGGGATTTGGGGACCTCTGCAATAGGCATCTTCGCTTAGACACCTCATAACCATCTCAAGTACTGCTGTTTTTCCTATTAAATCTGTTTGTAATGTTCAATTGCTAAGTCATGTCCAACTCTGACACCATGGGTTGTAGCCCACCAGGCTTCTCTGTCCATGAGATTTCCCAGACAAGAATACTGGAGTGGGTTGCCATTTCCTCCTCCAGGGGATCTTCCTGACCCAGGGGTCAAACTTGCATCTCCTGCATTGGCAGGTGGATGCTTCACCGCTAAGCTACCTGGGAAGCCCCACGGGTGTGTGCGAATACTCAGTCGTTAAGTCCTGTCCGACTCTTCGTAGCCCTATAGACTACAGTCTGCCAGGCTCCTCTGAATTCTGGAATGGGTTGCCATTTTCTCTTCCAAGGGACCTTCCTGACCCAGGGATCAAACACAAGCCTCCCATGTCTCCTGCACAGCAGGCAAATTCTATACAACTGCACCATCTGGGAAGGCCTCTGTTATTTTGTTCAGTCACTCAGTCATATCCAACTCTGCCAGCCCACAGACTGCAGCACGCCAGATATCCCTACCCCTCACTATATCCCAGAGTTTGCTCAAACTTATGTCCACTGAGTCGGTGATGCCATCCAGCCATCTCATCCTCTGTTGCCCCCTTGTCCCTGCCCCTAGACTTTCCCAGCATCAGGGTCTTTTCGAATGAGTCAGCTCTTCACATCAGCTGGCCAAAGTATTGGAGTTTCAGCTTCAGCATCAGTCCTTCCAATGAATATTCAGGACTGATTTCCTTTAGGATGGACTGGCTGGATCTCCTTGCAGTCCAAGGGACTCTCCAGAGTCTTCTCAAGCACCACAATTTGAAAGCATCAATTCTTCGGGGCTCAGCCTTCTTTATGGTCCAACTCCCAGGTGGCAATAGTGGTAAAGAACCCACCTGCCAATGCAGGAAATGTAAGAAAATCAGGTTCAATCCCTGGGTTGGAAAAATACCCTGGAGTAGGAAATGGCAATCCACTCCACTATTCTTGCCTGGAAAATCCTATGGACAGAGGAGCCTGGTGGTCTGCCATCCACTGAAGCACAGAGTTGGACACTACTGGAGCAACTTAGCGTGCACGCGTGCTCATATCCACACGACTACTAAAAAAAAAACATAGCTTTGACTATATGCACCTTTGTCACAAAGTGATGTCTCTGCTTTTTAATACACTGTCTAGGTTTGTCATAGCTTTTCTCTCATGGAGCAAGTGTCGTAATTTCAAGGTTGCAGTCACTGTCCACAGTGATTTTGGAGCCCAAGAAAAGAAAGTCTGTCACTGTTTCCATATTTTTTCCCATCTATTTGTCATGAAGTGATGGAACTGGATGACATGTTCTTAGTTTTTTAGGTGTTGAGTTTTAAGCGAGCTTTTTCACTCTCTTCTTTCACCTGCAAGAGGCTCTTTAGTTCCTCTTCACTTTCTGTCATTAGTGTGGTGTCATCTGCATATCTGAGGTTATTGGTACTTGTCCCAGCGATCTTGGTTCTAGCTTGTGATTCATCCAGCCTGGCATTTTGCATGATGTACTCTGAATAGAAGTTAAATAAGCGGGGAGACAATATACAACCTTGATGTACTCCTTTACCAATTTTGAACCAGTCTGTTGTTCCATGTCTGGTTCTAACTGTTGCTTCTTGACCTGCATAGAGGTTTCTCGGGAAACAGGAAAGGTGGTCTGGTATTCCCATCTCTTTAAGAATTTTCCAGTTTGTTGTGATCCACACAGTAAAAGGCTGCAGCGTAGTCAGTAAAGCAGAAGTATATGTTTTTTCTGGAATTCCCTTGCTTTTTCTATGATCCAACAGATGTTGGCAATTTGATCTCTGGTTCCTCTGCCTTTTCTAAATCCAGTTTGTACATGTAGAAGTTCTCGGCTTATGTACTGCTGAAAACTAGCTTGAAGGATTTTGAGCGTGACCTTGTTAGCATGTGAAATGAGTGCAACTGTACAGTAGTTTGAGCATTCTTTGGCACTGCCCTTCTTTGGGACTGGAATGAAAACTGACCTTTTGCAGTCGTTTGGCCACTGCTGAGTTTCCTGAATTTGCTGGCATACTGAGTACACCATTTTAACAGCATCATCTTTTAGGATTTCAAATAGCTCAGCTGAAATTCCATCACCTCCACTAGCTTTGTTTATAGTAATACTTCCTAAGGCCCACTTGACTTCACACTCCAGGAAGCCTTGCTGCTGCTGCTGCTGCTGCTGCTGCTGCTGCTGCTGCTGCTAAGTCGCTTCAGTCGTGTCCGACTGTGTGCGACTCCATAGACGGCAGCCCACCGGGCTCCCCCATCCCTGGGATTCTCCAGGCAAGAATACTGGAGTGGGTTGCCATTTTCTTCTCCAATGCATGAAAGTGAAAAGTGAAAGTGAAATCGCTCAGTCGTGTCCAACTCTTAGCGACCCCATGGACTGCAGCCCACCAGGCTTCTCCGTCCATGGGATTTTCCAGGCAAGAGTACTGGAGTGGGGTGCCATTGCCTTCTCCACCAGGAAGCCCTGGGAAGCCCTAATACATGTCTATAATAGTCTTCTTTATATCAGTAAATTGAACAAACATCTGCCCAATTTTTCAAGTCAAAAACTTTGTCATCAGTCTTAATTCCTCCTTCTTTCACCTTATCCTCTCTATTCCCAAATCAAAACCATCCACAAACACAATAGGGCTCATCTACAAAATACATCCTCATTCATCTCCACTGCTGCCACCTTAATTCTAATGATCATCAGCACTAACTATTCAGCCCCAAACTTCAAAGCTAGTTTCATGTTGAACTGGGTCAATCCAATCCTACTGCTGGAACTCTATCTTTACTGAACCAAGGTCTCCCCTTCAAGTCACAACACCTCCACATGCCTTCTGCAAAGACATCGCCATTTCCTAGGATCCTCAACTGGAAGGAAAAAGGCTATGGGTTGCTCTTCTGCTATCCGGACATGAACCTTACTATGCCTTTTCATAATTTATCCACGGTCTCTAGCACCACCAGCTGCTGACTTCCCTAATGCTACACAAGTTCTAACCATATCCTGAACCCATTTCAGGGTATATCTATTCCATGACACCTATTACTATCAGTCCTATTCATGTTGACCTTGACCTTCTCTGAACATAATTAAACTACTAGGCACTTAATTTCTACACTGCTACTTACTTGTTTCATGTGTGTTTATCTACTCTCCCTCAAATGCAATAGAGGTTTAGTTCCTAAAGGCCAGGGATTATTTACTCCAGTGCCTGTCACAACGCTTTATACCCTTCAAGTATTTAATAAGTATTAAATGAATTAAATAATCCTTTATAAAATGTTCCCTGGTGCTTAGAATAGCACTTTACCCATAATAAGCACTGAGTAAATAGCCAGTGAATAAAAACTTTACAAATGTAAGGCAAAGAAAAAAATAATCAAAAAAGATACAATCTCTAAATATAATTTGGACCTTATCAACATGTCAAAATTTTGTTTTAAATTAATTCTGATATTCCAGGGGGAACCTTCAGAGGTATTGCATTGTTTACCATGAATTCTTCTTGAATAACAAAGCTTGTTTGAGGGTAAGGCTGGAAATTACTATAAGAGCAAATATGCCTTAAAAAAGAAAACTGGTGTTCTTTCAAAGAAGATTAAAGGCTAATATTTTTCAAACAAACATAAGGAACATCATCTTCAAATAGAACAAAAGCATTCCTAGTACTGAGATAATCTGCTCCTCGGTGTGTTAATTTCAAAAATAATATTCACAAATTCCCCCTCAAAATATCTTTAAAAAGTTTAACAACCTGAAATTTTTATAAACTTTATATCTTCTACACAGATTTTTTTGACATGCCAAAAATTCTATCTAATTTCACTAGTTTTCCATGACTCTGATAAATTCAAAGTGCAAAAAAAAAAAAAATTCAAAGTGCACTGAAAATGAAGGGAACAGGACAGCTCCTTCCCTTAATGAATTATGCACTTACTTCCTGAAATACAGAAGCTTTAAGGGACATCTATTGGCTTTCAGCAACCCATGAACTTTGAGACCTTGGGCCAGAAATCAGACACTTCCCTGTGGAGTAAAACTTTTTTTATCACTTTTACTTGCTGAGTTCTCATTCTTTATGTTGGCAAAAAGATAAATTGCTAACTGTACAGTCAGTGACAAATAGACATCAAAGGACTTCATTTTAAAAGGTTTATTTTTATGTTACCTATATTTTTTTATACAGTGGTAGTTTTTTTAGATAATAAACATGAATCTGCCTGTTTTTCCTACAATGTAAATGTTTCTCTGTTAAAAAATAAAGCACATTTTGTGGAGAAACTGGGGTCTTCAATACATTGTCAATGGAAATGTTGAGATGGTGTGCACAGACTATTGAAAAACTTTGGCAGTTCTTCAAAAAGTTAAATATGAAGTTACCACACAACCCAGCAATTTCATTATCTGGTCTTCAATATATATACTGAAATCCCATAATAGTTATTTACTTACCTTAAAAACACTATCTTCATTTTGGAAGTTTCCGTTCAGTTCAGTTCAGTTCAGTCACTCAGTCCTGTCTGACTCTTTGCGACCCCATGGATTGTAGCACACCAGGCCTCCCTAGCGATCACCAACTCCCAGAGTTTACTCAAGCTCATGTCCATTGAGTCGGTGATGCCATCCAACCATCTTATCCTCTGTCCTCCCATTCTCCTCCTGCCTTCAATCTTTCTCAGCATTAGGGTCTTTTCCAATAAGTCAGTTCTTTGCATCAGGTTGCCAAAGTATTAGAGTTTCAGCTTCAGCATCAGTCCTTCCAATGAATATTCAGGATTGATTTCCTTTAGGATGGACTGGTTGGATTTCCCTGCAGTCCAAGAGACTCTCAAGAGTATTCGCCAACACCACAGTTCAAAAGTATCAATTCTTTGGTGCTCAGCTTTCTTTATAGTCCAACTCTCACATCCGTACATGACTACTGGAAAAACCATAGCTTTGACTAGACAGACCTTTGTTGGCAAAGTAACGTCTCTGCTTTTTAATATGCTGTCTAGGTTGGTCATAGCTTTTCTTCCAAGGAGCAAGCATCTTTTAATTTCATTTGGAAGTTTAGCACGTCAAAAATAATAGGTGTCAAAAAAGGTACATGCCTGTGTGTATTCTCTAGTTTCTAAGGCAAAACAAATTATAAAACTATCCAAAGAGATAAGTCAAGTCCTCAAAAGAAAAAGAGTTCTCTTCATCATTTGACTGAAAATAAACTGTCAAGACAGGCAAAATGCTTGATTTAGTGATTGTTAAAAGATATCACCTCAGACTGTTGGAAAGTTAGCATGACCTCTAAGAGCAGATCTGTCTCACACCTCCCTTCCTTATGGGCTTTCAGACCCTGCAAACAAAGCCCAGGGGGCTCTAGTCTCCTCTACGAAGGCTTCAAACTTTAACCACCTTCTCTTCTGAGTTGATAGCACTCTTTTGGCAAGTAATTACGTACAACCACAGGATAAACCTTCTATTATTTAATTTTTCACATGTTTCTATAGTGCCTCTCCAACTAAATCTGACACTTTTTGAGGAAATAAGTATCTCACAGCATGAAACAGAGTGTTCCATAAATCTGATACATAACATTTATTTAATTAATAATTATATTCTGTAAACTTATTTTGCTATTCTTACCTACAGTAGTAATTTTGCAATACAGTATGCTAAAATTTCAGTCTCTCAGAAAATAGAAGTCTGAGAAAAACGAGACCAATAATTATCAGCTTTGATTAACAGTGTGGCCCTGGTTAGCTTTTTCATACATTATCATGTTTAATTACTAAATAAACAAGATTCACTCAGAAAAGTGAGTTCAGGAAATATGAAACCGAGTTGTCACTAGACCTGTTTTCAGATATTACTTCATATACAAAAATAGCATGTTCCTAAAAGAAAGTGTTTGTGAAGTTGCTCAGTCGTATCTGACTCTTTGCTACCCGGTGAAGTATAGCCCACCAGGCTCCTCTGTCCGTGGGATTTTCCAGGCAAGAATACTGGAGTGGGTTGCCATTTCCTTCATCCAGGGGATCGTCCCAACCCAGGGATGGAACCCAGCTTTCCTGCATTGCAGGCAGATGCTTTAACCTCTGAGCTACCAGGTAAAGTGTTTAGCATGATGCAAAAAAAGACTCCCTGATAAGGATGATGATAATATACTCAAACAGCACATAATGTTTACTTTGTAGTTACTAAATGCCAAACAAGGTGCTAAACATGTCATATCTGTTATCTCCATTCTAATTCTGACCCTACAACTTCCTCATTACACAAATGAGCAGTTCTCTGACTCTTACTTTTCACATTTGTAAAACAGAAATGATATTTAAGTGACTTATCGCATATGTTTATTATGAGGATCATGTAAGACGAGGCAAGCAAAGGTATGAAAAAGAGTTAAAAACTGGATCAACCATTATAAAAATTCAATTGATAGCATTATTATTAATGAAAACAACTTCTAAAACAATTATCTGAAAAGTAGAGAACGTTCCTATATTTCATTAGAGGTGCCCAATCATAACATAGAGTGTACTGAACTGTGTCTAACTCCTTGTGAATCATGTCTCCTTATCATCATCAATATAAACAAGCTGCACTTTTACCTCTGAGTATTTTTGGAATTCAATTTAAAAGTAAAAAAATTTGACATCTAACAACACTTTTATGAGTAACTTATTTCTAGCCAAATGTACTCTTAATAATGTGATGGAAGAGAAATAAAATGCAATATATTATGATGAACCTGAATTTCTTTGATTTTTGTTCTTCAATTTAAACTCACCTGACTTTACTAAGGGTTTCTCTGATAGCTCAGTTGGTAAAGAATCTGCCTGCAATGCAGGAAACCCTGGTTCTATGCCTGGGTCAAGAAGATCCCCTGGAGAAGGGATAGGCTACCCACTCCAGTACTCTTGGGCTTCCCTTGTGGCTCAGCTGGTAAAGAATACATCTGCAATGTGGGAGACCTGGGTTCCATCCGTGGGTTGGGAAGATCCTCTGGAGAAGGGGACTTTACTAAACTGTCACATAAACTAGAAGTGTTTAAAATAAACATCATATCAAGGGTTAACCATACTTAACTGATAGAGAAAAATCTTTAGTTTTAGAGAGGAAGTTCTTGTTCCAGTAATTTCATCTTGTCAGATAGAAAAGAAACAAGAATATAAACACTAAAATTACAAAAGCAAATGTATCATGGCACTCAATCCTGATGCTTCAGTAGGCAAAGATGTTTGAGATATATTTATATGCTGGCCCAAAGTTATTTAAATTCACAAATTACCCAATCATGTAACTAGCACATTTTAACTAATACTAAAACCATGCGAGAGCTTCCCAGGTGGCACTAAGAACCCTCCTGCCAACGCAAGAGACATAAGAGACACAGGTTCAATCCCTGGGTCAGGAAGGGCACAGCAACCCACTCTAGTATTCTGGCCTGGAGAATTCCACGGACAGAGGAGCCTAGCAGGCTACAGTCCATACGGTCGCAGAGTCGGACACGACTGAAACAACTTAAGAAAGTGAAAGTCGCTCAGTCTTGTCTGACTCTTTGAGACCCTATGGACTCTAGCCCACCAGGCTCCTCTGTCCATGGAGTTCTCCAGGCAAGAATACTGGAGTGGGCAGCCATTGCCTTCTCCAGGGGATCTTCCCAACCCAGGGATCGAACCCAGGTCCCCCACATTGCAGGTGGAAGCACTTAGCACGTATGCAAAAAATGCTAAAACCAAGCTTCCTACTCTAATTTCATTACCTAATAGCATTCCCACTACCTGCTTTAAAGCTTAAACATCTGAAAGTCTTGCAAATCATTCCGCATTTTTCAAATAAAAGCTATTCATATCCAAAAACTGTTTTTTATTAAACTACCTGTCTTTTACTAACCACTTCTTTACAATAACCAAACACTAAACAGAGACTCTATGGATAAGTCATTTATTTTCCAGCAGATGGTATCTATTAATGGCTATGTTCTCCTGACATATAACATTCTCTATAACCCATAATCCTATGCAAAACTGTGGATTTTTCCCTCTCATGTCCTTACCAACATAATTTTTGAAGTTTAAATAATATAAAATGAAAATATCTTTATCTGCATTGCAGCTTGGGGAAAAAAGCAGAGATACAGAATTAATCATAGGAAAATATCCCAAAATAAAATTTACAGATACTGTAATATGCAATATAATATTAGTTTACCAAATATAAACCCAAATTAAATGCTGCTGTGTATCCAATTATATTTTATGAAAATTCAAATATTGTACATAAATAATACAGACAAATGCCAATATATAATATTAATGTACATTCAGGAATAATGAAAATGATACTTTCAATTTGCATATTCAGGGATCAAAGCCATATGTTACACATTCTTCAGGAAAAAAGTCTTCAGTGAGAGCTGCTCCTAAAACATCAAGCATTTGTGATGCTGATTCCTTTACTTGAGAAAGTGAATTGCTATGCCTTCCTGCAGATTTATAAAGGAAATGAGTTCAAAACACTGATAGGATAGTTTGAAATCAAGAATTTTGTCCTTTTCTCTCAGGATTGCTTTGATTGTTAGGGGTCTTTTGTGGTTGCACACACATATTTTAGGCTCGTTTCTCTTATTTCTATGAAGAAGTCCTTTGGTATTTTGATGGGGATTGAACTGAACCTGTAGATCATTTTGGGTAATACGGTCATTTTAACAATATTAATTCTTCTGATCCATGAACAAGTGATGTGTCTCTCTTTGTCTGTATCTTCTATTTCTTTCTGCAAAGTCTTGTCATTTTTATTGTCCAGATCTTTTACTTTTCCAGTTAATTTATTCCTAAATATTTTATTGTTTCTGATGCTACTGTGAATGGGATCATTTTATTTTTCCAAGTCTTCTTCATTAGTGTAAAGGAATGTCACAGATTTCTATAAGTTGATTTTATAACCTGCCACTTTACTAAAATCATCAATTATAATTAATTACATCAATTACGTGTAATTAATTATAATAGTTTTTGATTGACTCTTTGGGATTTCCTATCTGTAAGATCATAGCATCAGCAAGCCACAGTGATAAAAACAATATGGCATTGGCACTAAAATAGACTTCTAGACCAATGGAACAGAATAGACAGTCAAGAATCAAATCCCACCCTATATGGTCAAGGGAACCAAGAAATCTAATGAGAAAAGGATATTCTATTCAGCAAATGGTGCCGGAAAAATTGGAGAAACACATACAGAATAATGAAACTAGACTCTTTTCTCATACCTCTCACAAAAATTTACTCAAAATGGATCCAAGACCTAAACATAAGACTTAATACCATAGAACTCCTAAAGAAAACATAGAGATGAAGCCCAAAGATATTTATCTTGGGAATGATTTTTTTTGGATATGACATCAAAAGCACAAGCAATACAAATAACAATCAACAAATGGGACTATATCAAATTCAAAAGGTCCTGCACTGCAAAGTAAACAATTAACAAAATGAGGTGATTGCCAATGGACTGGAAGAAGATTTTTATGAATCATGTATCAGATGAGGGATTAATATTCAAAATACATAAAGAATTAATACAACTTAATAACCAAAAAAATAGTTTTAAATGGGCAGAAGAATTAAATAGACATTTTTCCAAATAGGACATCAAAATAGTCAACAGACACATGAGCAGATGCTCAACATCACTAATCATCAGGGAAAGACAAGTAAAAACCACAGTGAGATATCACCTCACACCTGTTAAGATGCCTATCATCAAGAAGACAAGAGACAACAGGGGATAGTGAGGGCGTGGTGGAAAAGAAACCCTTAAACACTGCTGGAAGGAAGGTTAGGTAGTACAGTATACTAACACATATATATGGAATTTAGAAAGATGGTAATGATAACCCTGTATGCAAGACAACAAAAGAGACACAGATGTACAGAACAGACTTTTGGACTGTGAGGGAGAGGGGGAGGGTGGGATGATTTGGGAGGATGGCATTGTAACATGTATACTATCATGAAAGAAACAAATTACCAGTCTATGTTTGATACAGGATACAGGATGCTTGGAGCTGGTGCACAGGGATGATCCAGAGAGATGATATGGGGTGGGAGGTGGGAGGGGGGTTCAGGATTGGGAACTCATGTACACCCGTGGTGGATTCATGTCAATGTATGGCAAAAACCAATACAGTATTGTAAAGCAAAATAAAGTAAAACTAAAAATTAAAAAAATAATAATTAAAAGTAAGTTAGTCCAACCACTGTGGAAAACAATATGATGGTGCCTTAAAAACTTAAAACTAGACCTGCCATCCAGGAATTCTGCTTCTCAGAACACACCCAAGGAAATGAAAACAGTAATTCAGTGAGATATATGCACTCCTGTGTTTACCATAGCACTATTCACAATAGCCAAAATATGGAAACCACCCAAAAGACCATCAACAAATTAATGGGTAAAAAAGATTTACATACAGAATGTAATATTTTTCACCCATGAGAAAGAAATATATCCTGCCATTGGTGACAGCATGAATGAATCTTGAACATACTATGTTAAGCAAGACAAGACAGACAAAGACAAGCACTGTACAACATCACTTATATGCAGAATCTAAAGAAATCAAATGTGTAAAAACAACAACAACAACGTACAAGAGAACTCCCAACAGACTGTCAGATGATTTCTCAACAGAAACTCTGCAAGCCACAATGGAAAGGCATAATATATTTAAAGTGATGAAAGGGAAGAGCCAACAACCAAGAATACCCTACCCAGCAAGACTCTCCTTCAGATTTGATGGAGAAATCAAAAGCTTTCCAGACAAGCAAAAATTAAGAGAATTCAGCACCACCAAACCAGCTTTACAACAAATGCTAAAGGAACTTCTCTAGGCAGGAAACACAAGTGAAGGAAAAGACCGACAGAAAATGAACCAGAAACAGTTAAGAAACAGGTAATAGGATCCTGCTGTGTGCTGTGCTCAGTCACTCAGTCATGTCTGACTCTGTGACCCCATGGACTGTAGCCTGCCAAGCTTCTCTGTCCATGGAATTCTCCAGGCAAGTAGCCAGTCATTTCTCCGGGAGATCCTCCCGACTCAGGGATCAAACCCAGATCTCCACTTTGCAGGCAGAGTCTTTACCATTTGATTAGATGTCATATATGTTCACTGAACATAGACAATAATATGGCACTGTAAGCATATAAAGTAATAAATACTACAAAGGCAACCATATCACAATACATTAATATATCAAAGTAATATGATGTATACCTTAAATTTATACCACATTGCATGTCAAATTTATCCCATTTTTTAAAAGTGATAGGAAATGAAAAAAATTGGAAGGTTCACATAACCTGATTTCAAGACTAACCAAAAAATACAAAAATCAAACCAGTGTGGTACTGAAAAGAGAATAGACATATAAATAAATGGAATAGATGAGAAAGTCTAAATAACAGACTTGGAAAAATGCAACCAACTGATTTCTGACAAAGGTACAAAGGCAATTCAATAGAAAAAGGATACTCTTTAAAGAAATAATGCTAGAACATGGACATCCAAATGCGGGGGTGGGGGGAGGGGAAACACCAACCCAAGCCTCACATCTTTACAAAAATTAACTCAAAATGGATCACAGACCTATATGTAAAACCTAAAACTATACAAAATCTAGAAAAAAGGCAAGAAGAAATCCTGGTGACCTTATACTAGGGGAAAGTATCTTAGATACTTTTTAGTATTGTATCTTAGATACAATACTAAAAGCCCAGGCCATAAAAGAAAAATGTATCAGATTGAACTTTCTAAATTTAAAACACTTGCTCTTCAAAAGTTCTTTTAAGAGACTTGGAAAGAATACTTGCAAATCACATATCTAACAATGTTTGAAATTCAGCAAGAAGGAAATAAGCAACATAATTACAAAGTGGGCAAAAGATATGAATAGATAATTCACCAAAGAAGATACAGATGACAAATAAGCATATGAAAAATGCTCAACATTATTATTCATTAGGGAAAGTCTAAATTAAAACAGCACTGTGTCTAAATGACACAGCACTGTACACCTATTAGAATAGCTAAAAAGAAAAAGAAAAAAATGATGAAACGACATGCTGGTACAGAGGCAGAGCAATCAGAACTTTCTTACAAGCCTAGTGAGAAGGCGAAATGATAGCCACTTGGGAAAACAATTTGATAGTTGCTCACAAAGTTAAATACATACTTACCATAATAACAGAAATCAGACTCCTAAGTGTTCAGCCCCCCAAAATTTTTTAACTTATATGCAGAGTACATCATGTGAAATGCCAGGCTGGATGAAGCACAAGCTGGAATCAAGATTGCCAGGAAAAATATCAATAACCTCAGATACACAGACAACACCACCCTTATGGCAGAAAGTGAAGAAGAACTAAAGAGCCTCTTCATGAAAGTGAAAGAGGAGAGTGAAAAAGTTGGCTTAAAATTCAACATTCAAAAAACTGAAAAACTTGGCTTAAAACTTAACATTCAGAAAATTAAGATCATGGCATCTGGTCTCATCACTTCATGGCAAATAGACGGGGAAACAATGGAAACAGTGACAGACTTTATTTTGGGGGGCTCCAAAATCACTGCAGATGGTGACTACAGCCATGAAATTAAAAGACACTTGGAAGCGTCTTTTCTCCTTGGAAGAAAAGCTATGACCAACCTAGACAGCATATTAAAAAGCAGAGAGATTACTTTACCAACAAAGGTCAGTCTAATCAAAGCCATGGTTTTTCCAGTAGTCCTAAACGGATGTGAGAGTTGGACCATAAAGAAAGCTAAGCACTGAAGAAATGATGCTTTTGAACTGTGGTGTTGGCGGATACTCTTTTTTTTTTTAATTTGCATGCTTTTATTTATTTATTTTTAATTTAAATTTATTTATTTTAATTGGAGGCTAGTTACTTTACAATATTCTTGAGAGTCCCTTGGACTGCAAGGAAATTGAACTAGTCAATCCTAAAGGAAATCAATCCTGAATATTCAGGACTGATACTGAAGCTGAAACTCCAATACTCTGGCCAGCTGATGTGAAGAACTGACTCACTGGAAAAGACCTTGATGCTGGGAAAGATGGAAGGTGGGAGGAGAAGGGGACGACAGAGGGTGAGATGGTTGGATGGCATCACTGACTCCATGGACATGAGTTTGAGTAGGCTCTGGGAGTTGGTGATGAACAGGGAAGCCTAGCAAGCTGAAGTCCACAGGGTTGCAAAGAGTCAAACACGACTGAGAGACTGAACTGAACTGAATGATCCACAAAAATCTACCCATGAATGTTAAGAGCATGTTTAATCATAATTGTAAAAAAATAAAAACAACCCAAAGGCCCGTCAGCAAGTACCTAGATAAACAGTGCTACATCCATACAATGGAATATTACTCAGCAGTAAAAAGGAGGGAGCCACCGATACAACCAACAATGTGAATAATTCCCAAACATATTTTGTTGAGTGAAGAAACACCTAAAGTGCTACATACTGTATGATTTCACTTATATAACATACTGAGGCTTCCCTGACAGCTCAAGTGGATAAGAATCCACCTGCCAAAGTAGGAGACTCAGGTTCAACCCCTGGTCTGGGAAGTTTCCACATGCCACAGAGTAATCACCCCGTACACCATAACCACTGAGCTTGCGCTCCAGAGCTCAGGAACCACAACTACTGAGCTCTCGTGCCAAAACCACTGAAGCCCATGGGCCCTAGAGCCAGAGCTCCGCAGCAAGAGAAGCCCACACCCACAACTAGACTCAGCCCTCACTCTCTGCAACTGGAAAAAAAGCCTGTGCAGCAACAAAGACCCAGCACGGCCAATAAATAAACAAACAAATACAATTTATATCATATGCTGGAAAAGGCAAGGCTGTACGGATGCAACAAACCTGCAGTTCCCATATATAGTCAGTTGTTTTTTCTCAAAGGGACTAGGGATACTAAATCAGGAAAAGTAAAGTCTTGAATAAATGGTGTGGGAATGACAAATGCAGAGAGAAAATGAACCTCAGCCTCCATTTAACATCACACACAAAAATTAATTTGAGATGGATCACAGACCTAGACAAAAAGTTAAAACTATAAAGCCTCTAGAAGAAATGATATATTATCTTCAGAATCTTGGGCTATAGAAAGATTGCTTACCACATAAAAGTACTTAAAAGAGAAAAAGATTTATAAGTTGAACTTCACCAAAATTTTAAAACTTGTGATCATCAAAATAAATACTAAAAAATAAAAAGGCAAGCGAGATACTGAAAGAAAATATCTGGGATACATATGTATGATAAAGAATTATATCCAGAATTTATAAAGAACTTCTGAAAATCAATAATAAAAATACAAACAACCCAAATTTTTAATGTACAAACACCTGAAGAGACACTTCACAAAAGAAAATGTGTAAATGACAATAAGAACATAAAAAGTGCTTAACACCATATTCACCAAGAAAATGTGAAAATCACAATGAAATTCCACTTTAAAACAACTAGAATGGCTAAAATTAGAAGACTGACAATGACAAACTTTGCAGAGGATATAGAACAATGAAAATTCTCACAAATTGATGGTAGAAATGTAAAGTGATAGAACCATTTTGGGGAAAATGTCTGATAGTTTTTTTATAAACATACATCTGTCTTATAAACTAGTGTAGTTAAACTACACTCTTAACTACAAAATGAAAGCATATGTCAATAAAACAGTTAAACAATAATGTTTGCAGCAATTTTGTTTACAATAGCTAAAAGCTGGAAAAAAGACAAATATCCATCAATTCACAATTTATCAAATTGTGGTATAATTATAAAGTGGAATACTACTCAACTATAAAAAAGAATGAACTGAGAAATACAACAAGCATGAATATTAAAAAAAAAATACATTGAGGGAAATAAGCCAACCACTGAAGACTACACACTGAATGATTCTAGAACAAAGGAAAATAATCTATGATGATAGGTATCAGAACATTAGAACAATGGGTGCCTATGGGGAGTGGAAACTGACCAGAAGAGAGCACAAGAGAACTTTCTGGGGTAATGAAAATGTTTAAGTCTTAAATGGGGTGACGGGTACATGGGTGCATACACTGATCAAAATATCATACTATATACTTAAAATCTGTTCACTGCATGTCAATATTATCTCTAAAAAATTTATTTAGGTCTCTTCAGTGGTAGAAAATGCAGAAGATATCACACGGCATCCTGCATGTAGTGAACAAAAGGCCACTTTTAGAGAGTGTATGAATTCATTCAAATTCACAGAGAAAAGCTTAACTTCATATGGGGCTTAAATGCTTGGGAAAACAGAGTGGTCTTATTTTAAGCAACTGGAAACTGTTTACTGGCAAATTTTTAAAGTGTGGTTTCTTTTTTTAATTAGACTTGACAATATAAGAATGAGTGGATCAAATAAAGAAGTTAAAACTGAATCAACTATGAGAAGTCTATACAAAAAAAGTATAGACTGTCATTGTTATTTCTGATTGGGCAGGAATGAGAGTTAGCAATATAAAGTATGTTGATAATATCTTGTATAAGAAAAAAATATGATTTTGCTAAACATAATTTCTGTTCTCAATCGAATCCAACACAGAAGACGTATTACCTCTCACAACCAACAGGTTTGCTATAGGATCTATAACTGTAATTCAAAGTCTTCAACGTTAGGAACTACAGCAAATTTCAACCCCAAATGAATTAAAATGATGGTTCACATATTAATAGAAATAAACTGGAATAAATGGAATAAACTGGATCAAAGTATATCTACACTAAAACTGATAATATTTTACCAAAATTTCTTAACCTTTATTTTTAAAATGAAGGAAATACAATTTTAGTATGTAACTGATCTATGCATTTTTAACCAGAAACCCATCTACTTTCAAACTTAAGTGAGACAATCCTTAATCCACCTGAGTGCGTGCATATGCATGTATGCCCATTTGTGTACGTGTCTTTGCACAATCACATGTACATGTAACCCAAACAAGCAAGTTCTGTGTGGTTCTCCGAAGCTTTAACTGACTTGGTATTGGTTTTAAAAGAAAACACTTGAAAGTAAAAGATCGAGCATCCCGTTTTTAAAGCTCTTTGTGGCAGTAGCATACCTGTGCCCTCCTCTGTACCTCCAGGAGGAGTTCAGAGTACTGCAGCTCCAGTTCCTTCTTTTGTTTGTGCCAGCAGCTCTCCTGGGCTTTGATCTGCTCTGCCACTTTGTTAAAGGTGTCTTCCTGGGTTTGCTGAAGCTCTTTCATCGTATCAGACTTGTTTTTACAGATATACTCTAGATGACTTATCTAAGTGGTGAAATGCAATACAGAACAAGATATGCTCACCAATGTGTTCTTTCTATCATCTCCCCCAAAAGCTATTCTAGAATTTTCTACTATATTTTAGGCCTTAAGATCATACAAAAATTTTAAGCTAAAATGAAAAATAAATGAAGAAATAGGAGTCAGTAGAACAAAACTATATTTTAGCATAAAATGTTTCACTCACATGTATAGGTGACATCCTTTCCGCTAACAAAATTGCATGTGTGTGCTCAGTCACTCAGTCATATCTGACTCTCTGTGACCCCATGAGTGCAGCCCAACCAGGCTCCTCTGTCCATGGCATTTTCCAGCCAAGAAGACTGAAACTGGTTGCCATTTCCTATTCCAGGGGATCTTCCTAACCCAGGGATCAAACCCAAGCCTCCTGCATTGGCAGGTGGATTCTTTACCACTATGCCACCTGGGAAGCCCCAATAACTAACATAGTTACTTATTCTATAATCAATTTTACTGAGAAAATTAAGAATATTTTTACCTCTAGAACCAAAGCTCAAGCTGTTCAGATATTTCAGTGGAAAAGGAAGTATTTAAATGAGATTTACAAATCTACAAACATTTTATATATAATAAAGCAGAATGTTCCAATCATTTTTTATTTCACATTCAAAACACTGGAAAGCAAATCTTCATCATCTAACATGTATGACAATTAACGATGTTTTAAAATTATGAAAAACTATTAAAATACAGTACCATATAACAAGAGCTAAAACATGTGCTCATTTTAATTATCGGTAATTTGGAAATCTGTTACATACACATTCACAGCTAAGAACATTATCTCCACTTATCACAATTTATTCCCTTATTTCCTCAATCCTACTTCTCAATGCCTGTGATTATTTGCCAATCAGACCAAGATAAAAATGCTCTCACTCTAAAACTGGGCCAAGATGCTGTTTCATTACTTCAACAGATTTTTTAAAAAAATTTAGGGAACAGTTTTCCTCTCTGTGTCCCTTAAGGGCAAATGTCACTGCAACTAAGACCTAGAAACTAGATCATATAAATATAGTTCTAACTAGTTCAACAGACTCAGGATAAGAATCAACACCTTTAACGGAGAAATACGTTGGACTACTAAGCCACTTTAATTTTCAATAACCAAAAGAAGGTTTTTAAATGTTTTTTGAAAGACTGAATTCCTAGGTTTGTGAATGTTAAAGGGATGATAAAACCAGTTTTCTCCTACAATATGTCCTTCTTACTTTCTAAAGCACTGAATGGGTTTTGTAATATACAGTTTGTTCTATTACAAGAAATGTCATAAACATAATTTTTAAATTTTAAGTGCTTTTAAAGTAACATCTCATTATTTCCTGAGTAAAGAATTTTAGGATCATGTTTTTGAATTTTTGTATCTTGTTTCTATTTTATGCTAACATAAAGAGTTGGTTTATTAATGTAAATGACTAAGTTCTTTGAATTGCTTCATCAGTAAGATTAATTTATTTTCTTTTAATTAGGTCCCTGTGGCTAACACTGGCTAGTAGTATTAGCATGTCCTGCACAGAAAGTGGAGCTCAGAGACTTCATACAGACTTCAGTCACATTTACATGCCCACAGCAATGGCATCAAACTGAGTTGTAGACAAGCCATAATTAATGGTATTGAATTATTAACACCCAAATTCTTTTTGAAATAAGATGAATGTCAGCCCTTCTTAATGATACTGTGATGTGGACAAATGTCACTGAATTTAATAGAGGAATCTGGTGCCTGAGGACAGTTACCTTCTCATTAGCCCTGTTGAGGTCTACGATCAGGGCATCAACATTCTCCTGCAAGACTGCACAAAGCTCAGACCAAGAGAATTTATCCAGCATGCCTTCTGGTTGTTTTATGAGCACAGAGCCTGCTATTAAGTGCTGATACAAGGTATGAAGGAAGGTTAGCTTTTCCTGTGAGAAAAAAAGAAATTAATTCCAGTATTTAAACACTGTAAGAAGTAAAACACATAATTCACATGGTGAAGAATTTATGTCAGAAATCCTAGAAAGAAATTAAAATACTCAAGTATGGGAATATGGTCATCTTGGGGACTTTTTAACATTCAAAGTTTAACATCAGATAGAAACTTACAATTGCTTACACTTAGTAAAAAATCTCAAGTGTAGAAGCCAAAAGACCTGGGTTCTGAGGCGAGCTCTGCTACAACTGAGGACATGATCAAGTCAGTGTCTGTTCAGGCTTCACCTTCCTTGGCTTTAACATGAGGCATCTGGACTAGATGCTTATAAGCTCTTCTAACTAGAAGTTCACATGGTAATTCCATAATTTTACATTTATATTTGTCAAAAAAGATGTTAAGTCAAAAAAAAACAAAATAAAGAGTGTACCCAACACTGTTAAAGAAAAAGTTATACCAATATCTGCACTTTACATGCACACAATTACTCAGCTTTCCTCCTCCTCCAGAGATTCTGGTTTACTTACCACTTATAGGAAATCTATCCTAAGCCCCTTAGGCAAAGCAGACAGAGATATGAAAGAGATGGAAGATAGGCTCATTATTTTTCCCCCACTTAGAAGTTTATATCAGACTTGGCAAACTGGGCATTTATAGGTGTTTAAATATCACAAACTTAGCAGTCCAAAAAAAAAAAAAGGACATAGCTGCCCAAGACATAATTTAAAACTGTTCAATTAAAAATATGTAAAAAATTCTTTCAAATTATATTGCTACTGTTGTAGCTAAACCATCCATTGTTTAATGACCTAGAAACACTATACTATAGAATTCCTTAAAAAGCTGATTTCCATCTTGAACACAAAAAGGGAATTTACTTACTAAAATGCCAAATTGCTCTCGTTATAAAACATTTTTATCCTTAAAGTCAAAGAATGGAACTCAAGACAAGGTAATTGTGAAAAGCTGCAAAATGAGCATTTTAGGTAGATAAAATAAGTTCTCTCAAGGTTTTTTAACAGACCAACAGGAAAACTTTTAAAAGAAATTTTAAATTTCTAAAATTCTAATCTTCCAGATAAGAACTGAATGTAGCATATGTAAAAGTTTTGTAGTTAGAAGCTGTGGTGAAAGTTTCCAATATATATATAAATACATATCTTTCATTCTCTCTATATGTCATCTTAGATTTTTTCCAAATATAACAATTTAAACCTGCCCCCCAAAATTTGAATATGTAGCTATATCCACAACTTGAATTAAGATATAAGAAGAATCTTTTTAACAATGCTATGTATCTTTATTTTTTAAGCAATTAAAAATGTCTTTTGCATTTTCAACTAAATTGAGACATTCAAAAATCTTATTAAATATAACTAGCCAAATAAAATACTCAGGCACTAACAATCTTCCCTCTCCGCACTTTGCCAAGTGATCGAGTCCTTCCTAAAGGGTAATTCATTGTGTCGCTACCACGTCCTTTTTGCTTGGGCTGTGATGAACCATGCATGACAATCATCCATCTGGCGTGAAAAGAGAATCTCAAGATCCAAAATCAATTCACACATGTTGAACCCAACCACAATCCTGTAGACATGCTGACTTTACAATACAGTCAGCCTTCTAGTTTCCTTTACTTTAATCAGTATCTGATGTGTAGAACAATTCCAGCCCCTTCATGTGGACACAATTTAAATCCCAGACTGTAAGAAGAGTGGGAAGAATGTTTCCTTTTTACTCTCTTGGCATTCATGTTCATATTTGTTCGAGTAATGAACTCAATATGCAAGACGACTCAGATAAACTAGCTCCACGCTAGCTAGACTAGCTCTACGTCCCATGGGTAAAAGAAAATATAAGATTACAATTCTACTCACACAGGCTCATACAGTATGGAAGAGTCTGTCATAATATTTTAAGAAGTCATTAATAAATTAACATGGATAGGCAACCCCCAAAGACATCCAAATAAACTTTCTAACTGTGTGAGACTTGTATTTTTCTAAATTTTGATTAATATCTTACAATTATAAAAAATAAGGCAACTGTCTATTAAAGTAGATATTATTCCTGTTTTGCAAATAAGGAAGCAAAGACATGGAGAGACCAAACCATGTGGCTTGTCCATATTCACAGTTTGTAAACATAAGTACCTCTATCCAAGTCACTTCTTTCAGGTTACAAAAAAAAGATTCTTTCCACCATGTCAGGCTACTAAACTACTGAAATAAAAAAATTATTTTGTCACTAACACACAAGACTGTTAGGAGCATAGCTGCTTGAAATAGTATGTTCTAACAGAGAAAATAACTTGTACAAATGATAAAACAAACTACTTTATTTCTCTCACAAAATTGTATCATACAAGAGTAATGGAATGGCTGGTTTTGCAGCTGGCATGAACACTTCGAGACAGCTGAGAAGAAGTTTTTGAATTAAATAAGAGTAAAAAGACCCACTTGATAGATGTAAATTTCTAAAAGTGAGATTAGTGCGGGGCCTTCCTGACAGTCCTCTTGTCCCAGGTAATACCTCAGTGTCCTTATGGAAAGCCTGGGAAAGCTTCTGAAGCTCACTCTCAGAGTGCACTGCTCGCGCCTTTTCTTTCTCCCAGCAGTGCAGCGCATTCTGCAGCTCCCCTTTCAAAGTGTTTATTAGAGCCTCTCTGTCTGCACACTTAGTGCGCACATGACTTAACTCCTTACTGACATCTGCCAGCTTATCCTGGAGGTCCTGTTGGAGACACCAAACAAAAAGATGGTAGGAAGATTATAACACTTAAATATAAAATGGTAATCAAATAACCTATTCCAAAAAGCTCTTTATAAGAGTTTTCCTTTCAGCTCATTATAAAAATTTAAAAAAAAATTGGTAGCTCAAAAACTTTAAAATAACATTTAAAATATAAATCTCCTACATTTACCATAAGAACATTTACTTCCCAATGATATTTCAAATGCCAGTAGAAATCTCAAATACATGACATAAAATTCTGCTTCACTTTTCAGTTCTTACCCTTAACAGATTTCATTCAAGTACATCCATGACAAACAACATGAACCCACACCAAAATATTCCAACTCTGAGAGTTGCCTTAGTATAATTTTTCAAAGATGGAGTACATAAAAGCAGCACAGAAAATAAACTGTTGTCCTGGACCTTTGCTAGGTGTGGCCTCAGCCCACTACTAGGCATGATGTACTTAAAACAATGACTCCACTCCAAAATTATGAAAACTGACTCCAAGCACTGATGTGCTTACATAAGATATGTTGACTGTGTAGCTAAGGTTGGACATCAAATCTTAAAACAATATTTGAATCTATGGTACTATCATTAAATCGGGGAAATGAATTTTTCCTTGAACCAAAACAATTTCCAATAAAGTTTTTTCAGTGAAAAATAATTCTTATTTTGATCAACAATAAAAAAAAATTTAAGTGGTATCTAAACATACTTAATAAAAATTAGGAAGATATATTTTCATATAGCTCTCCTTAAAAATATCCCCTAGATAATTATATTAGTTTCTTAACACAACAGGAAAAAGTTATCCTAAATTATAATACCTTTATATTTTTAGTGTGAGATTCTATCTTCTGTTTGGTAGAGTCAAGTTCATTAGATGCCTTTTCCTTAGCATTATTCATGTTGCTTAGCTGATGAAAAAAAAAAATTGTAAGTAACTTTTAAAATATTTTCCAAGGGTGGATAACTCAAAAGCTAATCTTTAAATTTTTATGCAATTATCAAATACAAACTTTTGATAGTAATTCAGCCTTAAAACTGTATTTCTTTTGGTTAATTATGTAATTTCTGTCACAAGTTCACATGCTAAAAAGAAAAGCAAGCATTCAAGCTTAAAATGTCAGTGATATTGTTGTGTTTTTACCAGCTATCTGGATAAAGGATTTCATTCTTACTGTAAACAAATATAACTTTATTTTTAAAATCCTACAGGACCAAAATGCCAGAAGGAATGGCATCTATACGGAAAGAAAAAAGGACAGAGCAGAAGCCTGTTCTTTCTACATCGTGAGGGTATCCGCGGGTCTCTCGCTCCATATGACAACCTCAGGGTCGGTCACATGCAGTCCTACTGGGAAGGCTTGTGGCAGGTCATCAGTTGGTCCTGCTCCGCCTGTGATTTATTTTCTTTGACAGTTCATTCTTCTTTCTGTCAGACTGCTCTTTCTGCTTTCTTTGCAGCCACCCCCTTGGTCTCCCCACTGCTGTCTCTGGCACTGGTTCACAACAAAGCGCATTACTAAGCCAAAGCCTGCTGAGTCGACTTTTCAACTGCGCTGAGGATCATGTGACATTCATCCTCCCAAATAACAATTCGCTGTGGGTAATGTGTTCCTACTTACCCTGCAGCTTCCAGACCTAGGCCTCAGAAGAGGCGCATAAACTACTAACAATACAGGTTGTCTTGTCTCACTGGGAAAGACGGCAATGCTTGCTCTTTATAGAAATTTAATTATTCCAGTGGTCATTTTCTTTAGAAGGCATTAAGAAAACTCACTTTTCCTTCTTTCTTTACCTTAGCAAACTAAAGTAAAATATGGCTCTTTTGAAATGGGAAATATAAGGGTTTCATGGCCTTTGTATTACATGAAACAAAGAGATAAACACAGAGGGATAAATACTAAATTACATGTTTTGTAACTTGTCTTCAGTTAGAAAAATTGTCTGTTGTTTTACTAACTGTGTTTAATGTAGTTATTTCATATTTTCTAATTTGATGAGATGTAACTAAATAAAGTCTTCAATTTTTAAAGCACAAGTTCATAAAACATTTTAATACCCAAGAAAATCATCAATCCACAAATGAAACAATACAAAAGAGAAGATAACATGTACACCCATGGCTAATTCATGTCAATGTATGGCAAAAAACACTACAATACTGTAAAGTAATTAGCCTCCAATTAAAATAAATAAATTTTTTTTTAAAAAAAGAGAGAAGATAAATAGAAGCATGAGTTTTTTTCAGTCAGGAAACCAAAACCTCCAGGCTACATCAAGCAGATATTTGTTTTTAAAAAACTTCTAACAGTCACTCCCTTTAGAGAATGCAAACTAATTGCTTTCTTTTTTAGTAAGATCTCTACAATTTATACAACTCTTAAGCCAAAATATTGACAAGCTCTAAATGTCCACTACCTAGTCCAAATGTCATGAAAACACATTAACATTTAAATATTATATTAACTGAGTTGCACAGCTTTTTTTATTAAATTAAAAGATAAATTATGAAGACCAAGAAGTGACAGTCTTTAGAACTCCGAAAATAGCAGTGTGACAGAAGAGTTACAAAAACACAAGTGAGACCTGACTTTAGGCCACACTCACAGAGAAAACAGTGACAGACAACTTATTATTTTTTTATCTGCGAGGCTGTAAAATCAACATTCGCAATATTTTTGACCTTTGTAACAAGCAAGTAATACGTACTGCTGCAGGCCGAAGGCTATGTATGTAGAGCCAAACAGTGCAAGTGTTACCTCATTAGATGCATCTTCCAGCTTGTTCTGGTAATCTGTCAAGGTACGTCTCAAAGTCTCAAGGACAACAGAGAAGCTGGGAGGTTTATCTTTGTCCTTGTGGATGCCTACAGAAAAATATAGAATGAAAATATACCATTAAAGTCACAAAGAGACAACAGTTAGCTGAAAAGACATCATGATACATGAGTAGACTCATTCTTCTAAGTATACCGCTGTATAGCCAAGTATTAATCTATTTCTAAACAAGTGGTCAAATTAAGTTCATAATATATCAAGTACAAATTTATGGCTACTTTGTACCTAAGTCCACCCTGTAGTTTGTAGTAAGATCTGTTATTCTTTTTGTTTCCCATTTCCAAAGGAACTATAGTATTTGTACATACCAGTTATCCAACAATTAAATAAACAGTCTATACTAAACACTGTTTGGGAGAGTTAAATATACTTACTTTGGTCCCTGTGTTTCTCATCAGTCAGGCCTATTTTTCTCAAACAATAATTTCTGAACCCAAGAGTACATAATTTTCTGTTATGCTTAGAAATGATATTCTTCAATCCTTAAAATTCTCAAGTTACAATTTGAAATAAATTATAAAAATACTAGTACTATCTACATAGGCCCACATCATGTTTCAATTAAAACTCTTAAAACCGATACCCATTGAAAAAATGTATTTCCACATTATGCCCAAACTATTTTAATTTAGCTAGGACATAAGTTAGTTGAGTTAATCAAAT
>SJYQ01003127.1:67200-87841 GCA_006410935.1 Redunca redunca
ACATGGTTAAATGCAGTTTAAAATATTAATCCAAATCATCAAAAGTTTAGTTTCAAAAACTACTTTAAACTGTTTGCTTATTATATTACTCATAAACTGTAATAAAAATAAGTTGCAAATTTTAAAACATACTAAAAGTGTAATAATTCTCCCTCTCATATTTTATAATCTAAATATTAATATAGATAAGAAGCATTCATAATGACTTTTTTATTATTCATTGATTCATTCATTCAACTAATTTAATGCATGAATGTATTCTTACTGTGTACTAATCCTAGACATTAGGCAAATGGAGGTGAACAAGAGTGGTGGAGTCTGTTCTTATGGGATTTACCATCTAAAAAGAAGAGATGAGACAGTAACCGATTATATAAGCTCATTCATCCATTCCTCAAGTATTCAGTTGCTGGAACTTTAGGGAGAGGAGAGAAGAAGGTAGTAAAAGGAAAGAGAGGATGAGTAAAGGGGGGAAAGTCTTTGGTTAATAACAGAAAAACTTTATTTACCTAGAGTATTAATGATAACTATTATTTTAATTTTGAACAAAATATTATTAGTAAACATTACATTCACCAAAGTATAATGTAAACACTATCTTAAGTATGGATACACCTTAAATTTTCTTAAAGAGAAGAATAATAATTAACTGAAAAACCAAAAGTAATGTGGAAACAACACATATCCCAGCGAGAGGAGAAAAAAAGAAGACAGTGCCCTCAGCCATGAAAATGAAGGAGACAGTACTCTTCATAATGACTATGAGTTGGAGAGACAACTCATTAAAAATTTTATTAGAGGTCTTACCAAATATATTTTTTTAAATTGCTCTCTTGCGTAAGATTAAAAAAAAATGTAATGTATAATTCTTTTCTTTTGCTACTACACAAGTAGACCATGAATAAATCATTCAAGGACACCCGGGAAATCTGTTAGCTTATACAATAAGGGAGAAAACTTGCTCTTAGAAATCCAGAAGAATAAAAATCACCATAATATGGTTGTTGAGGGATAAGGGGACAAAATGCCCTCTCCTTACTGACCCATGCAAATCTTATATTCTACATACAATAAAGTCTCTCTGCCTGGAAATGCTTTCACAATAAAGTTCAAATGAGTTGAAAAGTATGCTTTATGTCCCGCCACCTTCATTATACAAAGAAGTACTTACTGGTACCTTAACACGACAAAGTGTTCACAAGCAAAAAGAAAGGACCAGCTTACTGACTAAAATGTGATTCAACCTAATAACGTCCTAATCACTGCACTATTAGCACCCCAAACAATAAACTATTAAACTATCCTATCAGTGAAAGGACTAAAAACTCACAGATAAAGAACAATAATAAATAAATAAAGTACAATTTGAACAATAGTCATAAATGGGTTTTCAAAAGTCAAAGTGCAAATGTCACGACCATTTGTAGTACTATTACGCCAACTCAAAATCTTCTTAGTTCCTGTCCTTGTCCCTGTCCACGTATGTCTCTTTACACGGGTGCCAGCCTGTACTTTCACATCACTGCTGCCTGTCTCAATCTCTTTCTCACTTTTAAGTAGGTTTCAAGTCTGGGTGCTCAGTCATGTCTGACTCTTTGTAACCCCATGAACTGTAGCCTGCCAGGCTCCTCTGTCCATGGGATTCTCCAGGCAAGAACAATGGAGTAGCTTGCCCTTTTCTTCTCCAAGGTCAAGTCCGGGTTCACCTTGACAAAGCTTTTCCTTGAATTAGTAGCCCACAGAAGAGAGTGAGATGGAAGGAAAGGGTCCAAACCTTCCATTTAAATGTTCCCTTTTGAACAATCTGAAAAACTAAATATTTTTACATGACTCAAATAAACCACTGTGTTCCAGGATGGTATTATCTATCATCTCAGTAACCTACAGTTCCACAGAAGAAACAGTAAATTATAATGACTGAGGTGAGTCTATTTCCTCCACCTTGTCAACCATTCTATCTACTTCAGTATCCTGCAAGACCTCAATTATTAAGAAATAATGGACAGGACTTCCTAGGTGGCTCAGTGGTAAAAAATCTGCCTGTCAATGCAAGAGACACAAGTTTGATCCCTGATCCAGGAAGATCCCACATACCACGGAACAACCAAGCCCATATACCACAACTATTGAGCCTGTGTCCTACAGCCCACACACCACAGCTACCTAAGCCCACACACCCTAGAGCCCATGCTCTACAACAAGAGAAGCCCTGCGATGGGAAGCCCACGCACCACTCGACAGCAGTGGTGAGAAGAGAGAGTACCAGAAAGCAACCTAGAGGGTAACCCCTTCTCGTAGCAGCTAGAAAACAGCCTATGCAGCAATGAAGACCCAACAATGCCAAAAATAAAGAAAGAAATAAAATTATTTTTTTAAAATAAATGGACAAAATATAAAAGACTTTTAAAGAAGATATCTACTATAGAACATGAATAGTCATATTCACCCTCAGAATAGAAAAAACGAAAACAAAACCCACAGAAAATAACATTCAAATGGGTTTTTCACCTGAGAAAATCTAAATATTTACTACAATTATGACAAAGAAAATCCCTTTTTCATTCTAAAAGCACTGAATATAAACATTTTGTTGGCAGTCATATTTTACAAGCTCAGACTACATTTCATATATTAAATTCATCTTATTTACTGAGATCATAAACATCTTCATTGTCTTGCAAACATTGGTCCCCATCCTGGAGTTTTAAAAAAAAATGGCTTATAACTTCCCTCACATATTGACAGTATTTATTATGTAGGTCTTATCCACCCACTATGTCCCCAGGAAGAGTTCAAAAAATACCTCCTTTACCAAGGTTTAAGAAATGTGTTGGGGGGTGGGGAAGGGCTGAGCATAGTTGATGAGCTCTGTAGCCTGGTGAGCATCTAGGTGCAGTAGCTGGAGAGCCATGGATAACAGTGGAAAATGATGCCACCAAGCTGGGTTCAGTGAAGATCCTGAAATCTCAAGTGACAAGGTCAAGTGGTAGCCTCAACTTGCAGCGACAAAATGGATATGGTTATCATAACGGGCAGTGGATTCGAAGTAATAAACAAAATGGTTTTACCCACAGAGAAAACTAGCATTGGCTACTGATCACAGTATTCCTGGGACTAAAAGACACTCACTCCTTGGAAGAAAAGTTATGACCAACCTAGATAGTATATTCAAAAGCAGAGACATTACTTTGCCGACTAAGGTCCGTCTAGTCAAGGCTATAGTTTTTCCAGTGGTTATGTATGGATGTGAGAGTTGGACTGTGAAGAAAGCTGAGTGCTGAAGAATTGATGCTTTTGAACTGTGGTGTTGGAGAAGACTCTTGAGAGTCCCTTGGACTGCAAGGAGATCCAACCAGTCCATTCTAAAGGAGATCAGCCCTGGGATTTCTTTGGAAGGAATGATGCTAAAGCTGAAGCTCCAGTACTCTGGCCACCTCATGAGAAGAGCTGACTCATTGGAAAAGACTGTGATGCTGGGAGGGATTGGGGGCAGGAGGAGAAGGGGACGACCGAGTATGAGATGGGTGGATGGCATCACTGACTCGATGGACGTGAGTCTGAGTGAACTCCGGGAGATGGTGATGAACAGGGAGGCCTGGCGTGCTGCGATTCATGGGGTTGCAAAGAGTCGGACACGACTGAGCGACTGAACTGAACTGAAAAACAGATAGGCACTCTACTTGAATGTTACTCGACTCGTGTAAGTAGAAAAGTTCTGGGTCTGATTACCAGAAGTAGAAGTTAAATCTGTACAAAGACATCTTGGCCCTCGGCCAGCTCTGACTTGAATTTGTTCACAGACCCAGTGCCAGTGGATCCCCTTTAGGAAACCGAACAATCCTGCCCCAAAAGACGACACTGCAAATCTATCTCCCAGCCTCCCTCCAAGAACCATGCAACCATTTAGCAGGGTGACCGTGTACTGGGGAAGGGAGTTACACATACCTCAGATAATGGACACTGGATTGGAACTGACTTTAATTCCTGGAGAGCTAATATGCTACTCTGGTTCCCTAGTTAGGGGAGGAGCTTATACAAGAAAGCTTTGGTTAAGGTCTAGCTCCAATAGGCCCAAGGTGAACCCACACAGTTGTTTTCCCACTTCGGAATGCGCTGTTATCAAAGACAAATGCAGAAACTGGCACAATGCCCATATTAGTTACCTGACCCATGGAAAGAGGAGCTAACAGAGGAAAACAGGAAAAAAAAGTAAGTGGAAGTCACCAAAACTCTGACCTACCCAAATAGTAAATTAAAAGTAAAGCCACATTCCTAGAGAGATTGTAGAGATTAGTGCATCTATCTGGCTAGTGCAGAGTACAGATGGGTCTTAAGGAATGACAGTGAATTACTGAAAGCATAATCACACATGATTCCAATTACAGCTGCAGTTACAGATGTAGTTTTATTGTTGGAGCAAATCAATCCATTTCCTGGAAACTGGAATGAGGCTATTTCTTCTATCCTTTTAATAAAAACCACCAAAACAGTTTCTTTCTGCTTGCAGGACCAGCAATGTACCCTCACAACCCTACCTGAGAACCACATCAACTCTAGCATAATCCAGTGTATAGAAATCTCCATCAGCTCTCCATTCTGGAAGACATCAAGTGTTCCACTTCATTCTCTACCAAGTTGATCGGATTATTCTGACGGCTTGAGTTTAAGCAGGCCAAGTTTGGCAGGTACTTACAGGTGAATGATAGTGTAAGCTTTTAGAATTTGGGAAAAAAGCAAGCCATCCTCTACAGATAAGTATTCTCTTGAAAATCAGCTTTTGACTTGCTACTGGTCCTTAGCAGACCCTGCAGTCACACCCCACAATTTAGCATGTGACCTGAGTTGCCCATGGTAAAATGGTTACTGTCAGATCCACCAACCCCATTAATTTGAGCATTCATGACAGCACTCCATCTCAAAGGAAGGTGGTATATACAAACCTGGGTTCAAACAAATCCTGCAGGCACAACCAAGCTGCGTGAATAAGTAATCCAGATTTCCTATTCTTGTTACATTGCTTCTCCTGTTTTAACCTATATCCTGAACCTGTGGACAAGTTCCCTATAACCAGTTGACTAATGTCGAGTGGGGTGGGGTGGGTGTGAAGAGAATGGGCTTGTTATACAGATGTTTCTGTATGATGTGCTGACGTTACTCAAAAGTATTGGACTTCCCTGTTGGTCCAGTGGTTAAGAATCTGCCTGCCAATGCAAGGGACATATCCTCAATCCCCGGTCCAGGAAGATCCCACACGCTGTGGGGCAACTAAGCCTATATGCCACAACTACTGAGTCTGCACTCCAGAGCCCGAGCTCTGCAACAAGAGAAGCACCATCATACGAAGTCCACACACCGAAACTAGAGAGTAGCCCCCACTAGCTACAACTAGAAAGAGACTTCGTGCAATAATGAAGACTCAGAGTGCAGCCAAAGATTAACTAACTTAAAAAAAAAAAAGTAGACAGCTGCATCATGACAGCCCTATTCAAGGGTGGCCTTGAAGGATGGTGATGAAGCAAAAATCCCCCCCAGTAGGCAAAACTTCAAGTACTGGACCTGACTATCATTTTGTCTGGAATGAGAGATGATCAGAGGCACAAATATACACTTATCTCGAAGTAGTAGCTAGCAGATTGGCTGGACAGTCAGGGATTCCAAAAGATGATAGGAAAACCAGTCCCAAGGTGGTCTGAGCAAGTGTGTGGACAGACCTCTTAAGATGGGCACTATGCCCCCCATCAACTGAGGTGGAGGAGGATCTTAATAATCAGGAGGACAGAATGAAATATTCTGTGGGTGTCAGCTAGCATATTTCCCCAGTCACTTTTCTCCCTGCTCATCTTTGTCACTCCTACAACACAGGAGTCAAAGCAGCAAGAGTGGAGGGAAGGTATGGGCTTGGCAGCATGAATCTTCACTCACCAAGGCTGTCGGGATTACAATTCCTGTTAAGTGTCAGCTCCATCGATACCAAAGACAAACACTGAATCCATGATATGCCACCACTCCTGACTGGCACCAGCCATCTACCTGGTCGCAAGTTGATTATACTGTCATTTTCATCATGGAATAAGCAATACGCATTCTTACTAGGCACTTACTCTAGAAAGGCATTTTCCTTTCCCGATAACAATATTTCTGCTGAAATTGTCATCCACGAGTTTACAAAACGTCTTATTCACCATCATGTATCCCATAGCATTGCTTCTGAGCAAGGAACTCATTTCATAGCAAATTAAGTACTATGGAAATGGGCTCATTTACATAGAATTCACTAGGTTCAATCCTTGGTCAGGGTACTAAGATCATACATGTCACATGGTGTGACCAAAAAAGTTATTTAAAAAGTTAATGGACAAACAATCCCACTTCTATATATCCAAATGAACTGAAACCAGAGCCTAGTAGAGATATTTCTATACCCATGTTAATAACAGCACTACTCAAAATAGCCAAGAGATGGAAGCAACCCAAAGGTCCATCAACAGATAAATTGATAGATAAAGTGTGACAAATACCTAACAATGGAGTCTTGCTGTTGTTCAGTCATTAAGCCATGTCCAACTCTTTGTGACACAATGGACTGCAGCATGCCAGACTTCCCTGTCCTTTACTACCTCCCAAAGATTACTCAAACTCATGCCCCGAGAGTCAGCGATGCCATCTCAGCCTCTGTCACCTCTTTCTCCCCCTGCCTTCAATCCTTCTCAGCATCCAGGTCTTTTCCAATGAGTCGGGTTTTCCCATTAGATGGCCAAGGCACTGGAGTTTCTGCTCAGTGGAAGGCATCAGTCCTTCCAATGAATATTCAGGGTTGATTTCCTTTAGGATTGACTGGTCTGATCTCCTTGTAGTCCCAGGGACTCTCAAAAGTCTCCTCTGGTACCATAATTTGAAAGCATCGATTCTTCAGTGCTCAGCCTTCTTTATGGTTCAACTCTCACATGTTGTATAATCATAGCTTTGACTATGGTTGACTATGGTTTTCTCTATGATTCAAAGCACCTTTGTCAGGAAGGAGATGTCTCCATTTTTTAATACACTGTTTAGGTTGGTCATAGCTTTTCTTCCAAGGAGCAAGTGTCTTTTAATTTCATGGCCACAGTCACCATCTACAGTGATTTTGAGACCAAGAAAATAAAAGCTGTGACTCTTTCCACTTTTTCCCCTTCTATTTGCCATGAAATGATGGGACTGGATGCCATGATCTTAGTTTTTTGGATGTTGAGTTTCGAGCCAGTTTTATCATTCTCCTCTTTCACCCTCATCCAGAGGCTCTTTAGCTCCTCTTCGCCTTCTGTCATTGGAGTGGTAACATGTATATATCTGAAGTTGTTCATATTTCTCCTGGCAATCTTGATTCCAGCTCGTGCTTCACCCAGCCCAGCTTTCCTATGATGTACTCTGCACAGAAGTTAAATAAGCAGGGTGACAATATATAGCTTTGTCATTCTCATTCCCAATTTTGAACCAGACTGCTGGTCCATGTCTGATTCTAAATGTTGCTACTTGATCCGCATACAGGTTTCTCAGGAGATAGGTAAGGTGGTCTGGTATTTCCATCTCTTTAAGAACTTTTCATAGTTTGTTGTGATCCAAACAGTCAAAAGCTTTAGAGTAGTCAATGAAGCAGTATATGCTTTTCTGGAATTCCTTTGCTTTCTCTATGATCCAACAAGTGTTGGCAATTTGATCTCTGGTTCCTCTGCCTTTTCTAAACCCAGCGTGTACATCTGTAAGTTCTTGGTTCATGTACTACTAAACCCTAGGTTGAAGGAGTTTGAGCATAACCTTGCTAGCATGTGAAATGAATGCAACTATATGTATTCTAAACTGTATGTTTGTATATTCTCTGGCACTGTCCTTCTTTGGCACTGGAATGAAAACTGACCTTTGCCAATACTGTGGCCACTGCTGAGTTTTCCAAATTTGCTGACAGATTGGGTGTAGCACTTTAACAGCATCATCTTTTAGGATTTTAAATAACTCAGCTGGAATTCCATCACTTCCACTAGCTTTATTTGTACTAATGCTTTCTAAGGCCCCCTTGACTTCACACCGGGATGTCTGGCTCTAGGTAAGTGACCATACCATCATGGTTATTAAGACCAGGTCATTAAGACCTTCTTTGTATAGTTCTGTGTATTCTTGCCACCTCTTCTTAATCTCTTCTGCTTCTGTTGGACAATGGAGTATTATTCAGACTTAAAAAGGAATTCCTGTCACATGCCATAATATGGATGAACCTGGAGGATATTTTGCTAAGTAAAAGAAGTCAATCATGAAAAGATAATATAAGATTTCAATATAAGAGATATCTAAAGTAGTCAGATTCACAGAAACAGAAAGTAACATGATAGGAGGGGCTTGCTGGGCAGAGAGAAGGTGGTACTTAATTTTAGTGCTTCCCTGGTGGCTCAGTCTGTGAAGAATCTTCCTGCAATGTGGGAGTGGAAGACCTGGGCTTGATCCCTGGGTTGGTAAGATTCCCTGCAGGCAGGCATGGCAATCCACTCTAGTATTCTTGCCTGAAGAATCTCCATGAACAAAGAAGCATGGCAGGTACAGTCCATGGGGTCACAAAAGAGTCAGACATGACTGAGCAACTCAGCACAGCACAGCAAAATGTTATCCGTAAACTTGACTGGGCTACAGGCCCAGATTTTCAGTTAAAAATTATCTCTGGGTTTGCCTAGGAGGCCATTTCTGGACGAGATGACATTTGCATCAGTAGCCTGAGTAAAGCGGACTGCCCTCCCCAGTGCGGGCAGGCCTCACCCACTCCACTGAAGGCCAAATAGAACAGAAGGCTAAGTAAGAAAGATTCTTTCTGTCCACCTGACTCCCTTCAAGCTGGAAATCAGTCTTCTCCTGCCTTTGGACTCAGACTCAGACTGGAACTTACACCATCAGGTCTCCTGTTTCTCAGGCCTTCGGAGTCAACCTGGCTCTCCTGGGTCCCCTATTTCTCAGTCACCTTAAATTGTGTGATTAGTTAGTGAGCACACTGACTCTGTTAGGAATGTTGAGCCCTCTTACTGTGGTCACTCCCGTGGATTTCACAAACCAAAGCTATGAGCATGATAGAGTAGGACAAGCTTGGTTTGTAAACCTCAGTGAACTGGGAGGTAAAGGAAGTAAGCAAGAAGAAACTGGCAAATGACACCAAAGGAGACCTCTGTGCTGCTCTTACAGACATCCTCAGTCTCTCAGTAACCCATAAGCCTCTAATTAAAAGGTATCAGCCACAAGGTTCCTGAGAACAATTAAAAGTCTCAAGAAGATACTAGATCTAGGCAAGAATCCTTTACAAAGGACGGAAAGAAGGAGAGATGAGAGGAAAGTACCACTTGATGTCCTGATTTTCTTAAGAACAGTCCCTGAAGCTGCCCGACTCCTGGGTGATATGTACATACCTAAAGGCACCATATGTTCTTGCTATTATTTCCTAGGGTTCTTCAGCCTCTCCTAGTAGAAAGCAAAAGGATACTTCTGGAGTATTATAAATGATTTCCTCAAGGAAGGAAAGGTTGAAGAAGGCTGGAGGGGCTTTTGTCTCAGTCAACACAAAAGTCAAGCTGCCTGAGGAGGATCCAAGAATGAATTAGAAGAAAAACTTTCTTTCATGAACCTAATGAAGGAAAAGTCACATTCTAGAGGTGAAACCGTAAAACCATAGTAGGAAGAAACACTTGAGGCAGAAAGACTACATGGGTTCAAAGAGGGAAAGGACTTCTCTCTTATACACACTCTAAGCATTTCTATCAGAAAAAACAAAATGAGTTATGAGCAGCTGTTGTGTAGCAATTTCAGCAGAAAGTAGAAGGCAGAAATAGGAAATAAATGTCCATGATTGATTAAATTGAGGTCATCTTATCCAATAATAGTAAACAATCAAGGTGGCATTTCCCTAAGGCATGAAACACGGTGACATCATTTCCACTGAAGACAGAAAGTCAGTCTTCACGGTGACTCTTTATGGACTGCTACCAAAAAAAAGCTGCTAAAATCTTGAAAGAGATTCCATGACTACCTTTATAACCTCAAAAATTATCATTTAAAATAGAATGTTGACCTACTATTAATTCATTCATGCTTTTATTCACTGAAAAAATATTTGAGTGCTTCCTTTGTGCCAAGTATTGTCTACCTGCTTAAAACTCTTTAGTAAATGAAAGAGACAAAGACCCTTGCCCTCATGGAGCTTGGATACTATGGTGGTTGATTTTACTGCCAACTTGACCGGGCTAAAGGATGCCCAGAAAACCAGTAAATCACTTTTGGATGTGTCCATGACAGTGTTTCTGGGACATATTAGCATTTGAATCAGTAGACTAAGTAAAGAAGCTGTGCCCTCACCAACGTAGGTAGGGGAGGTAATATCCAATCTGTTGACTTCCCTTACCTACCCCCCACTCTTAGCCCTCTCCTCCTCCAACCCCAAAGAACAAAAGGACAGAAAGGAAAATTCTCTTTTTTCCTAACCTGAGACTTCCATCTCTTTCTGCCCTCAGACATCCTACTCCTGGTTCCTGGGCCCCGGGTGCCCCCAGTTTCTCAGGCCTTTGGGCTCACATTGAATTATATTACTGCCTTTCCTGGTCCTTCAGCTTGCAGAGGAAAGATCACAAGATTTCCTAGCCTCTATAACCATGTGTGCAAACTCCAATATCTCCTTTTGTGTGTCTATATAATCTTATTGGTTCAATTTCTCCAGAGAACCTTGACAATACAGATATAATAAAATTGCAGCACATATTTGGGCAGAAATGCTTAACAGCAATAAGTGTCATGGGGAAAAAAGGGAGAGAGGTAGGTAGGAACAAATTATTTAGTCATCTTTGTGTAGCTGAACCCAGGGTTGACACAGTAGGCAATCATAATTGTTTAGGCTCTTCCACAAAATGTTGAGCAATAAAGTTTATTAATTATATCCCTCTTGGTTAAATGGCAAAAATCCAACTTGAGTTGGTATGAGCAGAAAGGGAGCCCATTATGGTTATATAGGGCTATTTCAAAAAAGCCAAGAGCAAGAATAAAATCAAGTTCAAAGCAGGTATGTGAATGAGTCAAGTATCAAAGGGAAGAACTGGCATAGTCAGAAGAGTTCACTGGGAAAAAAATTTAATGAAGATTTTACAGAAATGTAAGCAGGTTAAGAGAACAAAAAAGATATGATGTGATACCATAAACCAGCAAGACTGGAAGTTCAGTTCAGTTCAGTCACCCAGTCATGTCCGACTCTTTGCGACCCCATGAATCAATCATAGCACGCCAGGCCTCCCTGTCCATCACCAACTCCCAGAGTTCACCCAAACTCACATCCATCAAGTCGGTGATGCCATCCAGCCATCTCATCCTCTGTTGTCCCCTTCTCCTCCTACCCCCAATCCCTCCCAGTATCAGAGTATTTTCCAGTGAGTCAACTCTTCACACAAGGTGGCCAAAAGTTTTGGCTTTAGCATCAGTCCTTCCAAAGAACACACAAACAGGGGATGGCAAGAGTGAATGTCGACATTCTAGGAACCAGCAAACTAAAATGGACTGGAATGGGTGAATTTAACTCAGATGACCGTTATATCTACTACTGTTGGCAGGAATCCCTTAGAAGAAATGGAGTGGCCATCATGGTCAATGAAAGAGTCTGAAAAGCAGTACTTGGATGCAATCTCAAAAACGACAGAATGATCTCTGTTCGTCTCCAAGGCAAACCATTCAATATCACAGTAATCCAAGTCTATGCCCCAACCAGTAATGCTGAAGAAGCTGAAGTTGAACAGTTCTATGAAAACCTACAAGACCTTTTAGAACTAACACCCAAAAAAGATGCCCTTTACATTACAGGGGACTGGAATGCAAAACTAGGAAGTCAAGAAACACCTGGGGTAACAGGCAAATTTGGCCTTGGAATACAGAATGAAGCAGGGCAAAGGCTAATCAAGTTTTGCCAAGAGAAAGCACTGGTCATAGCAAAAACCCTCTTCCAACAACACAAGAGAAGACTTTACACATGGACATCACCAGATGGTCAACACCAAAATCAGATTGATTATATTCTTTGCAGCCAAAGATGGAGAAGCTCCATACAGTCAGCAAAAACAAGACAAGGAGCTGACTGTGGCTCAGATCATGAACACCTTATTGCCAAATTCAGACTAAACTGAAGAAAGTAGGGAAAACCACTAGATGATTCAGGTATGACCTAAATCAAATTCCTTATGATTATACAGTGCAAGTGAGAAATAGATTTAAGGGACTAGATCTGATAGAGTGCCTGATGAACTATGGAATGAGGTTCGTGACATTGTACAGGAGACAGAGATCAAGACCATCCCCATGGAAAAGAAATGCAAAAAAGCAAAATGGCTGTCTGGGGAGGCTTTGCAACTAGCTGTGAGAAGAAGAGAAGCAAAAAGCAAAGGAGAAAAGGAAAGATATAAGCATCTGAATGCACAGTTCCAAAGAATAGCAAGAAGAGATAAGAAAGCCTTCCTCAGCAATCAATGCAAAGAAATAGAGGAAAACAACAGAATGGGAAAGACTAGAGATCTCTTCAAGAAAATTAGAGATTCCAAGGAAACATTTCATGCAAAGATGGGCTCAATAAAGGACAGAAATGGTCTGGACCTAACAGAAGCAGAAGATATTAAGAAGAGGTGGCAAGAATACACAGAAGAACTGTACAAAAAAGAGCTTCATGACCAAGATAATCACAATGGTGTGATCACTCACCTAGCCAGAATGTGGAGTCAAGTGGGCCTTAGAAAGCATCACTACGAACAAAGCTAGTGGAGGTGATGGAATTCCAGTAGAGCTGTTTCAAATACTGGAAGATGATGCTGTGAAAGTGCTGCACTCAATATGCCAGCAAAGTTGGAAAACTCAGCAGTGGCCACAGGACTAGAAAAGGTCAGTTTTCTTTCCAATCCCAAAGAAAGGCAATGCCAAAGAATGCTCAAACTACCGCACAATTGCACAAATCTCACACACTAGTAAAGTAATGCTCAAAATTCTCCAAGCCAGGCTTCAGCAATACGTGAAACATGAACTTCTAGATGTTCAAGCTGGTTTTAGAAAAGGCAGAGGAACCAGTGATCAAATTGCCAACATTGGCTGGATCGTGGAAAAAGCAAGAGAGTTCCAGAAAAACATCTATTTCTGCTTTATTGATTCTGCCAAACCTTTGACTGTGTGGATCACGGTAAACTGTGGAAATTTTTGAAAGAGATGAGAATACCAGACCACCTGACCTGCCCTCATGAGAAATCTATATGCAGGTCAGGAAGCAACAGTTAGAACTGGACATGGAACAACAGACTGGTTCCAAATAGGAAAAGGAGTATGTCAAGGCTGTATATTGTCACCCTGCTTCTTTAACTTATATGCAGAGTACATCAGGAGAAATGCTGGGCTGGAAGAAGCACAAGCTGGAATCAAGATTTCCGGGAGAAATATCAATAACCTCAGATATGCAGATGACACTATCCTTATGGCAGAAAGTGAAGAGGAACTAAAACGCCTCTTGTTGAAAGTGAAAGAGGAGAGTGAAAACGTTGGCTTAAAACTCAACATTCAGAAAACGAAGATCATGGCATCCGGTCCCATCACTTCATGGGAAATAGATGGGGAAACAGTGGAAACAGTATCAGACTTTATTTTGGGGGGGCTCCAAAATCACTGCAGATGGTGACTGCAGCCATGAAATTAAGATGCTTACTCCTTAGAAGGAAAGTGAACCCGCTTGACAGGAGCTGTAGCCACCAAAATGAAACCACTGCCAGTAACACGCTGGAGGGAATGGGCGAAATAAACACCGTGACATTCTCTGCTTTCCTTTCTTCCTCCACCCTCTTAATCTCCTGCTGGTGCACTCACAATCCAAACCCAACCCCCAAGTTAAAGGGCAAAGGAGCCCAGATCATGTAGTCCACAGAGGTCAGCCTCCAGAATGCAAAACAGAGACCAGAGGAGAATGATTCCAGGGTAGGTAAAAGAATGAATAACCAGCACAATATGGAAACAAAGACCACTATAACAGAACAGAAATCACAGATTCAGCACACAATCCCTTTCCCAGGAACAAGAAGTTCAAAAAAGATGGTCACTGAACGATGAGAATAAAAAGAAAAACTTTATTAGAAGACAGTTCTTTTTCTATAGGTTTAGTAATAACTTATGAGTTTCTTTGTTATCAACTATTTAACTTTAAACCTCAAAGGAGACATGACCTCATTATTCTTAGGTTTTCTAATTCAACTCTGCACATTGAAGCATTAAGATATGTTATGATAATAATTTAACAATTTTAAAGATCCTTAAAACCATTAAGCAATGACACATCTGAATAATAAAACACTATCACTGAAAAAGAAAATTTCATTCCTCAAAGCTTTAGCAAATACAATTGAAAAGTGGATATCTATATTTTTATGTCACTTTTATACACCTTGATTTTACAGTGACAAACAATGAAATACTAATGCTTTTGGAAAAAGTTTAAATAAAAACAAAGAAAGTTAAAAATAGATAACAGTAAATCTCACTCAATTTCTAACAGTTCACCAACAGAAATCTGCAGATTCATAATGTGAAATGGGCCTTGATCATATCTTTCTGGTTTTATAAGGACAACAAACTTTTCTGAACTTAGGCATTTCCTAAAGAACTGATTTGTCAAATATGCTTGCTTCCTTTAGAAAAACACTCTTGAAGCCATTTTAAGGTGTAAGGAATTGAATTCTACATGCTTTTTTGAAAAATATAATTGAGTCAGAAAGCAACTAAATAATTTGAGGCTGACAGTATGCCAAAAGCAAACTGAGGTAGAGAAGTGAAAGTACCTAAGTCAAAGTTACTATAGCACAAATAATGGCACACACACCCAAAAATTAAGGAAGCAGAAATCATGGAATGGAGAGCATTCATTAGTAACTAATGCTTCTTGCTTGATACCAAAATATACCTACCCGATATACAATCTTTACAGTTCTCTATCATATTAAGTGGGCTGATACTAAAACCAAAGCGTTTTACAGAAGCACTCATCTGGAGAGTATGTACACTGTGGTAGGAAATGAAGAAGAAAACCAGACTGGAAAGCAGCAGTGAAGAATATGCACTGTTACAGCCTGTGTCCTGCATAACCTTTTGAATACATGACCTTTAAGTTGCTGAAGGTTGCCTCAGAATTTGGCTCGGTTTGATGGAAACATCTGTTCCCCTTGCAGGTATACTGTATGGACTTTCTTCTCAGTTGGATCCAGAACACAGCAAGTGAGCCCTTGTCTGTCCAATCACACAGACACCAATACTTGTAAATCAAGTTCGGGTAGGACAACAGCAGGTCCACAGTCCGTCACCCTTTCGCAGCCAGCTAGGCCAACTGACTGCTGTGAGAACTGCTCTTATCATGTCATCAAATCAAAACATGTTGAGATGAGGGACTATAAGAGGCATCTGCAGAATTCCCAAAATGTAGTGACTTTGGAACATTGACAGATGCATCTGTCATTTTATACCTTCAACTAACCTGATGTCCACTGGCCCGACACAGAAAAGCTGTCCAGGATCGATTCCAATTCTTTCACGTTATTTTCACATGTCTCCACTAGAAAAGCCTGGTGCTTCTTAGCCTTTTAATTAAGAAAAAAAATTACACATAATAAGGTCACGCATTATAAGAGTTGCAGATTTTTTGTATGAATACATAAAGCACAATTAAGTGTAATGAGCTAATAATTACTCCATTCAAATCTATTATTAATAAACCTCTATCTTAACCATTTCTTTTACTTGGCTTAATGCAACAATGTGTAAGCTCTTAATAACAACTGACTGAGGCCTCAGGGCCTGGCACTATTCTCAATACTCTAACATAGCAGTTCTTCATATCATCACAACAAATCTATGAGGGAAGGGCCATCATTATCTCATTTTACAGATAAGGAAATGGAGACACAGAGAAATTGAGGAAAACTTTAAAAGATTATACTTGCAGTCATGTAGCAAATTGCCAGATAGTGGTCAAAAGTGAATGCAGTATGACAAATTAGAAGGAACTGTAGCAGACTACTCAAGAGCTGATGGCAGCTTAGATTAGGGTCTTGGCAGAGAAAAGGGGATGTGGGAGCATAAGCACTGAAGGATGCTGGAGGGGTGCATACTTAGAAGACAGCAAGGCCAACCTTGGTAACACTGCTTTGGGTTAGATTACATTGACTGGATTGGGTTGGATTCAACTGGACTGGATTCAGCTGGACTGGAGGAGGAAATGCTCAGATAAAATGAGCAGTAAAGACTGATCCCAAGGTTTCAGACTAGAACTGGGTGGGTTTCAGCAATTGAATAAGAACCACGGAAGCAGAGGTGGCCTTATTTTGGCTGTTTCTATTTATTTTACTTGTTTGTTTCTGGTGGGTAATGTTAATCATAAATTCCGCTTAGATCATATTCCAGTAGAGCACTTTTAAAAGACTCCCAGCACCAGTAAACTACCTGGCAAATAACTAACCCTAAATATATTTGAATTAAAAAATAATAAAGTAAAAACTATGAGAGGCAGCTGGATGCAGTGGTGTAAAGCTCAGAAGAGGTCAAACATAGGCTTGAGAATCATCTAGGGATGTGAAGCTTGCCGTGAGACTGTCTGACAGGAAGCGAAGAGAGTCTAGGATAAAGCCTAAGGAAATCAGGAATTTAATACTTGGAAAAGAAAAAGGCAGCAAAAAAGACTGGAAAAGGAGGAAGAAAAACAGAAGAAGATAAAGTCATGAAAACCAAAATAAAAGAACATTTCAAGGATAGAGTTCAAGGATAGAGTCCAGTGTCAAAGAATATTCAAGAAAAACAGAGACTAGCATGTTCCATGTTCACTGGACATGAAAGTCTTCAGTGACTGTGATGAAGTCTGCTGTAACTCATATTAGAACAGGTCAAAGAATGAATAAGCCTGCAATTTTTTTTTGTCTTAGTGACCTATAAGAAATAGAAACAGGAAGTATAGACAAAACACTTTTGGTAACAAGAGGAGAGATAAAGAAAAGGGCAGTAGTTGGAAACAAGAGTGGGATTGGAGAAGAGTTTAATAAGTGAGAAAAAGCATATTTAAAATCTGATGATACAAAGGCACTGGTGAGGCATGCTTATAGCAACAGAAGAAATGGGAGAATAGATATTACAGGACAAAATTCATCGTTAAAAGACACAAAACTAATAATCCTTTCTTTGGACATCAGTTCAATTATCACTTTTTTGGAAAAGCTATCTTTTACTCCTTGACTATGTCAATTAACCCTACTAGATTCTTCTCAGCACTTATCAGAGTTATGATTCCACATTTATTTGAGAGGTCTTTTGTTAATGTCTATCTCATTGAAAACAAGCTCCGTGAAAGGAGGAAATATCGTCTTTTATTTTTTGTCCTCATCAATGTATCCCACAGGAGCAAACAATACTGAGTATATACAATAAGCATTAAATATCATATTTAACATGCTAAAACATGCTATCAACAGAAGATTGTTAAATCAATTAGGGTTCATCAACAAAGACTTCAAATAGAAAAGGAAGTTCTATTACACTAACATACTAATACGGAAAGATCTCTAAGCAACACTGTTGAGTTAAAAACAAAAGAGGAGGTGGAAAATGTATGTTCTACAATAAAATGGAAACAGTGGAAATAAAGTGCAAACAGTGGCTGACTTTATTTTTCTGGGCTCCAAAATCACTGCAGATGATGACTGCAGCCATGAAATTAAAAGACACTCCTTGGAAGGAAAGTTATGACCAATCTAGATAGCATATTCAAAAGCAGAGACATTACTTTGCCAACAAAGGTCCGTCTAGTCAAGGCTAAGGTTTTTGCAGTAGTCATGTATGGACATGAGACTTGGACTGTGAAGAAAGCTGAGCGCCGAAGAATTGATGCTTTTGAGCTGTGGTGTTGGAGAAGACTCTTGAGAGGCCCATGGACTGCAAGGAGATCCAACCAGTCCATTAGAAAGGAGATCAGTCCTGGGTGTTCATTGGAAGGACTGATGCTGAAGCTGAAACTCCAATACTTTGGCCACCTGATGCAAAGAGTTGACTCACTGGAAAAGACCCTGATGCTGGGAGGGATTGGGGGCAAGAGGAGAAGGGAACAACAGAGGATGAGAAGGTTGGATGGCATCGCTGACTCAATGGACATGGGTTTGGGTGGACTCCAGGAGCTGGTGATGGACAGGGAGGCCTGGCATGTTGTGAATCATGGGGTCGCAAAGAGTTGGACAGGACTGAGTGACTGAACTGAACTGAACAATAAAATACTTGATTCAATGCCTGACTGAAAGCCCCCTGAATTGAGATATAAAACCAAACCAACAAAAACAAAACAAATCCAGACTCTATTTTCTCTATTAGCATACCATTAGTAACATACTTTCTAATGTTGTCATATTATAGAAATCTTAATATATAATTTTATATATGATAAAATTATATTTTGTATAATAAAAATGATTTATGTTAAATACATATTAAATATATTTAATTCTAAATTCAAATGGGATTATAGTATACATACTATTATACAACTTATTTTTCCATTCACAGTATGTTTTTAACGTCCTTTCCACATCACATTTCTTCAGTTGCATAGCATTCCATTGTTTAGATGAATTAACTTATCCATTGTATCATTAATGAATTTAACCAGTCCCCTACTGCTAAGATTTATACATTATTTGCATTTTTCCTATTAATGACAATACTATAAATCCTTACGTGTATACTTGAACATCTTAGAATGCATTCAAGTATATCTACTCAGTAAACTCCTAGAAATAGATTTGATGAGTAAACAGTATATACAACTATTTTCAGATAATTGTTACCAAATTGCTTTCTAAAGTCCTACTGGTATAAATTACCATGAAAAGCATAAGTATTTACTTTCCCATACCTTTACAAGGTAAGCATCATCAACTTCTTTACTGTCCATTTCTTTAATTTTAAATAAGATTAACCATCTTTTCATATCTTTATTAGTAGCTTGTATTTCTTTTTCTGTGAACTGCCTTTTCATGTGTCCATTTCTATATTACACTGTACACATTTTCCTTAGTAATTTATTACAGTCCTTTGTAAATGATGAAAACGATCGCTTTATCACACACATTGCAAATCATTATTGCCAATTTGTCATTTGCCTTTTGACTATATTCTTAGAAACAAAATGTTCCAACTTCTCCACGTGTTCTCTAAAACTTGTTATTGTCCAGTTTTTAAATTGCAGTCATGTGAATGGGAGTGTGAAGTCATCTCATTGTTGTTTTGATTTGCATATCCCCAACTAATGATTTTTGAACATTTTTTAACATACTTACTGACTATTTGTACATCTTCTTTGAAGAAATCTCCATTTAAACCTTTAGCATATTTTTCATTGTTATTTCTCTATTATTCTGAATACAAATTCTTTATCAGTCACTTGATTTGAAAAAATTTTCTAGCACTTTGTGATTGTATTTTTACCTTCTATCTTCTGAAGCACAGAAGTATTTAATTTTGGTGAAGTACAATGCATCTGTTTTTTGTCACTTGAGCTTTTGCTGTGGCTCCTAAGAAGGCATGGCCTAAGATTTTTGTAGTTTTAGCTACTCTATTTGGGTCTATGAACCATTTAACTTTTGTGCAGGGTCCAAATTCACTCTTTGGCTTGTGGATACCCAGTTCTTTCACCACCATTTGTTGAAAAATGCTATTCTTTCTCCCACTGAATTAACTTGGCACCCTTTTAAAAAACAATTAAACATAATTATGAGTTTATTTCTGGATTCTCAATTCTTTTCCATTGATACACATGTCTACATTATGCCAATATCACACTGTCTTGACTATTATAGCTTTCTTCAGTTCAGTCACTCAGTCATGTCCGACTCTTTGTGACCCCATGGACTGTAGCACCCTAGGCTTCCCTGCCCATCACCAACTCCCAGAGCTTGCTCAAACTTATGTCCATCGAGTCGGTGATGCCATCCAACCATCTCATTCTCTGTCATCCCCTTCTCTGCCTGCCCTCAATCTTTCTGAGCATCAGGGTCTTTTCTGATGAGTTGGCTCTTCACATCAGGTGGCCAAAGTATTGGAGTTTCAGCTTCAGCATCAGTGCTTCCAATGAATATTCAGGATTGATTCCCTTTAGGATTGACTGGTTTGATTTCCTTTCAGTTCAAGGGACTCTCAAGAGTCTTCTCCAACACCACAGGTCAAAAGCATCAATTCTGTGCTCAGCTTTCTTTATAGTCCAACTCTCACATCCACACATGACTACCAGAAAATCCATAGCTTTGACTAGATGGACCTTTGTCAGCAAAGTAATGTCTCTGCATTTTAATATGTTGTCTAGGTTGGTCATAGCTTTTCTTCCAAGGAGCAAGCATCTTTTAATTTTGTGGCTGCAATGATTTTGGAGACCAAGAAAATAGTCTTTCACTGTTTCCATTGTTTCCCCATCTATTTGCCATGAAGGGACCAGATGCCATGATCTTAGTTTTCTGAATGTTGAATTTTACACCAACTTTTTCACTCTTCTCTTTCACTTTCATCAAGAGGCTCGTTAATCCTTCTTCGCTTTCTGCCATAAGGGTGGTGTTGTCTG
>SJYQ01003127.1:87961-152471 GCA_006410935.1 Redunca redunca
ATGCAAGTGAAAGAGGAGAGTAAAAAAGTTGGCTTAAACCTCAACATTCAGAAAACGAATATCATGGCATCTGGCCCCATCACTTCATGGGAAATAGATGGGGAAACAGTGGAAACAGTGTCAGACTTTATTTTTTTGGGCTCAAAAATCACTGCAGATGGTGACTGCAGCCATGAAATTAAAAGACCCTTACTCCTTGGAAGAAAATTTATGACCAACCTAGATAGTATATTCAAAAGTAGAGATATTACTTTGCCGACTAAGGTCCGTCTAGTCAAGGCTATGGTTTTTCCAGTGGTCATGTATGGATGTGAGAGTTGGACTGTGAAGAAAGCTGAGTGCTGAAGAATTGATGCTTTTGAACTGTGGTGTTGGAGAAGACTCTTGAGAGTCCCTTGGACTGCAAGGAGATCCAACCAGTCCATTCTGAAGGAGATCAGCCCTGGGATTTCTTTGGAGGGAATGATGCTGAAGCTGAAACTCCAGTACTTTGGCTACCTCATGAGAAGAGTTGATTCACTGGAAAAGACTCTGATGCTGGGAGGGATTGGGGGCAGGAGGAGAAGGGGACGACAGAGGATGAGATGGCTGGATGGCATCATGGACTTGATGAACGTGAGTCTGAGTGAACTCCGGGAGATGGTGATGGACAGGGAGGCCTGGCGTGCTGCGATTCGTGGGGTCACAAAGAGTCGGACACAAGTGAGCGACTGAACTGAATAGGTTTATGAGCCAGATTATGATTGAAAATTTTTCCTTTTCATTGCTTTTTATTGAAGCAGAGTTGATTTACAAAATTGTGTTAGTTTCAGGTACACAGCAAAGTGTCCTTTTCTTTTATATCTGACAAATTTTCTCCTAATAAATTGTTTTGGTTTTATAAATCAAGCCTTCATTTTTCATTTGTATAGAGAAAATAGCTGGAACTTTTTAAAAGTGTGGACTACACTTATATTTAAATTTTGTTCTCAAAGCTGTTAGTTCTCTTAATAGACTTTCAATAAGCAAGAAATTTCTAGAATAAAAACACAATCTATCAGCTAAAAAACACTGCTAGGTTGAAAACAAAATGCCAAACCGATATAAAAGACTAAGTTTCTAATTTTTGATTAACATGTTTCATTGTGTGACATAAAGAGGAAGTTGAGGTTAAATGTTACATTGTTGACTCGATAAATTCTGCAATTCTAAACATTCAAACAAGTTTAAAAGACAAAACTGTAGGATAAAAGAACTCCCTCTTTTTTTTTTTTTTGCCTCAGACATAAGTCACAAGAACTCACTTCTTTTTGCCTTAGAATAATTTGCATAAAGAGCTTTATTACTGTAGAAATAAAAGTCCCTTACTGCCATGTCTGGGCTAACCAGATGATATTAAGATGAACATACTGATCACTCACCATGAACCCAGGACTACTTTAGATGTCATGATGAATCTAAAACCAGTACAGAAAAGGGACTAAAAATATCAAAATATTCAAAGAAAATGCAGAAAAATTTCTGACTGAAAGACCTTAATGTATTATAAAACAGGAGTCACCAGAAAGAACAATGAGCTGACAAAGAGTTATGTTATATTTTCATCTTGGTACACAATATTTCACACACTGCTAAAGTAAATGAATTTCTGGCTTAATCTAACATGTCATTCTATCATCTTATCTTTCTTTGAGCCTATAAAAACTCACCCCTCACTTCTGCTAATATGCATGAATATCATAAATAGACATGTATGTAGATTAAAATGTCTAATATAAACTTGTGAAAAATATTAAAAAGCATATGCATATATTTATATCTAGAAATTGGACAAATGAGTGCTGCTGATCTGCAAAAGAAAAGTTGACTCAAACCATAAATAACAATAAAAACAATTAAGGGGTACTAATAATAAGGTTTAAAATTATGGAAAAAACAAATAGGTAAAAAAATAAGTACTTTATTTAGTCACTAGATTTGTTTAGATTAATGAAATTAGTTTTTTAAAAACAGGTCAAACTTTTATAGCAGTAACACACAACGCTTATCATTTTTGAATGGTTTTGAATTCAAGTAAGCTTTTAAATCAGTTTAAATATATTTTAAGTCATTATAAAAGAATTCTGAGCAAAAACAGATGAGTATCAGAACCTACAACTGACATCACATATTTATGCTTCACCTTTTCATCTTATCCTCCACTTAGTTTTACAGAGGCAGTCCATTTGTAAAAATTCCAGGAGAGCCTGCTCAGCTAAACTGAATTTGATATGGTTAGCTTTCATCATCATCACCATCTGCAGCTTCTCCTTGATCATAATGACAGTAACTAACCTCTCTTACTTCTTCATAAAACAGTTTACTCTTTCTTTACCGATGTGAGCATTCTATGATCCAACTGCTTATGCCATATGATGAAATGTCACCTTCCCTTACACAGCTACACAGTTAATTTACGCCACAATCCAATCTGAACATAGGCTTTGACATATAAACATCTCCTTCTCTCTCTCTTCCTCTGTCTCTCTTTCTCTCTCTTTCAGACACACACATACACAATACCATTTTATTTCTTCCAAGACTAAAAATGAGGGTTGAATTTTCAAAATTTAAGATTTTTATATTAATAAATATCAGAAAACTTAATGAAAAAGCTTTATGCCTACATCACAAATTTAGAAAGACAGCCATACAATATACATTTAAATACACAAACACATATACATTAGATAAATACAACTTAACAGTATTAAAACTTTGAGGACCACTAAGAGAGACATATTTATATTAGCAAAAACAATTCTCATATATAAATACTATTCTATTGTGGGTGAAAAGCAGGAATCAACAAGTTTTTCATAAAAATTCAGAATAAAATATTTATTAGATCATTAGTTTTGAATGCCTCCTGCAAAATCAGAAACATGTTTCCTAAAGCAAACCTAACAGATCATTTGATGCAAAAATATTATCAAGAAACACTAACTTTACCTCAAAGCATAGCAATCAAAGCACTTTCCAAAATCCTATCTAACGCCAGCAATCATTATTATTATATAATCAGTCAAGCCCCCAAAGTATAGGGGAAAAATATATACTTGACCATTTTCAATCACAAGTTCTTTAGAGAATAAAATATTCTTTGAGCAAAACCTCATGAGAACTAGAATTCCCTTTTCAATATATGGTCTTCTCCTAGAGCTGTAACTAAATATTACTGAGTGGCAGAAAAACAAATCTCAAGAAATGACGGACTCAAAAATATTTCATTGTAGAAAGCACAAAGCAAATCCTAATAATGCCAATTTGGAAATGATAGCTCCCCTGCTCAAGAGAAGCAGATATAAAAACTCACAGTAATGACTAAAAGACCCAACTGGATCTACTGAGCCTCTGGTGGGCCTTAAGAAGCATCAGCACGAAGCAGCTTAAACTAGAAATTCAGTTTTATTTAGTAGCTGATTAAATCATTATTAAATTCAAAGAATTTAAAATTAATAGTTCAATTTTAATCAAAACTTTTTAAAGTCAAATTCAATAGTGTACAACACATAACATCTAGGGATTTAGCAAAATCCCTAGATGTTGAAATTCTATTAATATTATGACATTAAAAACAATAATAATATACTACTCATTTGTTAATCATATCTTCTAAATCCATAAATTGAATAGGAGAAATTTCACAAACATAAAAGCACAATTAATGTTGGCTGTATTTCTTAAATACCAAGAGAAGGCTCAACAAACCCAGTTTGAACTTTTCCAAAATTACATTCTATATTTAATTTTTATCTTTTGTAACAGGGGAGCTATCACTCTGCAACCAGTTTATTGACTCTGTGTGTATCCTGACCTAGATGATCTCGATGACTTCTTTCAGTTCTGAAAGGCTAAGCGAACTTCGGTTACGCAATTGTTATTTTTAAGTCTCAAAACTTCCTAAAGTCTTTGCATATTATAACACCTTGGTCTTACTAGTAAACCTATCGAAGAAAATGGCTTTAATTTTCTCTTACAATGCAAGAGAGAAAATAAAGACCAAGACTTGAATAATGGCTATGAATGTGACCTAAACTAGAAAACAAGCTATTAGCTGAAAGGGAGAGAAAAATTACCTGTAGCTAATTTATACTTCCCATCTATATTCTATAAAAGCTGAAACTATTATGTTCGAAAGAAATGTAACTGTGGGAAAGACACACTAGGGTACGCAGGATCATAGGATGTCATTAAAACAAAATTTTATTCCCAAAGGCAAAAAGTAAAAGCCTCCTCTTATGTCATTCTCTCAACAAAAACAATTATGAACTCAAACCAAAAATAACAGAATTTGAGGACGCAAAACCAAAAAACTCCATTTTATGGTTTAAAATTTTTAATTTGATAGATATCTCTTTAGAGAGAAATTCGTAAGATTACCCTCCCAACTCAAAAGCTACTAACCTACTAAAAAATTAAAGGAAATAAAGATATATGTACCCAAAAATATATTTATGAAAAGTAATAGATGAATTTTTTATTAAAAAGAAAATACTGTACTTACTATTTAAAGTAACAGCATTTTCATTAAGAAGCTTCACTGGTGGCTCAGATGGTAAAGAATCTGCCTGCAATGCAGGAGACCCAGGTTCAATCCCTGGGTTAGTAAGACCACCTTGGAAAGGGAATGGCTACCCACTCCAGTATTCTTGCCTGGAGAATTCCATGGACAGACTTCTTTATTAAAAAGAAAACACTGCACTTACTATTCAAAGTAATAGCATTTTCAGTAAATAAATTTTAATTAAATATTTTTTAAATTTCATATTATGGTCAAATAAAGAGACAGAAAGCAATTGTTCTAATAAGAATAAAACAGAACAAGCTAAAAGATAAAGCTAATAATGCATGCTAAGTCACTTTAGTCATGTCTGAGTCTTTGTGACCCCATGGACCATAGCCCACCAGGCACCTCTGTCCATGGGATTCACTAGGCAAGAATACTGGAGTGGATTGCCATTCCCTCTTCCAAGCCATCTTCCCTACCTAGGGATTGAACCCACGTCTCTTATGCCTCCTGCATTGGCAGGTTGGTTCTTTACCACTAGCGCCACCTGGGAAACCAAAAAAAAAAAGCGATGGAAGAAAATAAGACATAAAGCTAAGCCTTTAAGAGAGATGAAACAGAGAGTAACATATGAATAGTTAGGCTGAACCATATGAACTGTCAATCACTTAAGCTGCACTTGAATTTGTTTCTGAACATCCCATTGGCTCTTCTACTAGTCAGAACAACAGTGTTTTACAGGTTGAGTGTCAAGGGTTAAAACAAGCAAGCGGAGGCTGTGAATGAGCTGCAACTCACCTTTTTTTCAGACCATCCACCAAACTGCACAAGTTAAAAAGTAAATACCTGTTGGCACCAAGTAAATTATTTGTAATCACAAAGCATCCTGAGCTCAGTGGTGAATTCAGCCAGTCTTCTTTTATTTTCTACCTTGTCACTGGAGTGCTAGAAGACCAGAGTCAGGAGGATGCACACCAACTTATACAGTAGGTGACTAGGTCTTCACCACTGCATTCTCAGTTACAACTCTCTTTCCAAACTACTTGATCACAGTATCTAACAAGTAAGCACAGCAAGACTAAGACTCAGCTCAATGACTCTAACAAGTTTTTCTCCACCATGATTCACCTTCCAGAACCAGGAGTGAAGAGGTGGGTTGCCCATGGAATATAGGGTAACAGAGTTCAACATTAGAAGGTATACAGACATTTGTTAAGGAAAAAGAAGTGTTTCAGTCAATGTGGCTCAAAAATATGAACAACCAGAATGGAAGCAAGGAGATATGAAAATAAACAGCAAGAAGATATGAGAAATAGGAAGCCAGGAGTCCTCTAATATGACTGAAGCAAGACAGACAGAGGATCACCTGCCTGTACATAATACTGGATCATTTGAAAATTATAAAGAGTTTAAATGTTATCCCATCATTACTTTTCTATCTCATCATTCATCATTACCTTTCTAACTAGGCAGCACTGATTTGGTCACCACTTCTTAGTATAACCCTGAGTTTCTATCTTGTTAGACAAGGAAAAAAAAATTCACTTTCCTCAGAAACTAACATCACTAAGAGCTGTGGAATATAACTGAAAGTGAAGTAACCAAGTCTCTGGGAAAGGTATACATGTGGGGAACAAGACAAAGAGGAAACAGGGAACTGCTATAAACATTATGTCCTCCCTCCGGAGGTTCCCAACAAACAGCAGAGTAGGAGTATGCTGCATCAACCAAATAAACAAATCCATCCAACAAATGTTTATTGAGGCAAGTACTACTGTGGAAACTTGGCATGTAAAACAAAGTTAACCTCCATCCACTCTCAATTTCTAGGCAGAGGTAATACACAGCAGATTTTGGTGTTATGATAGAGATACTAAACTAAGAATTAAAGAAATATAAACTTGGGAGGGGCAGAACTCTGACTTTAGGTGGATGAAAAAAAGAAGAGATGGAACCCCAGAAAGCTTCACAGACGGCAAGACATCGGGTGTCTTGCATCACCATCACAGGACATTTATGAATATTAAAAGAAAAGAGAATGAGCATTTCAGACCTGTGGGTCAAAAACTGTGAACAGCCTCAACAAAAGTAAAATGACATGAAGATACATCATGTGTTTAGGAAGCCAAGAGTACTTTAATGTGGCTGAAGCAAGATAAAGAGAGGACAACAGCAATAGAAGCAGCTGGAAAAGTTAACACAGAGCCACAAAGAAAAGTGCCCTAGATTACACAGCAAGAAGCTGGGGCTTCTCTGGAAGCAGCAAGGAGATATTGATGGCTTTTTAATAAATAGAAGGTGACAAGAACAGATCAATACTTGAAAAAGATAAATTTGGTGACGGTGTGAAGGCTCGATTATTGGGGAATGGAGACAGAGTGATCAGGTTCAAAATGATTACAAAAGGGACTCTTTGAAATCATTAGATCCACTGATTTTAAACCCTAACCCCACTTCCGTGTAGGTAATACTGTTTTACATACTTTAAAAAGGAAAGAAAAACCCCTGAAAAAATTTTAAAACATTCTATAATTCAGACATTCTATTAATTCATTTCATTTTCCCAATTATTTCAAAGAAGAGAGGTTTTATTATGAATAGCTTTGTGGTAAACAGCATCTCTAGTTTTAAATTTTTTTATCAATGTCACTAAAAGTATTTTCATACAATTATCTCATGGCATGTAGTGAGAAAAAATCCTATTAAACATCAAATTTGACCCAATAAAGTAACTGCCATAGGGTTTTCTTTTTTATCTTACCATTACAAGTTCTTCCTGTAATTCACTGCAACTTTTCTCATTATACTGGAGTCTCTTTGAAAGGTCTAGAATTACTTTCTTCTGTTCCTCAATTTCTTCATTTAGTTTCTTGTTTTTGGAGAAATACTCTCTTTCTAATCTGAAAGGTTAAAGTGTCAGAGCAGGTTTTTCAAATATGCTTTTATCAGGTCTTACTATATAACTTTAACACAAAGGGCAGATGTACTATATATCATGGTTTCATGACCAAAGGTTTTAAAGACCACTTCTCATTTTTGCAAATAAAAAGAATTGTACATCCTTAAATGAAGGACTCTAATGTAATAATACCCCCATTTTGATAACAGACATTTGTACTATACCCAAGGCTATAAGCAAAATGGATTTGGTTAGTGTTGATTCACCATTATTTATGATTAACAAACCCCACCCACCACAGTTGAATTAGCTCAGAGACTGCCTCAAAACAGAAAGCAGTCCTATCAAACCGTTTTCAAATTAAAGTATAACTTGAGAAATGACACCAGTGTTTTATTTCCTGAGTGCCCATGCAAGTAGAACTGGTATAGTGACATGAAAAGTCCAAAAGCAAGGATAACTTTTAACAATCATTCATGTTCACTGTGAAAACATAAATTTCTTTTCAAAGGACTTGCCTGCCTATTTACATTTTGCTCAAGCTAGCATTAAATTGAATTTACATTCTTTTTGGACATAAAATGACAAGCAGTCTGGAAGTATTTTAGTTCAAAATTTGCTGTGGTTCAAATTAAAGAGTTGCCACTATTTTTAATCTAACATCTTCCTGATAAATGAAGTAGATCAGTTTCCTGTAACTTTTAAGCTGTAATATGGGAGGCAAGGTGACTCAGTATAAGCAAATCCATGCTGTGCTCAGGCTATAATCAAATAAAGAGCTCATTTTTGAATGGCACATGATCTTACTCTAATCGGTCAACATTTCTTGCTCCAGGTGGAACAGAGACAAGTCTAGGGCCAACCCTTTGGTATTTTCTTCCTTGAATCAAGAATATTCCAAGACTGGGGATTCCCTGGTGACTCAGGGGTATATAATCCACCTGCCAATGCAGGAGACTTAGGTTCAATCTCTGGTCCAGGGAGATTCCACATGCCGAGGAGCAACAAAGCCCATGCACCACAACTGCTGAGCCTGCGCTCTAGAGCCCAGGAACCGCGACTACTGAAGCCCCCATGCCCTAGACCCTGTGCCCTGCAACAAGAGAAGCCACTGCAATGAGAAGCCCATGCACCACAACTAGAGAGTTGCCCCTACCCACTGCAACTCGAGAAATAAAGCTTTTTTCTTAAAAAAAAAAAAAAAAAGAATATTCCATGGTAGGGAGGGTAGAATTTAAACACTTATAGACGGATTAGAGGAGACATTTATATCAACTTCTCAGAAAGCAGAACTAAACAACAAAAATGGATCAAAGTAGAGAAAAGATAAGAATATCGATCCAGGAATCCCAACATATAAATAATATAAGTTCCAGAAACAAAAGGTAAGGAAAATGGAAAGGGAAAAATCAGCAAAGGAATAATGCAAGAGAATTTCCCAAAAATGAATTATTTAAAACTCTAAAACTGAAAGAGCTCAGTGAGTGCCCAGCACAGATAGAAAATAGTCCATGCCAGGCCCACCATCGTGAAGTTTCAGAACACCATGAACAAAGAGAAGATTCCACACTGTGTCCATAGAGTACAGAAATTACACATGATTATTATTATTTTATCATGTGTTATAATGTAACATCACTAAACCATTTCAAGACAGGCACCTATGTTTCCAGACTTGGTGGCCACTCTGAAAGTTTCCAGAGAAAAGCAAGGGCCACAAAGAATAGGGAATCAAATAACTTCAGACTTCTTGATAGAAGAATTGAATAAACAGCCAACTAAACTATGACAAAGGACAGAAATGGTATGGACCTAACAGAAGCAGAAGATATTAAGAAGAGGTGGCAAGCATACACAGAAGAACTGTACAAAAAAGATCTTCATGACCCAGACAATCATGATGATGTGATCCCTAATCTAGAGCCAGACATCTTGGAATGTGAAGTCAAGTGGGCCTTAGAAAGCATCACTACGAACAAAGCTAGTGGAGGTGATGGAATTCCAGTTGAGCTGTTTCAAATCCTGAAAGATGATGCTGTGAAAGTGCTGCACTCAATATGCCAGCAAGTTTAGAAAACTCAGCAGTGGCCACAGGACTGGAAAAGGTCAGTTTTCATTCCAATTCCAAAGAAAGGCAAAGCCAAAGAATGCTCAAACTACCGCACAACTGCACTCATCTCACATGCTAGTAAAGTAATGCTCAAAATNCGGCCACCTCATGAGAAGAGTTGATTCATTGGAAAAGACTCTGATGCTGGGAGGGATTGGGGGCAGGAGGAGAAGGGGACAACCCAGGAAGAGATGGCTGGATGGCATCACGGACACGATGGACGTGAGTCTGAGTGAACTCCGGGAGATGGTGATGGACAGGGAGGCCTGGTGTGCTGCGATTCATGGGGTTGCAAAGAGTCGGACATGACTGAGCGACTGAACTGAACTGAACTAAAGATCAAATACAGACATTTTCAGAATGCAAGTTTTAAAAGTTTTCCTCTGATGTGTAATTCCTCAAGAAATGACTTTACAAGGGAGTAAATCAGACAAGGAAGATGGGTATGAGATTAGCAAAGAAGAGATCCAACATCAAAGAGAAGTAAAGGGGGTGCTACAGATGATGGTGAAGAGGAGTCCTAAGGATGACTGTGACACAGAGCCTCTAAAACAATATGTCCAGGAAGAAGGGAATGGAGAGAAGACTCCAACAGTGATACATCTTAGAAGAAACCTACAATGATAGAATTTCTGAGGTGCAGAAAAATAATGAGAGATTTTCAGCTCTGTTAGAGAGTTTAAGAATAATTTATTGATTGGTGCATACAAACTAATCCAACATAAAATGAGATATTAACTATTCACGTATTTGATCATTCAGCAACTCTTTACTTTGCAGCTCTTGTGTGCCAAGCACTAGTTTGGAGTTCAGGGAAAGCAGTGAGCAAAACAAAGCTCCTCTCTACATAAGAAGACAGACAATAAACAACAAAAAATATAAGAAAATGTTGTATAATGGAAAAATAAATATGAGGGGTCAGAAAATTGTAGAAAAAATACCCCAAAATACAACCCTACTGAAAGGATGGGAGGACGGAAGAAATAAGCATGTGCTAGGTGGTAGAGGTGTACAACAGAGATAAATAGAGGCCAACAGATAACATCTAGCGATAGAAGTTGAAAAAAATGGCACAATATGCATGTTATTCAGCAATACAAAGTTAAACACCAGAAACAGCTTGTGAGAACTGAAAGCAGTTGCTTCAAAGGAGAAAAAACCGGTCACAGAGAGCAACGTTGTAACAAGACATGACTTTTCATGAGCTTAACAGTATTATTTCACTTTTTAGATTATGTACAAGTGTTAATTGGCGGGGGGAGTATGATGAAAATTCAAGGAAGCCCCAGTCTCTTTGAATCCAATAGAGAAGAGTCAGGACTTGACAGATGGAGGATTTTGACAAGAAAGGAAAAGGAAACCTGTAGTTAAAATGCCTTCTTTCAAAAAAAAAAAGCCTTCTTTGCTACTGGATTCCCATTCTTTTCCTTCAGAGCTCAGATAAGAATTTGACAACTGTGCAGCTGTTTTAACAAATAGCCATCTTCAGGCCATTTATCAGCAAGAATATGAACAATAATATTAGCACCACAGGTTATAATACTTTTGTTCTTTTTATACTTTTGGTTGATATATTTAGAAAAATGAAGTCCCTAAATACTGAATGGAATAAATTAAATAAATTTAGATTAAGTCTGATCAGTATCTTATCTTTGAATAGTGTTATTTTAAACTGAATTTAAACTTAAACTGGATTTAAGAATTATGAGGATCTTTTCCCTACCATTGCCCAACAATCAGTTACCACAGTTAATGAAAATCTGATATTTGAAAGAGTTAAAATAAAAAGATTATTGAAAGATTTTCATTTTACACCACAAGTTTTCAATGGAAAAAAATTTACAACTAAGAAAATTTATTAGGGAAATATAGAGTATATATACTCTATCTAAAATTATACATTATATATTTGCTAATATAGCCTGTTATTGTTCAGATTCCTAGCTGAGTTCTTTGAAAGGTATCTTTAATACATAGTAATTTTCTTTGTTATATTATTACATGTAATATTCAATATATAACAGTATGCTAAAATATGTACACATATTCCATCTAATACACATGTCTGTGTGTGTGCTTGCTCAGTTGCTTCAGTTGTGTCTGACTCTTTGCAATCCCATGGACTGTACAGCCTGCCAGGCTTCTCTGTCCATGAGATTCTCCAGGCAAGAGTGGGTTGTCATGCCCTCCTCCAGGCATACATATGTATATTCTACCTATATATGTATAAATATATATTCCATCCAAAATAGTTTCACATAGGAATATTCACTGTTATGAAACTGTTGACGAAAATTAAAACTCTGAATAACACACAGTCTTTTCCTCTTGCCTTTTAATAAGATTCCCACCTAGACCTACCTGGCAGGAAACAGAAGTATAAAAACCGTAGCCACCTGCAAGGGTCAGACAGCATTTCCTCTAAAACCTCTTATCACCAATTGCTAAATCAGTTCTACCCAACAGATAAAACAATCTCCTACCCCAGGACACACTGCTCTCAAAATTGTACATTAAAGGTATTATTTGTAAAGATATTATTGTAAAGGTATTATTACCCTAAAGACCTAGAATATCAATTCTCACTTTGAAATACATTATCCAAAACTTAGAACTACTTTGAAGAATTAATTCTTGAGAATTTGTAGCTCTAAAAGATTTTAAAGAAGATTCCTGAAAAAGAATCAAGAATACAAGTAGTCATGTATGGATGTGAGAGTTGGACCATAAAGCAAGCTGAGTGCCGAAGAATTGACGTTTTGAACTGTGGTGTTGGAGAAGACTCTTGAGAGTCCCTGGCACTGCAAGGACATCCAACCAGTCCATCCTAAAGGAAATCAATCCTGAATATTCATTGGAAGGACTGATGCTGGAGCTGAAAATAAAATATTCTGGCCACCTGATGCAAAAAACTGACCCATTGGAAAAGACCCTGATGCTGAGAAAGATTGAAGACAGAAGGAGAAGGGGATGACAGAGGATGAGATAGTGGATGGCATCACCAACGCGATGGACATGAGTTTGAGTAAGCTCCGGGAGCTGGTGAGGGACAGGGAAGCCTGCTGTGTTGCAGGCCATGGGGTCGCAAAGAGTCAGACACAACTGAGCGACTGAACTGAACTGAACAAGTAGAAAATCAAATAACTTACCTAATTAGCCCTCAGGTCATCTTATTCCTTCTCAAACAGATAAATGGAAAGGAAGTGGCTGTCATATCATATACAATAAAACAGAAGACAGGATGGAGGAAGAGAAGTCAAAGGAACTACTGATAAGCAGTGGGCTTTAATTACTACTTACTGTTTTCTCTTTATTCATTATTATTAACTGATATTACAGCACAGTTATATAGGGATGAAGAACAGACAAGGGACATTATGTTAAAGCACTGAGGATTGTTAGTTTAGTTAGCTTAGTTGGAATACATAACTAGCATTTAGAACTGTTAGTTTCTGCCTATTGGAACATAAAACTTGAGTAAAATTTTTCAAGCACCAAAAAAAAAAGCAATAGCCAAACAAACTCAAGGAAAAAATTGCTCTGGGCTCCAATTTTAAAAGTACACAGATTAAAATCTTAGAGCTTAAAAGTAAGTGGGTATCTTAAAATTCTTCTAATCTAATTTGCAGGATTCAAATCTTCAGTATATGTGATAAAGAATCATCTACCCAGTTTCAAACTTTCCAAGGCAGAGAGCTTACTAGTTCCCCCAAAGAAGCCCATTATTTTATTGTGGGAAAGCTTTGATTGTTGGGAGTACAGTCTAACTTCTTACAGTTTCACTAGTAGGTCATAATCATTACCTCAAAGCAACAGTAAAGAAGCCTGTGCTATATACTACATAAAGGCCCTTCAAACATATTTAAATGTGCAGATTATATGGTTCAAAGGAAATAAAAGGGTACAAGTCCTTAGAATAACATTCACAGAATATCATTTAAATCATTCCAGAGGAAGCAAGAAAACTCAGTAAAGAATTACTCATTCAAAGTATTATAAGCATTACTAATAAAGGTAATTACAGAGTTTTAAATTTTTTCAAACTTCAGCCTTTCAAGCGCCATCTTTATCATTTCTGCCATAAAACTCTAAACAACTTTTTTAAAAATTAACTCACATTTTAAGTTAAATGAAGTATTTTAAAAGGAAACTTTATATTACATCTGTAAATGGAAAACCATTATCTGCCATAAGTAGAAAGGAACATTAAAATAAATACATAACTAATGTATTGACCTATTATCATGTTATATACCAATGGTGGTACACATTTCTCTCTCTGAGAGGAAATGGCTTGAAACATGTCCTATTATTTTTGGAAACATGTTGAGCCACTATAAACTTCTTAAAGCATTTCACAGGACTTTTCAGATGAAAGACTTCTGAACTGAAAAAGATTAAAATCAATAGGAGTCAGAAAGATCCTGACCCTCCCACTAATAGCTGTGTGTCCTTACCCTCTTTAGGCTCAATTTTCACATCTGTAAAACAGGGATAAAAAACTGTAGCTACCTCATAGGGCACTAAATAAATTAGACAGAGCCATGCAATGCTAGGTATGAAGTGAGCCACATACACGCTAGCCCCAGTAGCAGTATTACTCCTACTATTATTTCTACAGCTTGAGAAAATCTCAAACATTACCCATTTACCACATAGCTCACTTAGAAGACCTAGAAGTCAAGGCCTTAAAGATACTATATTACATCAGCAAACACAATATAAAAATACATTAACATATTTACTTTCTAGTATAAGAAAGTATTTCTGCATTTCTGAGACTACTTGGAATTGCCATCATGCTTCAAAACCCAACAGAGCACTTCTACATTTACCCACTACTATACATTCATACTCACGCAGATTTCATAAACTCTTAACATTAATCTAGAGAGTTTCACAGTATAACACTTACACGTTTAGTTTTGCAAAGCTCTCCTGTGCATTATGCTTTTCTCGCTCATATGCACTTTCAACTTCTTTGAATTCATTCTTGATCATTTCCAAATCGGCAACAGCTTCTGCTTGGCTGGCCTTCTCTACCTGCAAAGCTCCTTCAAGGTCTCGAATCCGTAACTATCAGATTACAGAAAAGTAATTGAAGCAAGCAAGGAAACACTTGTACCAACCTCAAATTGAACAGAATACTTTATCAAACAGCTGATTATCATCCATCCAAACAAGTCTTTCTTTCTAGTTTTTGTTTAAAACAAGAGAAGTAAACAAGAGGCAGTTTATTCCCTTTCTCAACATGTGTAGTAGAAAGGAAGAGTGGAAGAATACAGACTTAACTGTGCTATGAAAAAGGACAGGCAGATACAATATAACCCGTCACATCAAAGTGCCTAATTTTGATCTAGTAGCTCATTTGGACATTCCTTTATAAACATAATAAATTAAGTGGTTTTTGAAAACTGGAGGGAAGTATCCTTCCCCTCTTTTGAGAAATATTATTATATGGACATCTTTATAAGCCTAGCAAAGCTAATAGGTCTTTTTACTCTTGGGGATTTCTTACTGTAGAAAAGTAAAATTTTATTATCAAACAACACTACTTGACTAAAATATTTATACATGTAATAATATGATATCTGGGATTTTCTTCAAAATAATCTTGGAGTGGAAGAGTAGAAGAGGGTTAATAGCCAAAACACAATTGGCCTGTGAGGCAAGTCCTGAAGCTGAGTGATCAGTACACAGGGAGTTCATTTTACTCTTCTCTCTACTTTTGCATGTACTCGAAATTTTACACAATAATCTAGATTTCCTGCCAACAGTAGAATAGATAAAGTGCGCACCCACAGAAGAATAACTTATAGCTGTAAAAAGGCAACAAAACAACTTCTGAAAGGTTCTCCAGGTGGTTCTCTATGTAGTGTTAACATATACTGGGAAAAGCAAAGTCCAGATCATTATACGTAGTATGCTATATTTTGGAGGGAAAAAAAAAAAAAAAAAGGAAAGATAACAGGCAAGCGAGGTAAACAACAGGAGGGACAAGAATTAAATAAATTTTTGACCACTTAATTTTGTTTTGATTTTTGAACTACATGGATATTTTATCTTTTCAGAAAATTAAGTTCAGAATTAAAAAAAATATTTTGCTAAAGCTCAAAACAGGAGAGAGGTAGGGAAAAAGTGCTTTAACTAGACAGAAAATGTGCTTTAGAACCATAAGACTCAGGTTTGAGTCACAGCTCTACAAATAAACTTAAGTGCCCTTTGGTATGTTAACCTCAAAACATCTGAGGATCCTCTTCTGTAAATAGTAAATAATAACCAAAAGAATATACAGACTCTACAGGGTGGCTACAAAGATCTAATGGAACAATATCTATTTAATATTAATATGTATTTCTTCTGTAAATAGTAAATAATAACCAAAAGAATATACAGACTCTACAGGGTGGCTACAAAGATCTAATGGAACAATATCTATTTAATATTAATATGTATTTAACATTAAATTAAATACATAATAATTATTTACAAAGTGTTTAGATAAATATTTATTAGGTACTTAATATATGCCAGGCAATGAGCCAATGCTCATGATATATGATACAATTATCATGTATACAATTATACATGATACAATTATCATGAAAGTACACAGTCTTAGCTCTTGTTGGAAAAGGACAGAGTAGCACAAGATGGCAAGTGCTTCCTGTCACAGCAACACGTCCAAAGGGAACTCTGCAGGACACAAGGCTCCCAGGGATGGCAAAAGACAACCTGAGTTAGGAAAAATGAACTCACCAACAAAGGAAGCCTGGGAAACACTGCATAAATAAAGCCACACAAATAATAATCACCAGAATTACTATTTCTAACTATCCAAAAATACTTTAATTGAAATATTTGTTCTCTTACACTAAACTAAGGTAGTAGACTAGATATGGTTTTGTATATTTAAAATTTGACCTTTCAAATTTTATTTGTCTTTGTTGTTATGTCTAAGTCTACAGAAGAATATACACAGAAAGATCTTAATGACTCAGATAACCACGATGATGAGATCACTCACCTAGAATCAGATATGCTGGAGTGCTAAGTGGGCCTTACTTAGGAAGCATCACTATGAACAAAACTAGTGGAGGTGATAAAATTCTAGCTGAGCTACTTCAAATCCTAAAAGATAATGCTGTGAAAGTGCTGCACTCCATATGCCAGCAAATTTGGAAAACTCAGCAGTGGCACAGGACTGGAAAAGGTCAGTTTTCATTCCAATCCCAAAGAAAGGCAATGCCAAAGAACGCTCAAACTACCTCACAATTGCACTCATCTCACACACTAGCAAAGTAATGCTCAAAATTCTCCAAGCTAGGCTTCAAAAGTATGTGAACCAAGAACTTTCAGATGTTCAAGCTGGATTTAGAAAAGGCAGAGGAACCAGAGATCAAAAAACCAACATCCTTTGGATCATAGAAAAGGAAAAAGAATTTCAGAAAAACATCTACTTCTGCTTCATTGACTACAGTAAAGCCTTTGTGTGGATCACAACAAATGGTGGAAAACTCTTAAAGAGATGGGAATATCAGACCACCTGACCTGTCTCCTGAGAAATCCGTAGGAAGGTCGAGAAGCAATAGTTAGAACTAGACATGAAACAACAGACTGGTTCAAAATTGGGAAAGGGATACATCAAGGCTGTAAATTGTAACCCTACTTATTTAACTTCTTTGCAGAGTACATCATGCGAAATGCAGGGGTGGATGAGGCACAAGCTGCAATCAAGATTGCTGGGAGAGGGGATTTCCCTGGTGGTCCAGTGGCTAAGGCTCCATGCTCCCAATGCAGGGGGCCAGGGGTTCGATCCCTGGTCAGGGAAGTAGATCCCACATGCTGCAACTAAGACCCAACACAGTCAAAGAAATAAATAAAACCAAATGTTATTAAAAAAAAAAAAAGATTGCTAGGAGAAACATCAATAACCTAAGATATGCAGATGATACCACCCTTATGGCAGAAAGCGAAGAACTAAAGAGCCTCTTGACCAAACTGAAAGAGGAGAGTGAAAAAGTTGGCTTAAAACTCAACATTCAGAAAACTAAGATCATGGCATCCAGTCCCATCACTTCGTGGCAAACAGACGGGAAAACAATGGAAACAGTGACAGATTTTATTTTCTTGGGCTCCAAAAATCACTGCAGATGGTGACTGCAGTCATGAAATTAAAAGACGCTTACTCCTTGAAAGAAAAGCTCTGACCAACCCAGACAACACATTAAAAAGCAGAGACATTACTTTGCCAACAAAGGTCTGTCTAGTCAAAGCTATGGTTTTTCTAGTAGTCATGTATGGATGTGAGAGTTGGACCACAAAGAAATCTGAGCGCCGAAGAATTGACATTTTGAACTGTGGTGTTGGAGAAGACACTTGAGAGTCCCTTGCACTGCAAGGACATCCAACCAGTCAATCCTAAAGGAAATCAATCCTGAATATTCATTGGAAGGACTGATGCTGAAGCTGAAACTCCAATACTTTGGCCACCTGATGTGAAGAAACTTACTCATTGGAAAAGACCTGATGCTGAGAAAGACTGAAAGCAGAAGGAGAAGGGGAGGACAGAAGATGAGATGACTGGATGGCATCACCAACTCGATGGACATGAGTTTGAGCAGGCTCCAGGAGTTGGTGATGGACAGGGAAGCCTGGCATGCTGCGGTCCATGGGGTCGCAAAGAGTTGGACACTACTGAGCAACTGAACTGACTGATGTCTAAATTCAGTGTTTAAAAGTAAAATGACATGTTTAGAAAATATTTCTTCTACCTACATCAGTATGTTCTTTCAAAAATATGTACATTCAATCACAAATGATAAACCAATCCAACTGAAAGAAAAGTAGACAGACAATTCTGAGTCAGCTCTTTCGAATCTGTTTTCTCATTTTTATGACATAGTATCTAAACAAATTTAATAACAGAATACTTCAAGCATATTTTTAACTACAGTTTATGAAAAAAAGATGGTGATTAATTACAACAACTTAGGTATCTCATTTGCTTTTAAACTAGTCTGAAATTGAATTTTACTGGGTGTACCTCAGAAAACACTTGTAAATATTTCAGTTCAGTTCAGTTCAGTCGCTCAGTCGTGTCTGACTCTTTGCGACCCCATGAACTAGAGCACGCCAGGCCTCCATGTCCATCACCAACTCCCAGAGTTTACCCAAACCCATGGCCATTGAGTCGGTGATGCCATCCAACCATTTCATCCTCTGTTGTCCCCTTCTCCTCCTGCCCTCAATCTTTCCCAGAATCAGGGTCTTTTCAAGTAAGTCAGCTCTTCGCATCAGGTGGCCAAAGGATTGGAGTTTCACCTTCAGCATCAGTCCCTCCAATGAACACCCAGGACTGATCTCCTTTAGGATGGACTGGTTGGATCTCCTTGCAGTCCAAAGGACTCTCAAGAGTCTTCTCCAACACCACAGTTCAAAACGTCAATTCTTCAGCACTCAGCTTTCTTTATAGTCCAACTCTCACATCCATACATGACCACTGGGAAAACCATAGCCTTGACTAGATGGACCTTTGTTGGCAAGGTAATGTCTCTGCTTTTTCATATACTGTCTAGGTTGGTCATAACTTTCCTTCCAAGGAGTAAGCATCTTTTAATTTCATGGTTGCAGTCACCATCCGCAGTGATTTTGGAGCCCCTCAAAATACAGTCTGTCACTGTTTCCCCATCTATTTGCCATGAAGTGATGGGACCGGATGCCATGATCTCAGTTTTCTGAATGAATTTAACTCAGATGACCATTATATCTACTACTGTGGACAGGAATTCCTTAGAAGTGGAGTAGCCATAATAGTAAGCAAAAGAGTCTGAAATGCAGTACTTGGATGCAATCTCAATAACGACAGTATGATCTCTGTTTGTTTCCAAGGCAAACAGTAACCCAAGTGTATGCCCCAACCAGTAACGCTGAAGAAGCTGAATTTGAATGGTTCTATGAAGACTTATAAGCCCTTCTAGAATTAACACCCAAAAAAGATGTCCTTTTCATTATAGGGGACCGGAGTGCAAAAGTTTGTTCTTGGAGTACAGAATTAAGCAGGGCAAAGGATAACAGAGTTCTGCCAAGAGAACGCGCTGGTCATAGCAAACACCCTCTCCCAACAACACAAGAGAAGACTCTACACATGGACATCACCAGATGGTCAATACCGAAATCAGACTCATTATATCCTTTGCAGCCAAAGATGGAGAAGCTCTATACAGTCAGAAAAAACAAGACCAGGAGCAGACTGTGGTTCAGATCATGAACGCCTTATTGCCAAATTCAGACTTTAAAAAGAAAAAAAATTCAGACTTAAATTCAAGAAAGTAGGGAAAACCACTAGACCATTCAGGTATGACCTAAATCAAATCCCTTATGACTATACAGTGGAAGTGAGAAATAAATTTAAGGGACTAGATATGATAGACAGAGTACCTGATGAACTATGCATGGAGGTTTGTGACACTGTACAGCAGACAGGGAGCAAGACCATCCCCAAGAAAAAAAAATGCAAAAAAGCAAAATGGCTGTCTGAGGAGGCCTTACAAATAGCTGTAAAAAGAACAGAAGCAAAAAGCAAAGGAGAAAAGGAAAGATATACCCATTTGAATGCAGAGTTCCAAAGAATAGCAAGGAGAGATAAGAAAGACTTCCTCAGCAATCAATGCAAAGAAATAGAGGAATACAATAGAATGTGAATATTTATAGATATATGATTCAAATATACATTTTTGGTTTTTTCTAAGCTATAATACTGAGTATCAAATACTAATTTTTAACTATATGAATGAAAATATACATGTAACAATTTTCATTATAATAGCTAATAACTATATATAACTGGTTATACAACTATTGAGTCTGAGTGAACTCCGGGAGTTGGTGATGGACAGGGAGGCCTGGCGTGCTGCGATTCATGGGGTCGCAAAGAGTCAGACACGACTGAGAGACTGAACTGAACTGATACAACTATTATGAAAAACTTAAATTTGAATTCAATTTCTTATATGAATTAACTTCAGCCTTATTGCTTATTAATGCTATTTTGAGGAATTCAATCATTTTTTCTGGGAAAAAAAAAAGCTTAACATACATAAATTTGCTTTACATACAGATGCACTCAAATATATGGGCCTGAGAATTTTGTGAGTAAAAGGCATTTCATTAAAGATAAAAGTAAAAAAAATATTATAAAATTCTTATGAAATTAGTTGTATCTCACATTAAGACCTGTTTAAATACTAAGATAAAACTCTGCAAATCCTATTAATTAAATTTTAATACAGGAGAAGAGCCCAAGTCTTTTTCTTAAATCTAAATTAAATGATGGAACTTGGGACATTTTTAAGATTTATTTTTGTGTGGAACTAATTTTAAAGTCTTTACTGAATTTGGTACAATACTGCTTCTATTTTATGTTTTAGTTTTTTGGCCATGAGGCATGTGGGATCTTAGGTCCCCTACCAAGGACTGAACACGCACACCCTGCATTGAAAAGGAAAGAAACATCCAGGGAAGTCCCCACAACTTTGACTTAATGCAACTTTACATAAAACTATTTACAACAAAGGCTGCAGGTGAGACGTGGTCCACGGCAGTGGTTGACAACCTGCAGCTAAAATGCCTTTACTAATCTTCCAAGTTCCTTCTTTCCTTAAGACGCCTTCATTCAATTCTCCTCTCAGATTTACTCCTTCCCTTTTTTATGCTCCCACAGCACTTGAGGATTTCATATTTCTACCTTTATATCAGCATAGAGGTACATAGGATCTCTGGTAATGGAATGTGTAAGTCCCAAAAGGAGCTCATTCGCCTTTATACCTTCACCTCTCAACATAAAAGTGCATATTTTTAAATGGTTTCAAAAAGAAATCATGCCATGACTGTTGATAAAAAGAACATTCTTATGAGCAGATCCTCCTGTAACAGGCCAGATGGCAAACATATCAGACTTTGCAGACTGTGAGTCTCTGCTGCAACTACTCCACTGTGCCAATGCAGCACAAAAGCCGCCACACACAAGATAAAACTTCACAAGCACACATCGTGGGTGAGATTCGGTGTGTGGGGTGCAGAGTGCCAGCTCCTCTCTAATGAAGACTATCATCGACTATCTCTTTACAGCAAATAGAAAAACAGGGGTCTCATCAATATGTTACCTGTTCAAAATGCACACCTTAGCTCTCTGAACATAATGCTGTTTTTCCTAGCTTAATAAGATCCACACAAAAATGTTGTTTACATTGTACCTGAATAATTTCAGAATTAAATTTCGATTCCAAATGTGCTGCTCTTTCTGCTTCAATATTTTCTTCTAATTTCCTCACTCTCAGAGTAGTTGCCTGAAAACATTAAAAGTTTAAACTCATAAACATTGGTATTTAAATTGAATAGAGGACACTACATTGTCATTAACACTTTAGATTACTATAGCCTCATTTTTTTATTTGCAAGAGTGTAAAAGTCTTACTGTAAAAATCATGCTCAGAAAAAATGCTCCAGAGCTTGCCTTCTTTTTCTTCACTAATACTTTACATATAATAAATTGTACATAATGAAAGTGTAGAACTTGGTAAGTTTTGTGTGTGTGTATATATATATAATCTATTCATTTATATACCCACAAAATCATTGCCATAATCAAGACAGAAAAATACTTCCATCACCCCTAAAGAATCCTTGCGTCCCTTGGTCACCTCTTCATCCACGCCCTTGCTACCTCACCCACATGCTCAAGTGACCACTGATCTGCTTTTAGTCACTACAGGTCACTTCCTGCTTTCCAGAATTCAATATAAATTGGATCATAGATTGTCCACTCTTTACTGTCTGGCTTTTCTCCTCGCAGCATTATTCCCTCCCTCCATGTGGCTGCGCCTATTAGCAGTTCACCTTGTGTTGTTAAAGTGCCCCACTGTGTTGATACATCACAGCTGGTTTCTCAGTTCACCAACCGACGGACATTTGAATTGTTTCCAGTTTGGGCTGTACAAACCGACCTGCTGTGAACATTTGTGTATAAGTCTTTATCTTTTGTTTCTCTGGGGTCCATAGTGAGGGACAGAATGACTGGGTCAGATGGTAGGTATGCATTAATGTTTTATGAAACTGCCAAACTGTTTCACAAATTGTTTCCAGTCTCAGCAACACTTGGCCATGGTGGCATGGTCATCTTTTGAGTTATCCAGGGGCCAGGGTTAGACATTCAAATAGGAATATAATGGTATCTCATTTTAGTTTCAATTTTCATTTTCCTAATAACTAGTGACACTGAGCATCTTTCTATATGTTTACTTACCATCTGTACATCTTCTCTGTTGAAGTTTCTCCTTAAATCTTTTCCTCATTTTTTTAATTGGGTTTTTTCTGTCATTATTGAATTTTGAGAATTTATTATATAATCGAGATACAAGTCATTTGTTGGATATGTGATTTACAAATATTTACTCCCAAATATTGTCTACAGCTTCTCTTTTTATTCTTTAACGTCAGTGTCTTTCACATAGAAGCTTTCATTGTGACAAAGTCTAATTTATTAGTTAGGGCTGTGTGACTAGGCTATGGGACCACCATGCTGCACATGTCTCAGGATAATACTAGTAAAGAAGAGCCACACCTAGGATTCTGTCAAATATAGACAGTTCATCAGTGACAGAGAAAGACACTACTAATTTAATTTCCTTTCTTGGATAAAATTTGGGCTAGAAAGGTCTGTATTCATTGCACTTACTTATTTGTTGTATTTAGCCTTAGCTGAAGGTTTTTTAAATGCTCGGCTTGATTAATTTGATTTTTCCTCTTTTCTCCTGTCTTTTCTTTTTCTGCACATAGACACAGCTGGTAATATATCACAACCAGAAAGGACATACATAAAAATAGGATAATCTAAAAACTAACCAAGCAGTCTGTGGAGAATAAATGACTATACTTTTCTTTGAGCAAAGCATATTCCCATAATGTCCACTATAGTTCAGAATCTAAACACAAAAAGATGAAAAAAAAACAAACCCAGGTGCCCATCAACGGATGAGTGGATAAACAAAACATGGTATATCCACACAATGCAATATCATTTGGGCATTAAAAAGGAACTACGTACCAGCATATGCCAAAACAGAGATTAACCTTGAAAACGTACATTAAGTGAAAGACACCAGATACAAAAAACTACATATCAAATAACATAATTTATATGAAATGACTAGAATAGGCAAACTAGGAAATCCTAGAGACAGAAAGTTATTTCCAGTAGCTGGAGATGTGGGAAGGGAGGAATGAGCACTGACTGCTAAAGGGCATAAAGTTTCGTACTGGAGTGATAAGGATATTCTGGAGCCAGGCAGCAGTAATGGTTTCATAACCCTGAGCTGCATACTTTAAAAAGGTGTAGTCAATGATACATATTCTATTTCAATTTAAAAATAAAAGAATCCTTAAGTTCAAGAACTAGTGACATTTCAAACAAGTGACAGCCGTCTATGTCCAGCTTCCTGATTTCTGTTAAAGAGTTCCTCTCAATGCTGATTTTGAATCCTTAGAACAAGGGACCTCCACTGCTTGTTCGTATAAAGCATGGTATATACCAGAGCAGAAAGATTCTTATGGCTAGACGGATCAAAATCAGTATTACCCTAGGTTGGGCCAACACTAGTAAAAAAAAAAATTTTCTTTTAATGTAATGCCACAAGATGAAGTTCCTGTCCTTGAAGAACTAAAGCCAACTTTCCCAATATTCAAAATAGTCGTGTTAGGTTCTGCAAGCCAGAAGAAGTCTAACCAGTGTCAAGGAAATAATCCATAGACATTTGAGAATAAAGATCAAAACAGGTAAAAAGCTAACAGAGGGCAAATAGAAGAAACCAGTCTAATAATATGAAAATATTTATATTTCATATTCAAAAGGCATCCACATAATTATATCAAGTGTTATATTTTATTAAAATACAGACTATTCAGTGTTTCCATGATAAGAGTCAACAAGTCTTCATTTTTCATGTACTATTGTCATATTAATTTACCTGATTTTACTCCAAAAGTCAATTGGAGAAGGCAACGGCAACCCACTCCAGTATTCTTGCCTGGAGAATCCCAGGGACAGCAGAGCCTGGCAAGCTATAGACCATGGGGTCACAAAGAGTCAGACATGACTGAGTGACTAACACATACACACACACTCCGAAAGTCAGTAGGATTTTTTTTCTGCCTGAACCAAAATCAAACAGGTTGAAATAATAAACCAGAGATCACATTTCATACTTTCCTATTTTAAATGAAACACGCAGAAGAAAAATTTATAAACTATTATTACTAAAATAATCAGTAAAGAGAGCAAAAAAATCTTAAACAAATTTCTTCAAAGAGTGCATTTTGTTGACAGGCATAATTAAAATGTTAGTCGCTCAGTCATGTCTCACTCGTTGTGAGTCCATGGACTGTAGCCTGCCAGTCTCCTCTATCTACTGAATTCTCCAGGCAATAATACTGGGATGGGTAGCCATTCCCTTCTAACAATTTTTTTTTTTTTAAATCTTATAGTCTGGTGAATTAATTCTTATATCCAGCAGAGGGTGCTAGAGGAACATCAACTTGCTGTTCACAAATACTTTTCTCCAGTATCACCTAGAGAACTAACATAACAATCATAATCTGACTCCCATTAGTCTCCCATCCTAATATAATCAGCAAAGCAAGAGCAGAAAGAATAACAGAATTCAGATCAAAGTACAAAATCCAACACAAATTCATACACACCACCAGCAAGTTTAACTATATAGAAGTTTGCTTGTAATACAAAGATTATACTATATACTGTCTGTTCCCTAATACTATGAACATCAGAGTTCTTTATGTGACAAAAAATGATCACATATTTTATCATTTATAAGCTGGTTGTCACATCCTTTCTGACTTCAATATACAGCCAAGAGATTTTTACTCCAGTAAATTCTACTATTCATTGTACCCAATTTTTTTTTATTTTATGACTTATATCTCATTAATCACAATAATGGAAAAGGTCAGTTTTCATTCCAATCCCAAAGAAAGGCAATGCCAAAGAATGCTCAAACTACCACACAATTGCACTCATCTCACACACTAGCAAAGTAATGCTCAAAATTCTCCAAGCCAGGCTTCANTCAGAAAATGAAGATCATGGCATCTGGTCCCATCACTTCATGGGAAATAGATGGGGAAACAGTGGAAACAGTGTCAGACTGTATTTTGGGGGGCTCCAAAATCACTGTAGATGGTGATTGCAGCCATGAAATTAAAAGACTTACTCCTTGGAAGGAAAGTTACGACCAACCTAGACAGCATACAAAAAAGCAGAGACATTACTTTGCCAACAAAGGTCTGTCTAGTCAAGGCTATGGTTTTTCCTGTGGTCATGTATAGATGTTGAGAGTTGGACTATGAAGAAAGCTGAGTGCCGAAGAATTGATGCTTTTGAACTGCGGTGTTGGAGAAGACTCTTGAGAGTCCCTTGGACTGCAAGGAGATGCAACCAGCCCATTCTAAAGGAGATCAATCCTGGGTGTTCATTGGAAGGACTGATGCTGAAGCTGAAACTCCAATACTTTGACTACCTCATACGAAGAGTTGACTCATTGGAAAAGGTTTGGGGGCAGGAGGAGAAGGGGACAACAGATGATGAGATGGCTGGATGGCATCACCAACTTGATGGACGTGAGTCTGAGTGAACTCCAGGTGTTGGTGATGGACAGGGGGCCTGGGTTGCTGCAATTCATGGGGTCGCCAAGAGTCGGACACGACTGAGCGACTGAACTGAACTGAAATCACATTAAGCCCAATTAGACAACCTGCTCCACTTAAGAAAAGTGACTGTTCATTCTTTGAATAAGGTAACATACACAAAAAACAGCATTCTGTGGTAACACAGGACATGAGCCAACTCCAGTTCAGCAGCAGAACTAACCAAACGCATCCAGTCCGTATTTGTTCTCCACATCACATCTGGTCCCATGGCCTCCACAGCCTGCTCCAAAGCTTCACAAAAGTTACGAAAACATGCATACAAAGAATTTGCTGAGAGACTGGGCAAAAACAGTTCCTACTATTACACGTTCTTGCCTCCTCAAGTATACCCAGTCTTGAGGATTATATATTAACTTAAAGGGATCAGTGAAGCAGAAAAACCTTCATATACGACATGCAGTCTATTAAAATGGACATCAAGAAAAATAAGGGAGGAAATATCACACAAGTACCACTAATGAGAGATTTTTCAGTAGTGTGCTATACAGTACTGATTCCAAAAAAAAACAGTTGTACAAAATTTACCCCAGAATGTCAATAGCTGTGTAAATAGAAAGTGGTTATTTAACTTTTGTTTCAGATTTCATCACCTGATATTTTCCATTAATGAATACTTCTAGAAGTAACCAATATAGTAATAATCCATCTTCAAGAAGATGATTCCAATGGGTTGATTAATTCTATAATGGTTACTTTAAAGGTAAGTATATATATTATATTTTAGTGGTTGTAAATAATATATTATATGTGTGTTAACAATTAACTATAATACTACCTGTGTGGGGGAAAGCAAGCCTAGTTACTATACTTGGAGTCCTTAAACTGAAGATCTCAAAGTATTTTATGTTATCAAAAAAGATCTCTTAAAAAGTCAAAATCTCTAAGGAACAGAATTTACGAGCCACAAATTCAGATCAGCAGCGTAATAAATTAATTTAGCATCTTTAAAATCATCTTTACTTAAAATTTCTGATTTTAAAAATCCATTATGAACATAGATATAAAAATGTGTAATACTTATAAGCACAATAGTATAACCCAGGTGATTTCATTGCTTATCATTTATAGTTGGTAATCAACACAAATAAATGTTTAAAAACCATGTCTACAAACACATGATGCCTTTAAAAAGATAATTCATATAAGGTTCTTTTCATGGACAATACAAAAGGTGCGATCCACTTTCTCTTCCTTTTTCACTTGAGTATAGTACATGTATAAAGGAAAAAGCTACACTCTACCTTTCCTTATTTCACCATAATATAGAATATGACTGACAGGAGCAATTCAGAATTTATTTGCAAACACTGCTCTCTCTCCTCTATAATCTTCATGAGATTCTTCAGTTCTCTCAAAACTAGGTTTGCATCTTCTCTTTTCTCTTTTCTCATTGAGTTAAGCTTATTTCCCATGATAAAAAAAAAAAAAACCTCCCCTAGTTGTAAAGAGATTTATAAAAGCTACGGATATTTCTTTTTCCAGTTCACTTTTCCCTTGGTTCTCTGGTACCCAGCACCACATTCAGAAAATTGGACTGGGAGTTTGTTTTGTTTTGTTTTTTTTAATCTAAGAAACCATTGATCCATGTTAAGAAGATTAAGCCACATATATATAAACTTCTTTAGCCCAGGCACATAAAAAAATATCACCTTTTCATGAAATGTAACTGCTAAAGCTTCATTGAAATTTAAATCATTTATTAGGGTAAATGTCTATTATATTAGCTGATTTAGTTTGCTATTACTGACATTAAATAATGTGCTCTGTTAAATTAAAATTCCAACAATTTTCTCTTTACTATTATTTGATTTTATATTAATCCTTTTTAAAAAATAACACTGATTCAGTTCAGTTCAGTTTAGTCGCTCAGTCGTGTCCAACTCGTTGCAACTCCATGGACTGCAGCACACCAGGCTTCCCTGTCCATTACCAACTCACAGAGCTTGCTCAAACTCATGTCCATTGAGTCGGTGATGCCATCCAACCATCTCATCCTCTGTAGTCCCCCTCTCCTCCCACCTTTAATCCTTCCCAGCATCAGGGTCTTCTCCAATGAGTCGGTTCTTCGCACCAGGCGGCCAAAGTATTGCAGTTTCAGCTTCAGCATCAGTCCTTCCAATGAATATTCAGGACTGACTTCCTTTAGGATTGACTGGTTGGATCTCCTTGCAGTCCAGGGGACTCTCAAGAGTCTTCTCCAACACCACAGTTCAAAAGCATCAATTCTTCAGCGCTCAGCTTTCTTTAGAATCCAACTCTCACATCCATACATGACTACTGGAAAAACCACAGCTTTGACTAGATGGACTTTTGTTGGTAAAGTAACATCTCTGCTTTTTAATGTGCTGTCTAGGTTGGTCATAGCTTTTCTTACAAGGAGCAAGTGTCTTTTAATTTCATGGCTGCAGTCACCATCTACAGTGATTTTGGAGCCCCTCCAAAATAAAGTCTGACACTGTTTCCACTGTTTCCCCATCTATTTCCCATGAAGTGATGGGACCAGATGCCATGATCTTCGTTTTCTGAATGTTGAGTTTTAAGTCAGCTTTTTCACTCTCCTCTTTCACTTTCATCAAGAAGCTCTTTAGTCCTTCTTCACTTTCTGCCATAAGGGTGGTGTCTTCTGCATATCTGAGGTTATTGATATTTCTCCCAGCAATCATGAATCCAGCTTGTGCTTCATCCAGCCTGGCATTTCACATGATGTACTCTGCATATAAGTTAAATAAGCAGGGTGACAATATACAGCCTTGATGTACTCCTTTTCCTATTTGGAACCAGTCTGTTGTTCCATGTCCAGTTATAACTGTTGCTTCTTGACCTGCACAGAGATTTCTCAGGAGGTAGGTCAGGTGGTCTGATTCCCATCTCTTTAAGAATTTTCCACAGTTTGTTGTGATCCACACAGTCAAAGGCTTTTGCGTAGTCAATAAAGCAAAAATAGATGTTTTTCTGGAACTCTCTCATTTTTTCGATGATCCAGTGGATGTTGGCAATTTGATCTCTGTGTCGTACCTAGAATTACTAGTTCTTAATGTCGCCATGCACGTGTGCTTACTCACACAGTTGTAATAGAATGTAAAACTAGCATAAATTGCTGTCTATAAATTTAACTTCTCCTTCATTGTATCATCATCTTGTCAAACAGCCAATATAAAATACATTCACTTAAATATAAAGCAAAAATCTGTAAGGTATCTAAACATGAAGAATTATAGATAAATGAAAGGACTGTACTTGTTCGCTTTGTTGTTGCTTTTCAGTCACTCAGTCGTGTCTGACTCTTTGTGAGCCCACAGACTGCAGCACGCCAGGCTTCCCTGTCCTTCACTATCTCCCAGAGTTTGCTCAAACTCATGTCCATTAAGTCAATGATGCCATTCAACCATCTCGCCCTCTGTCACCCTTTACTCTTCCTGCCCTCAATTTTTCCCGGCATCAGGGTCTTTTCCAATAAGCTGGCTCTTTGAATCACTTGTCTAAAGTTTTGGAGCTTCAGCTTGAGCATCAGTCCTTCCAAAGAACATTCAGGGTTGATCTCCTTTAGGACTGACTGGTTTGATCTCCTTGCTGTCCAAGGGACTCTCAAGAGTCTTCTCCAGCCCTACAGTTCAAAAGCGTCAATCTTCAGCACTCAGCCTTCTTTATGGTCTGACTCTCTCATCCATAAATGACTACTGGGAAAACCATAGCTTTGACTGTATGGACCTTTGTTGGCAAAGTCCATTTAGAAAATTCTTAAAAATAGAATAAAAATAGACTCTCTGGACACCCTCAAAGCTTCAAATTCTCCAAAAGCAGAGACCTGAGATTATCAAAAGTATCCACAGTAGCTAAGAAAAATCTCAGTGTAAAACAAGCCTAAAACAGTTTTATATTTACAACATTAATCAGTTTAAAAATGAGACATTGGGGCAAGTAAGCATTTTAGAAGAAAAAAATCAATTCTGAGTTATCCAAAAACAAATCCTAAAGGTTAGGCATCAGACACTTCCTCAACTGAGTCAAAACTGACTTATCAAGAATCTTACCCACAAAAATCACTGTTACCTAGCACTTCTTCATACCTAGAAGCAATTAAAATGTTTTTAGTGATGATCACAGACTTTTATAGCATCCTAAAGTGACTTCTAAATGATTTTTTTAATTCTAAGAAATTTAGAACTTTGACCCTGTTCTAATTCTTTTCTAACAGGCTATCTACAAACACATATTAAAAATGATTATATAAAATATGATTATACTTTCTGAGTCTTCTGCCTCAAAAAAGATTTTCAGCACAAAAAACAAGCTAAAAATATTAGTTAAAATATAATCTCACTTTCAATTTTTTTTCATTAGCCTTATATAATATAAGGCCACATGTGGTAAAAGTATGAGTAATTTATCTTTGCCAAGTTCATATTTGGCATTAATAATAAGGAACCCATACCCCACTTTCCTTATTATTAACATCTTACAATCACAGAGCATAAATAGCTCATTAATATGTATAATAGGTCTGACCCTCAGCTTCAGCGCACGGGAGTCGGCGCTCCTCCACGAGGAAGGGGTGAAAAAGTTTGTCTTGCGGGCGAGACGGCACCTTGGCGCCCAGACAATGCTCCCACTGCAACTCTGCCGCAGCTGGCCATTCTTTTTCTTCGGTTTCCCTGTCACTGCCCCAGGGCATGAAAGAGCTCTGCTGTCTGGATTGAAAAATGGGGGGCTTACCTGAGAGTGCAAGAGGGGGGCGTCCACTACCGGCTGGAAGCTGGTGCCGTCCCCAATTTTTTTTTTAATGTATAATGGACCTGAATAGATATTTCCCCAATGATATGCAAATGACCAATAAGCACATGAAATGATACTCAACATCATTAGTGATCAGAGAAATGCAAAGCAAAACCACAAGATACCATTATACATCCGCTAAAGTGGCTACAGTTGGAAATAATGATAATAGCAAGTATTGCTGAGCATCTGAAGACACTGGAACCCTCATACATCGCTGGAGGAAATGAAAAACAGGACTATCATTGTGTAAAACAGTCTGACAGCTTCCCCAAAAATTAAAAATAGTGCTATCATGGCACCCAGCAGTTCCACTCCAAGGTGAAACCAAAGACACGTCCACGCAAAACACTCTACACAGATGTCCATAGAGGCATTATCCATAATAGTCAAAAAGTGAAAACAACGTGCATGTCTATCTCCTGATGAAAGGATACACAAAATGTGATCTTATATCCATATCGTAATAGAGAGGAATAAAGTGCTGATGTGCAATACAACATGGATGAATCCTAACAACTGAAATCCATGCTAACTGAAAAAACTTACAGAAGACCACACATCGCATGATTCTGTTAATATGAAATGTCCCGAACAGGCTATAGAACCAGAGGTAGATTAATGTCCTTCTAGGATGAGAAGCTGGGGGAAGAGGAGAATGAGAACAGACAAATACGTAGAAACAGAAGTAGATTAATGTCTTTTTAGGATGAGAGGATAGGGAAGAGGAGAATGCTAGCTCTTGGGGTGGAGTTTCTTACTGACGTGATGAAAACACACTCAAATAAATTGTTGTGATAGTTGTACAGCTCTGTGAATATACTAAAGCCCACTGAATTGTACACTATAAATGGGTGAATTTGTAGCATGCAAATTATCTCAATAAAGTTTTTAATATCATCAGTATGAAAAATTTGACCTCCAGGCATCCACCTCCCCACCTTAACTAGCCGTACAACTACACCTCTCTAACCACTACACAAACTCACAAACTGGACGTTTTTTATCTGGAAACTGTCAGTCTGAACCCAGGTTGGGCATGGAGAGAAACGAGGTGGGCAGATCAGGACTAGGAGAACTGGTATACAAAAGTGAAACCAGGGGAAATTCTGTACACTGAAGAAAATGATACACAGATTTTTCCTCCATTTCCTTCTTCCATTTAATAACCACCAAAGAGGAAAGTGGCAGATCACTCCATGTAGAACTCAAGAAACAGAGAAAACACCTATAGACTGTAACATTTCCCCAGCTGCCAATGAAAGATTCAGCACATCTCCTCACTCTACAGTATGGTTTCCCCAGGACCAATACTTGTATTTGAGTGCTACTCAGCATCTCCAAGTGGATGTCTAATGGGCATGCCAATTTTAACGTTATCTAAAACCAAACTTCTCGCCTTTCTCAAATTTACTCCACTTGCGTTCTTGCCCACACTGAGTAAAGAGCAGCATCATTCCCCATTCCCCAAAGGCTCAAGCCAATATCTTTGGCATTATCCTTTATTCCCTTTTTTTTTCTCTCACAAGCCAGGTCCAGTGAGTCTGCAAACCCTACTGGTTCTATCTTCTAAAATCACATACAAAATCTGACCACCTCCTCTACCACTGCTGCTGCTGCTAAGTCACTTCAGTCGTGTCCGACTCTGTGCCCACCAGGCTCCTCTGTCCCTGGGATTCTCCAGGCAAGAACACTGGAGTAGGTTGCCATTTCCTTCTCCAATGCACGAAAGTGAAAAGTAAAAGTTAAGTCGCTCAGTCACGTCCGAGTCTTAGAGACCCCATGGACTGTAGCCCACCAGGCTCCTCCATCCATGGGATTCTCCAGGCAAGAGTACTGGAGTGGGGTGCCATTGCCTTCTCCCTCTACTTTGGTCTAAAACACCACAATCTCTAAATTTTAATAGCTTCCTAAGTGGCCTCTTACAATCTGTCTTCCAAAGAGTATACAGACAAATCAGAGGGGACATGTCACTCCTCTCCGCAAAACTGCGCAATGTCTTAATATCTCAGAAAGAAAGCCAAAGTTCTTACAAAATTCCCAAAGACCTTCAAGACTCTATAACATCTGCGTACCTTTCAATATACCCTAATCTCCTCTCTTGTTCAATACATTTCAACCACAATGGCCCACTTGCTGTTTCTCACGCTTTTCAAGCACATTCACATCTCGTGGCCTTTACACTTTCTATTCCTGTGTCTCCTGCATTGGTAAGCAGATTCTTTACCACTGAGCCAGCAGGGAAGCCCTCCACTGAATGTTTTTATGGGAACTGCTTTAACCCATAATATAATTTAGGGAGGATTCATATCTGTACACTGTTAAAAGTGTTTCCAAAATGTTTCGCCATTTTCTCTTAAGACTCTCAGTTACAATTCATACTTTTTAATGTACTTGTTGTTAGCTGTATTTCTATTTTGTCATTGTGGTAACAGAAACATTTTTAGTATCTTATTCTCTGATTATCGCTGGTATGTAAGATGTAAACATAATTATTATATATATTTTCTTCTTGACCTTCTTATTGAATGTTCTCACTGGCATCAATAATTTCAAAGTTGATTTTCTTGANGGGTTCTCAAGATTAAAGGGGTTATCAGTATCATTTACCCATAAAAATCATGTTTTTTATTCTTAAATTAATGCTTCTCTCCCATCTAAAGTCTAACTTGAAAAACATTTCACAAAACTAAGCAGCTACACAGGATTCAAACACTCCAAATTAGAATTTAATATTAGGTATACAAAATCTTTTCCTGCGTTGCTTCCCCAACCCTGTAATGTTAACAGTTACCTTCAAACTTTCCAAATTTTTCAGGACAATTAAATGAGTATTTTTTAATTAGGAGCAAAATAAAATGTACTCAGATACAAAAATTTTTAAGGAAGACAATATTCAATATAAATAAATGTCAAAATATTGTTTTATTGCAGAGAAAAGCTTTCTCTGACCTTAAATTACCTACTGGTCAACATATATATGCTATAAAAAAATGAAAAAATATACCTCAAACTCTTTTCTAAGACATTCCTCTCGTTGAGTACTAAATTCAAGTTCACTTGTTTGTCGCCGTAAAAGGTCAGAGCACTCCATGTGTTCAGCTTCTAATTTTTCTACTTTCTTGTGCATATTTTGTACAGCATTATCTTGCTCCTAGAAAAAAGTTCATTTCTGCATCATTAAAGTTTAAAAGCCAACAATGACTAAAATTTAATGAGCAACTAAACCTGTACTTCAACCATCATAATAGGTTCATTTATATAAGCAAGAGAAGTCTAGATATTATTCAGTGATGTTTCAGAATATACATGTATTTTAAAAGCACTACTGGAGTTTTATAATTAATACACATTACAACTGAAAATGTATATAACTTACTATGTTTGCTAGTTCAACTGACCTCTGAGAATATTTACATAAAGTTCAACTGTCATATACTAGGTTTTCCCTTCTCATTAAAATTTTATTTAAATATTTATTAAAACAAATGTATATTTCTCCTTTGTGTGATAAGGAATGATTTGTTTGAATACCTAATAATGACCCTTGAGAGATTTTTATGTGAGTTCATACTTTCTATGCTTAGAGCTTTTAAAGTTGCAGCCACTAGATGGCTGTATTTCATTTTCGCTTCAGTTTTCAAGATTTTAAATCTTTGCTGTACTACTGAAAGAAAATAGCATCAAGTAGTTCTATTTAAATCTCTCAATCTTCTTTTCCAACTAAACTCAGAAATCAGTTTAATTTTATAGAAGTTCAAATATAAAGTTAACACACATATCAAAGATATTTCCACAGTAACTAATCTAGATTCATCATTCTCACTTAAGGTCTTTGACAAAGTCCTGTTTACCATTTTTCCCTCACCAGCATCATCTTATTTGGGAACATACACACATATATTACACACAAATATACATGTTTCCATGTATTCCCAGCCACTCAAAAGTTGTCATCAGAGTCTGAGTGAGAATGTTGCAAGCACCAAATATAATTCTCTATAAAAGATTCTAAGTTTGGAAAGGACCCGGCAGCATAGTCCACAATCAAAGAATAAGAACAAAATTTAAATTCCTTCTCTTCACATTCCCTCATTTATAACTTATAATTCATATTCATATGAACTCAAGAATCATTTTCTTCAGGTAATGGAAATTCCTTAATATACAGAAGTTCATCTACTTATACATTTTCAATCTTTAAGCTATCATAGATAAGAACAAAGCTGGGTACCACAGCAGGAGTGTGCCAACACTGTCTACAACCAGCAAAAGCACTCACAATTTTTATCATGACTCTCCGGATTCAGAAACAAATGGTATGATGAATAGCGTTATGTAATCTGACTATATCATAAGAGTACCTTCATATATGAAAGCATGATTAAGACCGTTAAGCATACACAAGTATCAGACACCATTATTATTCTATATGATAGGACCTTCTCGTTTAAGCAATCAATAGTATTGATTCAAATCCACTGTTAAATTACATGCCTTCTTCATTTACAGATACCTAATCTCCAACTTTTAACCATCTGCTTAGACTACTGTGTATACATTAAAAAGAATAAAGAGCAATTCACAAAGCTGATTACAAAGTAATACAAGTAACTTGAAATTTAAAAAAGTCTATAACCAGGAAAACTTATCTCATAGTGGATGGCAATTATTTCAAGCACTATTAAATCAAGTAAGAGCTGTTAAAAATACTCAGTAAGTCTCACAGGATTTATTTATCAGATGACTTGTGATTCCCATTCTATTGATAAGTAATATAGAAAGAATACAATTATTCCAAATACTACACTAATGGATTCCCATCATTCCATGTGAGTTTGAATTTAATCCTATAAAAAAGAACTGGAAAATGAACTGCTGATCAGTTAGGACTTTTACTTTATGATGCTTGATTTATATTAAATATCACTTAACAGACAGCTTTCAAATAAAAGTCTTTCAAGATGTAGATGAAATTCTGACCTAAAAATCAGTTTTAATGCAGAAGTTGTCATCACTAATATTATGTGATAATTACTATACATTATTGGATGTAGATATAAATATACCTACACAGTTTTTTCTGAAAAAAAATGTTTTCCTCAGTACAGCATAGTTTTTAGGAATTCTATTCACATTCTAGTCACATAATTATGGAAGAAACTTGTATTACAGAATTAANCTAACAGATTACATTAATTAAAATTACCTTGATTAATTTCCTAATGTTAGACTCACTTGGCATTTCTTATATAAAGGCTTTTTATATTTTATCTTTTTTTCTATTTTGCTATATTCAGTTGGCTAATTTTATATAATATTTTTGCACCTATATTCATGAGTGAGATTGACTTTAATTATTTTTTCTTGTATCCTTGTCAGTTTAGTGTCAGGATTATTAGTTTGGTATGTTATCAAGATAACATACTTATCTTTCTTATTCTCTGGTAGAGTTTAAAGAAGACTGAAATTATTTGCTCCCTGAATGTTTCTTTCTGTTCATTCATGGAGCAATATAAGCCTGGGATTTTGACAATGACTCAATCTAGTTTTCTGCTTCCTTCATCTTCGTTAGTTGGGGAAGGTAGGAGGGTTTTATCTGTTTCAAATACCCACCAGATAATCCTACAGCAAAGATCATGGTTGAAAGAGCTAATACTGAAGAGCTTCCAATAAGTTTTTTAGTCCCTCACTCTTAAACACAAGAAAACGTGATATTTTTAAAAATCCCCAACATAAAAGATGAGTTCTAAATCAAACAGGGAGGACAAAAAACATTCCATGAACGGAATATATACAAAGAGAAGAAAACTTCAGAGTATCTTCAGAGAACATAAATAGTTCCAGAAAGGCAGAGTAAGGACCACCAAAAATTCTTTCCTCCAATACAGCTACAAGAACACTGGCAAGGACTTCCTTGGTGGTACAGTGGATAAGAATCTAGCTGCCAGTGCAGAAGACACGGGTTCAATCCCCAGTCTGGGAAGATTCCACATGCTGTGGAGCAACCAAGCTCATGCGCCACAACTAGCGAGCCAACACTCTATCCTGATCTATCAAGATCAAACTTTTTCATAACTAGAAATTAACCAAAGGCTTAAAATTTGCCTAAGAAGCATTTTATCTATATAAAATCATCTGAATCTCAGTAAGAACGGCAAGTTTTGTGGCATTTAAACTTGCGCCAATTCCACATTCCCTTCCTCCAACTCCTGATGGCCTTGAAAATCAATAGTCTTAATATAACAGCCAAGACATGGAAATAACCTTAATGTCCATCAGTGGATAAACAGATTAAAAAAAATATGGTATATAGCAGACAGATGCATGTGTGTATATATTATATATACAGTTGGCTCTGGAACAACATGGGTAGGTGTTCGAACTGCATCGGTCCACTTGTACATAATTTTTTTCAATAAATACTTTGGATAATTTTTTGGAGATCTGTGACAATTTGAAAAACTTCACAAACTGCATACCCTAGAAACGTTTGAAAAAAATTTTTAAGTTAGGTATGTCAAGAATGCACAAAACAGATATAGGTTCTAGTCCATTTTATCAATTACCACTATAAAATATACATAAATCTATTATTAAAAATTAAAATTTATCAAAACTTATGCACATACAGACTGTACATGGCCTCACATTCCAAAGAAATGTAAATATAAAGATGCAATGTTATAACTCCATAAGATTAACTGTAATCATATTGTATGACTATAATAATTTTGTATCCACCTCCTGTTGCTTTGCTCAAGTGAGCTCAAATGTTACAAGTATCTGCTTAAAATGGGCAGGATCTAGTCATCTCCACATGAGCAATTCATCTTTCCAGTCGGTTTCATATTGCAGCAAAAAGTGATTGATCAATCTCTCTCTCTCTCTCTCTCAGTTCTCACTTTTTTCACTGTTTAGTGCAATACTGTAAACCCTGAATAACACCACGGGACCCATATAAAGTATCACTACTGATGTTGGATGTGCTCCCTAGAAGCAAAGAAAAATCATGACATAACAAGAAAAAGTTGAACTGCTTGATAGGTACCATAGCTTCAGGTCTATAGCTGTGACCGCCTGCCATTTCAAGATAAACGAATCTAGTGTAGGGACCATTATAAAAGAAAAAGAAATCAGTGATGCCATGGCCGCAGCTGCAAGAGCAGGTGTGAAACCTTTGCACTTCTGGCAATGTATCTTTTTTATCTTATACTGAAAAGGCAGCCTTCAGGTGGGTGCAGCATTGCTCTAAGAAAGCCATACCTATAGACTCTAACATGATTAGAGAGAGAAAAAGCGAAGTCACTGTATGACTACTTAAAGCAAAAGGAAGGCGAAGGATCTAAAGCTGGAGAGTTTAATGCCAGCAAACAATGGTTTGATAATTTTAAAAAGAGGTTTGGCTTTAAAAAATGCAAAGATAACAGGAAAAGCAACTCCTGACAACTGAGAGGCAGCAGATAAGTTCCCAGATTCCTTTAAGAAAATCACTGAGGACTAAGACATGGCACAAACGAACCTATCTACAAAGCAGAAACAGACTCACAGACACAGAGAACAGACTTGTTGCTAAGGAGGAAGGGGCAAGGTGAAGATGGACTGGGAGTCTGGGGTTGCTAGTTGGAAACTATTGCATTTAGAATGGATAAACAACATTCTATTATATAGCACAGGAAACTACTAATATATCCAATCTCCTAGGATAAACCATAATGGAAAAGAATATTTTTAAAAATGTATAATCTTTAAAATCACTTTTAAACCATTTTAAGTCACTTTGTTGTACACAAGAAATTAGCACAACATTGTAAATCAACTATAATTCAATTTTAAAAAAAGAAAATCACTGAGGAGAAAGGATATCTGCCTGAACAAGTTTTTAATGCAGACCAAAATGCCTCATTTTGGAAAAATAACCTAAATGACATTTATTCATACGGAAGAGAAGCAACCATATAGGGTTTAAGGCAGGAAGAATAGACTAACTCTATTGTTCTGTGCAAATGAAGTTGGATTTATGATCAGTTCTGCCCTTTTCTATAAAGCTGCTAACCCCTGAGCTGAAAGTCCCTTGGTTGCACAAGGGACAAGAAGGCCTAAAGAACAAGAATACGTTTTGTGGATTGGGTCCATAGATGCTCTGTCCTTAAAGTTAGGAAATATCTTGCCAGTAAGTGACTGCATTTTAAAGTTCTCTTGTCATTGAACAAGCCACCCCTGGCCACCCAGAATCCCATATGTTTAACACTCAGTTCAGTTCAGTCACTCAGTTCTGTCCAACTCTTTGTGACTCCATAGACTGCAGGATGCCAGGCCTCCCTGTCCATCACCAACTCCTGGAATTTACTCAAACTCATGTCCATTGAGTAGGTGATGCCACCCAACCATCTCATTCTCTGTTGTCCCCTTTTCCTCCCACCTTCAATCTTTCCCAGCATCAGGGTCTTTTCTAGGGAGTCAGTTCTTCACATCAGGTGACCAAAGGACTGGAGTTTCAGCTTCAACATGAAACTGGACATGAAACAACAGACTGGTTCCAAATAGGAAAAGGAGTACATCAAGGCTGTATATTGTCACCCTGCTTATTTAAGTTATATGCAGAATACATCATGAGAAACGCTGGGCTGGAGGAAGCTCAAGCGGGAATCAAGATTGCTGGGAGAAATATCAATAACCTCAGATATGTAGATGACACCACCCTTATGGCAGAGAGAGGAGGAAAAAGCCTCTTGATGAAAGTGAAAGAGGCGAGTAAAAATGTTAGCTTAAAGCTCAACATTCAGAAAGGTAAGATCATGGCATCAGGTCCTGTCACTTCATGGCAAATAGATGGGGAAACAGTGAGAGACTTTATTTTGGGGGGCTCCAAAATCACTGCAGCTAGTGACTGCAGCCATGAAATTAAAAGACGCTTACTCCTTGGAAGGAAAGTTATGACCAACCTAGACAGCATATTAAAAAGCAGAGACATTACTTTGTCAACAATGGTCCGCCTAGTCAAGGCTATGGTTTTTCCAGTAGTCATGTGGATGTGAGAGTCGGACTATAATGAAAGCTGAGCACCAAAGAATTGATGCTTTTGAACTGTGGTGTTGGAGAAGGCTCTTGAGAGTCCCTTGGACTGCAAGGAGATCCAACCAGTCCATCCTAAAGGAGATCAATCCTTGGTGTTCACTGGAAGGACTGATGCTGAAACTGAAACTCCAATATTTTGGCCACCTGATGCAAAGAGCTGACTCATCTGAAAAGCCCCTGATGCTGGGAGGGGTTGGGAGCAGGAGGAGAAGGGGATGACAGAGGATGAGATGGTTGGATGATATCACCAACTCAATGGATGTGGGTTTGGGTAGACTCTGGCAGTTGGTGATGGATAGGGAGGCCTGGCATGCTGAGGTTCATGGGGTTGCAAAGAGTCAGACACAACTGAGAGACTGAACTGAACTGAGCTTTAAGCCAACTTTTTCACTCTCCTCTTTCACCCACATCAAGAGGCTCTTTAGTTCTTCACTTTCTGCCATAAGGGTGGTGTCATCTGCATATCTGAGATTTCTCCCAGCAATCTTGATTCCAGCTTGTGCTTCATCCAGCCCAGTGTCTCTCATGATGCACTCTGCATATAAGTTAAATAAGCATGGTGACAATATTCAGCCTTTATGTACTCCTTTTCCTGTTTGGAACCAGTCTGTTGTTCCATGTCCAGTTCTAACTGTTGCTTCCTGACCTGCATACAGATTTCTCAAGGGGAAGGTCAGGTGGTCTGGTATTTCCATCTCTTTCAGAAGTTTCCACTGTTTATTGTGATCCACACAGTCAAAGGCTTTGGCATAATCAATAAAGCAGAAATAGATGTTTTTCTGGAACTCTCTTGCTTTTTCCATGATCCAGAAGATGTTGGCAATTTGATCACTGGTTCCTCTGCCTTTTCTAATACCAGCTTGAAACATCTGGAAGTTCACGGTTCACGTATTGCTGAAGCCTGGCTTGGAGAATTTTGAGCATTACTTTACTAGCGTGTGAGATGAGTGCAATTGTGTGGTAGTCTGAGCATTCTTTGGCAATGCCTTTCTTTGGGATTGGAATGAAAACTGACCTTTTCCAGTCCTGTGGCCACTGCTGGGTTTTCGAAATTTGCTGGCATATTGAGTGCAGCATTTTCACAGCATCATCTTTCAGGATTTGAAATAGCGCAACTGGAATTCCATCACCTCCACTAGCTTTGTTCTTAGTGATGCTTCCTAAGGTCCATTTGACCTCACATTGCAGGATGTCTGGCTCTAGGTGACTGATCACACCATCGTGATTATCTGGGTCGTGAAGTTCTTTTTTGTACAGTTCTTCTGTGTATTCTTGCCACGTCTTCTTAATATCTTTGGCTTCTGTTAGGTCCATTTCTGTCCTTTATTGAGCCCATCTTTGCATGAAATGTTCCCTTGGTATCTCTGATTTTCTTGAAGAGATCTCTAGTCTTTCCCATTTATTGTTTTCCTCTATTTCTTTACACTGATCTTTGAGGAAGGCTTTCTTATCTTTCCTGCTATTATTTGGAACTCTGCATCTTTCCTTTTTTCCTTTGCTTTTTGCTTCTCTTCTTTTTACAGCTATTTGTAAGGCCTCCTCAGACAGCCACAGATGGAGGTTTCATGACATTGTACAGGAGACAGGGAGCAAGACCATCCCAAAGAAAAAGAATTGTTTAACACTAAAGACACTGAATGGTCTACCTGACCCAAACACAACATCTCTAATTTAGGATCTAGATCAGGGGGTCATAAGATCCGTTTCACGAATTACTGCCTTGTTGTGGCAAAGGGGCTTGCATAACTCAATGAAGCTATGAGCCATGTCATGTAAAGCCACCAAGGATGGACAGGTCATAGTGGAAAGGTCTGACAATATGTGGTCCACGGGAGAAGGAAATGGCAAACCACCCCAGTATACTTGCCGTGAGAACCTCATGAACTGTATGAAAAGACAAAAAGATACGACACTGAAAGATGAGTCCTCCAGGTCAGAAGGTGTCCAATATGCTACTAAAGCCCCAGAAAGAATGAAGTAGCTGGGCCAAAGTGGAAATGATGCTCGGCTGTGGATATGTCTGGTGATGGAAGTAAAATCTGATGCTGCAAAGAACAGTATTACATAGGAACACAGAATGTTAGGTCCATGAATCAAGGTAAACTGGAAGTGGTCAAGCAGGAAATGATAAGAATAAACATCAACATCTTAGGAATCAGTGAATTAAAATGGACAGGAAGGGGCAAATTTAATTCAGATGTCCATTATATCTACTACAGCGGGCAAGATTCCCACAGAAGAAATGGAGTAGCCCTCAAAGTCAACAAGAGTCCAAAATGCAGTACTTGGGTGCAACCTCAAAAATGACAGAATGATCTCGGTTCGTTTCCAAGGCAAACCATTCAACATCACAGCAATTCAGGCCTATGCCTCTACTACCAATGCTGAAGAAGCTGAAGCTGATCAGTTCTATGAAGACCTAGAAGACCTCCTAGAACTAACACTTAAAAAGATGTTATAATCATCACTGGGGATTGGAATGCAAAAGTAGGAAGTCAAGAGATACCTGGAGTAACAAGCCAGTTTGGCCTTGGAGTAAAAAATGAAGCAGGGCAAAGGTTAACTGAATTCTGCGAAGAGAATGTACTGTTCATAGAAAACACCCTTTTTCAACAACACAAAAGAGATGACTTTATACATGGACATCAGCAAGTGGTCAATACTGAAATCAAACTGATTAAATTCTTTGTAGCCAAAGATGGAATAGCTGTACACAGTCAACAAAAACAAGACCTGGAGCTAACTGTGGCTCAGATAATCAGTTCCTCATAGCAAAATTCAGGCTTAAACTAAAGAAAGTGGGAAAACCACTAAGCTAGCCAGGTACGACTTAAATCAAATCCCCAATAATATGCAGTGGAGGTGATGAACAGATTCAAGGGATGAGAGCTAGTAAATTGTGTGCCTGAGGAACTATGGACAGAGGTCGGTAATATTGTACAGGAGGCAGCGAACAAACCGTCCAAAGAAAAACAGATGTAAGAAGGAAATGTGGTTATCCAAGGAGGCTTTACAAATAGTTGAACAATGAAGAAAAGCGAAAAGCAAGGGAGAAACGGAAATGTACACCCAGCTAAACACAGAGTTCCAGAGAATAGCAAGGGGGGAAAAGAAGGCCTTCTTCAATGAACAGTGCATAAAAATAGAGGAAAACAACAGAAGGGGAAAGATTAGAGATCTCTTCAGGAAAACTAGAAATAGCAAGGGAACATTCCATCCAAAGCTGGGTACAATAAAAGACAGAAACAGTAGAGGTATAGAAGAAGTAGCAGAGATCAAGAAGAGATGGAAAAAATACACAGAAGAACTGTACAAAAAAGATGTTAATGATCCAGATAACCACAATGGTGTGATCAGTCACCCAGAGCCAGACATTCTGCAGTGTGAAGTCAAGGGGACCTTAGGAAGCACTGCTGTCAATAAAGCTAGTGGATGCGATGGAATTCCAGTAGAGCTATTCAAAACCCTGAAAGATGATGCTATCAAAGTATTGCACTCAATATGTCAGCAAATTTGGAAGACCCAGCAGTGGCCACAGGAAAAGGTCAATCCTCATCTCAATTCCCAAGAAGGGTAGTACTAAAGAATGTTCTAACCATCAGACACTTGCACTCATCTCCCATGCTAGTAAGGTCATGCTGAAAATCTTGCATTCTAGGCTTCAGCATTAACATGAAACAAGAACTTCCAGATACTCAAGCTGGGTTTAGAAAAGGCAGAGGAAGGAGAGATCAAATTGCCAACATTTGCTGGATCATAGAGAAAGCACAGTAATTCCAGAAAAACATCTAGTTTCATCAACTACACTAAAGTTTTTGACTGTGTGGATCATAACAAAATGTGAAAGCTCTTAAAGAGATGGGAATACCAGACCATCTTACCTGTTTCCTGGGAAATCTATATGTGGGTCAAGAAGCAACAGTTAGAACCCTGTATGAACTGAGTGGCTCACAACTGAGAAAGGAGTATGACAGGACTGTCTGTTGTCACCCTGTTTATTTAATCCATATGCTGAGCACATCATGAGAAATGCCAGGCTGGATGAGTTACAAGCTGGAATCGAGATTGGCTGGAGGAACATCAACTTCAGATATGCAAATGACACCACTCTAATGGCAGAAAGCAAAGAGGAACTAAAGAACCTCCTGCTGAGGGTGAAGCAGGAGAGTGGAAGTCTGCTTAAAACTAAATATTAAAAAAGCTACAATCGGCATCGGGCCCCGTTACATCATGGCAAATAGAAGGGGAAAAGATGGAAGTAGTGAGAGATTTCCCCTTCTTGGGAAAATTCAGTGCAGCTGGTGAATGCAGCCATGAAATCAGAAGACAGTTGCTTCTTAGCAGGAAAGCTATGACAAACCTAGACAGTGTTTTTGAAAGCAGAGACATCATTCTGAGGACAAAGGTCCATATAGTCAAGGCTATGGTCTTTCCAGTGGTCACATATGGTTGTGAGAGCTGGACCATAAAGAAGGCAGAACGCCAAGAACTGATGCCTTCGAACTGTGATGGTGGAGAAGACTCCGGAGAGTCCCTTGGAAAGCAAAGAGATCAAACCAGTCAATCTTAAAAGAAATCAACCCTGAATACTCATTGGAAGGACTAATGCTGAAGCTGAAGCTCCAATATTTTGATCACCTGATTCGAACAGCTGACTCACTAGAAAAGTCCCTGATGCTGGACAGATTGAGGGGATAAAGAAAAGAGGGAATCAGAGGATTAGATGGTTGGATGTCATGACCAATGCAACGGACATGAACTTGGGCAAACTCTGGGAGGTGGTGACAGACAGAGAGGGCTGGCAGGCTGCAATCCATGGGGTGGCAAAGAGTCAGACACGACTAGATGATGGAACAACAACACACACAGTACTCTATACAAAGGGTGGTTAATGCTATGGAAGAGAGCCCTGATAGAGACAACATCATATAAGTCTGGAAGGATTACAGCATTGAAAAATGCCATCATTATAGAAAAAGAAGTGCAAGCAGTCAAATCTGAAATAATAAATCTCTGCTAGAGGAAACTATGTCCAGATGTTATCCACGACTTCACAGAATTTATGACCGAGTCAATCAAGGAAATCATGAAAGAGATTATAGATACGAAAAAAATAAAAATAAAAAGATGGGGGGGTGAAGGGTTTCAAGATATAAATCTTGGAGAAATTCAAGACTGATAAACAGCACACTAGAGGAATTAACAGAAGATGACTCAATGGAGATGAGCATTTCCAAACCAGTGTCAGATGGTGAGGAAGATGACATAGAAGAAGCAGTGCCAGAAAACAAATTGATGCTGGTTTTAAGACTGCTTTTGACTTCTGTGAGGGGCAGGGAGGCCTGGCGTGCTGCAGTCCACGGGGTAGCAAAAGCTGAACACGAATTAGTGACTGAACAGCAAAGGACTTTTTTTATAACACGGAACTTTCCACGACATGGGCACTGAAACTAAGCCAAACAATGAAAGATAGGTTGGTATTATATAGAAACATTTCTAGAAAAATGAAAAAGCAAAAATGGCAGTCAGAAATGACAATGTATCTCTGTAAAGATACGCCAAGTACGTCTGCCTCTCTTGCCTCCCCTTTCATGTTCTCCACCTCTCCCACCTCTGCCACCACTGAGACAGCAACACCAACCTCTCCTCCTCAGCCTACTTAACATGAAGATGACAAGGGTGAAGGCCATTATGATGATTAACTTCTACTTAATAATCATCATCATCATGCATGCAGTAAATAATCAACATGTACACAGTTAACAAACTTATCCATTGTGTATATGTGTTTTCATGTGAGAGTCTGATAACTGTAGAGCTAGAACTGTATGAGATGCTTTTGGGTCACCATCATCAACTAAGTATTCATGCTGAACAGCACGTGCAAGATCTGTACTGAAGTAGATAGTCTATCCTGAAATAGACATGAGGTGCGTGAAAGTCACTCAGTCATATCTGACTCTTTGCAACTACATGGACTAAACACTCCATGGAGTTCTCCAGGCCAGAATACTGGAGTGGGCAGCTGATCCCTTCTCCAGGGGAATCTTTCCAACCCAGGGGTCAAACCCAGGTCTCCCACATTTGCAGGTGGATTCTTTACCAGCTGAGCCACCAGGGAAGCCCAAGGTGAGTGATATCTAATATAAAATTAATAATGAGCTAGTTTTCTGTTTTGTGACTTTGCTTTCAAAGAATTACATTATCGTACCATATGTCTCTCTCTTGTAAATAGAGAAAATGAGTATCAATCCATCATCACAAGTTAAGTGCTTTTTTTTTAATTCAACAATGTTTCCAATACAGTATTATGGAAAAACTGTATGCCACGGAAATACTGTATGCCATAACAAATTTATAAAAATGCTATAAATTAAGATATGATGTATGCATGATAAGTACAGTTAACAATACCATATTGTACTGGGCTTCCCAGGTGGTGCAGTAGTCAAGAATCTGCCTGCCAATTCAGGAGATACAAGAAACATGGGTTCAATCCCTGGGTCTGGAAGATCCCCTGGAGTAGCAAATGGCAACCCACTCCAGTATTCTTGCCTGGGAAATTTCATGGACAGAGGAGCCTAGCAGGCTACAGTCCATGGTGTCGTAAAGAGCAGGACAGGACTGAGGATGCATGCAGGAGGAGGAGGAGAATCAATTATGTTTCAATAAAACTGGAAAGAAAAAAAGAACTATAGCTATGAAACCCAACACCCTGGCTGCTTTCCATACTAAAAACATTCCATAAAACCAGAACTCAAGTATGAAATGAAGAGAGAAACTGTAAGGTCTCAAAAAGTCATAAGTGGAAAGAGGATATCACCAGTTAAGTTGACTGGATCAAACCTATCCAATCATCTCTGCTTGCTCCTGAAACCCCACTTAAATGAAGACAGAATAAAAGTGAGTGACAGAAGAGATGACAGCCAACAAGAGATGTCAAAAGTGAATTTGGGAGATGGAAAATAAATGGACAAGTGATTAAGTGATAGGTTTCAGCTTTCTCAACTTTGCTAAATACTCAAAAAAGGCAGGGCCTAATAGCAAGTTGAATTCATATCCGTAAAAAAAAAAATCAGAAATTGGAAGCAGCAATTACCCCTGAAGCCAAGCCATGGGGTGGCAGTGAACACAGAACACTGCTGGAAGCCTCTACAAGCAGCAGTTAGCTCTGTTCTCAGATCTCCCCTGCCAACTCCCTCCCAAAGGGCCCTCTCCATTCTGGAAAAAGAGAGAGTTTATTTGCAAACCCATAAGGCTGATCCAAAAACGTTCTGAGGTCATGAAAACCAGACCCAGCTGAAGGACAGGATAAGACACTTTATTAAAAATTAGAAGAGACTGGGAAATTGTGGGGGATGAAACCTCACAGCTCTGTTTCTCTCTTCAGCTCCCAAAACATTGACTCCTACACTTAAGGTACTATAAGGACAAAGAAGAGACTAGAAGCCTCCTTTGTGGGGAAATAACCAGGCCAAGGAGAAAAAGCTACAGATTCTGGCCTTTTAAAGGTTCTCCAATTAAATGGAAGGGCTCCACTCACAACAAGAGCTTTCTCCCAGCTTTTTAGTGCTTTTTTCTTAAACATGAACACACAGACAAGGATCACCAGACATTTGAGGAAAGCTTTTCATGTGAAATTCAGACAAATGGGACTAAACACTCAGAGAAAACAAAGACAATCTAGGGAGGAAGGGGGAGAGGAACCACCTTCAGAACAAGTATGACTTTCATCCACAGAGTAAAAATAAGGTAGTACAAACATGAAACAAGAAGAGTCTACTATATAAAAGTATAGTCAAAGAACAAGAAACAACTCTTGGAAATTAAAAAATTTAAAACCAGAAAGAAAATTTAATAGAAAAGTTGTGATAAAAAAATGGAAGAAATCTCTTCAAAAACAGAAAAAAAAAAAAAAAAGAGTGGAAAGCGGAAGAAATTAAGGATGTCAATTTATGGCAAACTGACCTATAAATCCAATTCAATCCTAATAAAATTACAAGGTTTCTTGGTGGATTATAAATAACATGTCAATTCTCAAACTCACATGGAAGATTAAAAGGCTAAGAATAACTCTCCTCCCTACTCCCTCAGAAAATATATTAAGAATATGGAGAAGGGAGTTTGCTCTACCTGATATCAAGATTTACTCTAAAGCCATGGCAAATAAAACAATTTAGTATTGATTTAGAAACAGATTAACATGTAAGTGAAACAGAACAAAGCACCAGGAACCAAACTGTAGATTTTATAAAGGAATTTGATATATGACACAGATGACATTTTAAATCAAGAAGTGGTAACAGCATAGACAGGTGAATAACTAGTAGAGACATTTGGCTATCCATTCAGAAAAAAATAAAATTAAACCTTCCTTCATTCTCTATACAGAAAAATATTTTTTCTTTATGACTTTAGGTTATATAAGATATAAAAAAGTACTATCAATAAAAGAAAATACTGATACATTCAACTACATTAAAATTTAAATCTGCACACAATGTAAGTTGTTTCCATGTCTCCACGAAGAGGAAAAAGATGTTTGCCATGGGATTTAAGTAACCAAGTTATCAAATATATTTGAAACTCCTATAAATCAATAAGAATATACAAACAAAAAGGATAAAGGGGAAAAAATAAAATTGCGGTTCACAAAAGAAGAAACATGAATGACCAATAAACATAACATGAGCAATGTCAGGGAAACAGAAATTTAAGCAAGAGAAATTTCACACACATTCTAATGCAAAAGAAATCAAATCTGAAAAATACCAAGGGTTCAAGAGACTTCAAGGGAAGAGAAAGTCTTCTCTCAAATTGATACAACCACTTGGGAGAATAACTTAGCATATATTTTATCTAATAATTGCAAATACACTAAATACATCCCACATAAAAATATTTGATGTTTATGGAAGCATTGCATGAAATAACAAACTTAGAAAGAAATTAAATCTCAGCCAATCCTGTAATGGATGATTATGCATATGATAAATCACTATAGATCAGTTAAATTGAATGCACTAGAAATAGTTTATTAACTGGGCTAAACCTCAAAAACAGAAGAGGGGAGAAAAGCTGAACAAAGACTCATACTGTGTGATACTGCATGCATCCTTTTTAAATAAACAAAATACTATTAAAAAAACAAAACATATATCATCAATGTTTACAGACAGAAAGTTTAACACCAACTTCAGAAGGATGGTTATCTTGTGGGGGTGGGGTGTTAGTGAATGATTCAGTCTTCAGTGATATAAAATGTGTCTGTTATGAATTCTTAGGCAAATAAGACAAATACTAAATGATCTAGATGGCAAATGTTGGCAATATTAATGGCACTGATTGGCTACATTGGGTATTAATTAATTATATATTAATCCCTATTAATTATTATATGTTCAGATACTTGTTATAGGTGTATGGTTTAATCAATATAATCCATGTCTGGGGTGCATTATAATAGACAAGAAAATTACAAAAGAACTATAAAATACCTCATGCAGTTATACATCCAAATTAACTTGCCTCCTCCCAAATAAATTTTTTAATTTTTTTTGTCACAGAATTTATTTTCTAATCAAACCAAAGATACCTGGATCCCTATAGTGAGTGAGTGTGTGTCTGTGTGTGTAACAAATTAAATCACATTAGTTCAGTTCAGTCACTCAGTCGTGTCTGACTCTTTACGACCTCATGGACTGTAGTACCCCAGGCTTCCCTGTCCATTACCAACTCCCACAGCTTGCTCAAACTCATGTCCATCGAGTCAGTGATCCCAACTTAATTAAATCACATTAAGGGTAGAACTGTGGTGTTGGAGAAGACTCTTGAGAGTCCCTTGGACTGCAAGGAAATCGAACTAGTCCATCCTAAAGGAAATCAGTCCTGAATATTCATTGGAAGGACTGATGCTGAAGCTGAAACTCCAATACTCTGGCCACCTGATGTGAAGAACTGACTCACTGGAAAAGACCCTGATGCTGGGAAAGACTGAAGGTGGGAGGAGAAGGGGACAACAGAGGATGAGATGGTTGGATGGCATCACTGACACGATGGACATGATTTTGAGTAGGCTCCAGGAGTTGGTGATGGTCAAGGAAGCCTGGCATGCTGCAGTCCATGGGGTTGCAAAGAGTTGGACAGGACTGAGCAACTGAACTAACTGACTGAAAGGTAGGGGAAAGTGAGTTTTTTTTTTCCACTAGAGGGAGGTGTTGAACTTAAAATATTTTAAAATGGAGTTTGTTTTTGAACTGACATTTAACATCAAAGTAAACCCCTCTGTGCTGTTAGAAAATAAACTTCCTTTCTTTCCACATCTTCCAGAAACATAGCCCCGAAAGTATAATTCTTTATATGCACTTATATAAACAATATTTCTTGAAGGCCAAAATAACGTTTCAAGTCTGAAGGATTAAAACAGTTAGAACATATCAGAGTTAAAGTAGTCCTCCTTCCTAACCTCTGAAATAAAACAACATAGATATAGTTACAACCTTAGTCCAGTACATGGTTATCTCTCTAAATCCCCAAAGTCAGCACAGTTCGACAATCAAAAACAGTGTTCACTGGCAACTCTATGTAATACCTATCACAGTTATAAAACTTGAAGATTCAGCAATTATACTTCTAGGCATTTACACAGCTGAATCACTTGTATGACAGCCCGAAGACACAGGCAAGGATGTTGGTGAACCATTTTAAAGTGAAGCAGAAAATTTTGAAGGAAATAAAATGTAGATCAATAAGGAATTTGTTAAATGTACTAGGAACTCCCACATAACAGAAAAGCTCACAAGCACTACAAGAATAATGCAAGAATTAAAAGATGGACACTGAATATTACTGAGGCATATTTATGTAATTATATGTTTATATACCCTTAGATGAGGGGTAGAACTGGAGTGGGCAGAGTAACAGGGCAGACCTCTACTTTCTGTTTTTAAAGTTCCCTATAGTAGGGGCATTTTTACAATGAGAACAATATATTTTAATTCTATAAATTGACTATTAAGATATGTTTGACCATTGATATAAGATATTGATATATTGATATAAGATATGTTTGACTTATACTGATATATGTTTGACTGTTGATAAGATATAATTGACTATTAAGGAATGTTTGGAAATAACAGGCAGTACCAGCGCCAGACTCACTTTCTACATCATTTGCTTACACAGGGCACCAGTGGACAGTTTCCCAGGAAACTACAAAGAAAAGCTCCTTGCTACCCTAGATCACTGAAGACAAAATTCTGAAATACTTCCTTTCCATGCAACAAACTCCAAGTTGTCCCTGGATCACAGCTGCACTTACCCAGTCGATCACTGACATGTATGCTGCTGCTGCTAAGTCGCTTCAGTCGTGTCTGACTCTGTGTGACCCCACAGACGTTAGCCCGCCAGGCTCCCCCGTCCCTGGGATTCTCCAGGCAAGGATGCTGGAGTGGGTTGCCATTTCCTTCTCCAATGCATGAAAGTGAAAAGTGAAAGTGAAGTCGCTCAGTCATGTCCGACTCCCAGAGACCCCATGGATTGCAGCCCACCAGGCTCCTCCATCCATGGGATTTTCCAGGCAAGAGTACTGGAGTGGAGTGCCATTGCCTTCTACAACTGACATGTATACCCCATCCCTAACTGCTGTCTTAGCACACATCCCACTGATGGATGCCGAATCTGATCCCACACCTAGTCTGACATCTTCCTTTACCACCACCCCCAACTCTTCCTCTTCCTCCTTCAGTCTGTGGTATTATTTTCAATGAACATTTCCCACGCTCCTCTGACATCACAAGCTCTCACCTCACTTGATCACTAGATATATAAATCAAATTTAGCCAGAATGAGGAAAGGGTCACTTTATTCCCTGGCTTAGTTACAGAATTTTGGAAATAAAATAAATATGAAAACATATATTCATCTTCTAAATGCTTTTAATTCTACTGATGAGTTATACATTGAAGTAAACTATAAAAATGACAAAGGAAAGAACACGGCAATTTACCACTGCATGTCCCATACTGCCTAGAATAGTAAAGCTCATGGCTAATAAGCATCCTCAAAGTTTTCACTGCTATTGCAGAAACAAACACATAAATAATTTAAATAAATAGAAGCAAAACATAAAATAACATATTTTCCCAAGATCAACATATATACGTCATTCTAAAATTATTATGGCTTTGCTTTGTTTCGAAATTTCAAAGAATGCCAAGAGAAGCATGGAATTTTTATGTTTATCAAAAGAGGACATGCATTTTTAAAAATGAAAAACGCTTTTTTAAAATGAGATAACTCCATTAAGAATCCCCATTAATATTCCAGAGAAGTGCACCTCTATTTATCACTTCAATACTGGGAAAGAAAGGAGACATGGGGAAAATTAAGATTTTCCTTTTACACAAGCCTGAATTCTAAAGCCCAGATGAGAGAAATATTATACCAGCTTTGTCTGTTTAAGATGTAGCTTCACTGAGGTTTTTTTCAAACTTATTTTAAAAACTGAATTCCCTTGGAGAGTTACACAAAAGAACACCATATGATACTAACACCTAATTATTGCATGGAAACCTAAACCCATCAACAGCCAATAATGAGAGGAGAGAATTTTCATCTATCCCTCAAGTTATTTAAAAAAAAAATAAAAAGACTTTTTTAAAATCTAAAAGGTTTCTAAGCTTGCTTTATAAAAGGAAAAGCAGTTTTCTTTTGGTAAAAAGGACAAGGAATTAAGAGACAGAGTTCTGAACATTTCAGTTATGGAATACAATAAAATCTATCTCACAGGTGGCAGTAACCTAAGGAATATATTCCTATTCTTCCCACTCATAATAATTAAAGATTGACAAAGAATTCCAAATTCTCTTAATACTTCATAATATAAAGTCTGATTTAACCATATACATTTCGTGTGAGGTTTAGAGGATTGATCAGGAAACTGTATTAAAATCGTGTCATCTACACATTAAAATATAGGTCTCTGCAAAATATAAATTTGGGGCTTCTGATTGGTAGTAGTGAAAATTTCTGAGTACTCAAAAATAAAGAGGTTATTTTCATTTACTTATGTGTACTTGTTTCTTTTAGGTAACCGTGAAGACAATTATCAATAACAGCTCAAATGCCCTCTGCTCTGTGATAAATTTCCCCAAATTCCCAGGCAATTCATTTCTCTTTTATGACCCCATAGCATTTTCTTTAAAACTGTATTATATTACAATATTTTCTCCTCTCTTTACATGCCTCTCCATGTTGAAAGATCTTTTAGGAAAGAAATCATATCTTCATCAATTTTATATCCTCAGGACCCATAGCAGGAACTCAGCAGGTACTTAGGAAATGAATAAAGGAACAGGTGACTGAATGAATGAGAGGACTAACTAACTATAAAATTACAAGCAGACTCTAAAAATACCAAGAGGTCAAAAGAGTAACTATCTTTACAGATTTCACAGAGGGAGTGACTGGGAAGAAAAGCATTGCCCACGGAACAAAGGTTTGGGAAATATGTGATACTCTTGGTATTCTCAACACTTACATATGCAACAAATTCAGTACTTCCACTGTTTACTGCCAGATTTCACTCTTAAAGAAATAGGTGCCTCCTATTCTCTGCAGGTTTAGGGCCACCTTCGTCTTATAAAACTGTTCCTAACACAAAAAGCAACTGTAAAATTTATTTTAGGTGAACATTTTTCATTCTGTAAAGAACAGATACCTTTGACATCTATATAAAGATTACATTTCAATGTCACTTTGTGTAGAAAAACTGTCTTATCACAAATTAATAGAAGAAATTATGGAAATTTATTTGAAATATTAAATTAGTTGATTAGTGAATGAACAGTTTTAATTTCTCCTAACTCTCCTTCAAAGTAATTTATAGAATGTCCTAAAGATATGCAATATACACAGAAGTAAGAATCTGGAGACTCATAATCTTTTCCCACACTAATTGCTCAGGCTATGATATGGCTAAATCACAAACTGCAGTCTGCTCACCTATAATGGAAATTATTAGATGAAATCAGTGATTTTCAAATTGCACTGTGTGTTGGCAGGGAAAGGGTTAAAAGAACATGATTAAGAATTTGCACTTCTTAAAGAGTTCAAAAGAGAGTATTACTATACTATATGATTTGTAAGCATCTTTTAATATCCAAAGTCTAATTATTCTATTTCTTTATTTTATTAAAGACTGCTAATAGTCTCCCATTTTAAACTGGAAAACTAAATGCCAAGTGTATATATGTCCTTTAAAAATCAAATAATTTATGCAATGGAAGTCACCTGACTCTAATTCTAATAGTATCTTTTGGAACCAGTTGCCCATGTTGTCATGTAACTACAAATGAAACATGGCCTTCTACGAATTATTTTCTCCTCGAGTAGGCAAGTCAATTATCTCACTAATGTAAATTTTAATATCATAAGCATTAAAAAGACATATTAAAGGATCTGAATTATTATTTTTAAATACCTGTACTATAAATTGTAACTCTCTTCTCTCTGCTTCCCATTGTTCTGCTTGTAATCTAAGCTCCTCCAATGCTGTCTCTCTGATATGAGACTCCACCTCATTCTTCTCCTCCTGATGTTTTTCCAACGCTTCCTTTACATGAATAAAATCTTGCTTTACTATTTCATCAATAAAAGTTATCTTTCTTCCTTCATCCGCAATTTAAATATACAAAGGGCTTTCCTTACCCATAGACTGTTAAAACTCACTATAATTTATGTTAAAAGAATTAATAGAATGATTATATTTTGACAATCAGAATAATATCTGAATAAGAAGCTATGATTACCCATTTAATTCAAGCAACATCTCATATATGTAATCCGTATAATGATAGATACAGGTAGATATAGATACAGTATTGATAGATACAGGTAGATATAAATATAGATATTAAATATAGATATTTAAACCAATCTTTCCAAAACATTTAGCTGCAGGGGACTGAACAAAATGCATCTTGATAAAAAGACAAAAACAAAGTAAACTGTCGGGCAAATATGTAATCTATATGTAAATCTGTATGTAAAGGAGATAATATGGAAAGCTCTAATTACCTATGAATATTAAAAATTTGAAAAATGAAATAAAACATTTTTAGGTAGGTCTGGACTATTAACTAATTTCTTGTTCTACAGATAAGCAGTATTTGCAAGATGCTTTTCTTTAGGGATTTTCTTAGTTGCACTACAAGATTTAATTTGGTTCAAAACATTAGAAGTATAAAAGGCAGGTTTCCTGAGAAGCCCAAATTTCTAAACTGTAGGGTTTAAAACGCAATCTGCATTAACACAAGAAGAAAGATTCTGTGGTTTACATGAGAGAGAGGGAAAACCTCCCCTGTCCTTATAAACTGTAGCATGGACCTTCAAAGTAAAGACTGCCCTTCCAACACTACTGGAAAGCCAGCAGGGAGAGCCTTGAGGCTTTTTCCCCTGAGGAGAAAACAGTGACCCCTCTTTATTCCCAAAGGTCTCCATGCAGATTAGTTCAAAGCCAATCGTGTAAAATCCAAGTTCTCCTACCAAACAGATGATCAAGATCACATCAAGATCCATAAGAGACTTGAGATGCAGGCTGACTGACTCTAAGGAATGCTGCCACCGTTACTCTTCTTTCCCCATAATTCCAGGACATTTTGTGTGGGGCAGTTTATATAGAGCAGCCCAAGGACTTGTAGTTTCAGTTGTCACTAAACTCCCCTCATTCAAGTACTAATGGAACCCTTGCCTATGTCTGGCACTGTTCCAGGGTCCAAGACTATTACAGTAAATAGAAGAGACAACTGTGACTGTTAGCAAGCAGGAAATCAAAAGTAGACATGGAAGGGAACCATTGTGCTAAAACTTTTACATTTGGCAAATCCATTTGTAAAATTATTTTTAGTGAAGATTTATTTCTAGTATTCTGAAAAGTCATTTACACCCTTAGTAAATGGAAAGCATTTTTACCACATTTTTTTTTTAAATTTAAATTGGTACTTGAAAAAAAAAATGCCAAACACAAACAATTCAAAATCTATCTTTTATGTGAGTGGCAACTTCAACTTTAAACCACACTTTTACTTTAGAAACTAAAAAAGAACAAAAAAATGGGAGGATAAATAGCTCACAATAATTTCAGTAAGAGGTCATCATATATTTCACCTACCATGCCATATACAATGTATTCTACATATATAATGAAGTTTATATCAGATATATAAAAATTTTTCTATATTTATTGTATATTCAGATCAAAATCTAGGGCCCACATTTCTAACATTTCTAAAATTCCAACTTTTCATGCTGCTAGACCAAAAGGGTTGTGGGTTCTTATCTTCTTACAATATTCCCATATAAGTGGGGTTTTTTTTATTTTGATCAGAGAACTCAAACTGTTTTTCACAAAAGAAACAGTATATATATTCACACATTGCTAAAGCGTATTACAAAACAGACCTGAAAATATGACCCCCCCAAAAAAAGAAGAAAGCGAGAGAGGAAAGGAGTTGGGAGGAGTGAGAAGGAAATTAGATTTGCTTGCTTTCTGGCATTTTCCTTTCCAAAGATAACTTCAAATAATGTATAATACATATAAGTTGTGACCGACTCTTGCAGCCCTATGGACTGCAGCCCGCCAGGCTCCTCTGTCAATGGGATTCTCCAAGCAAGAATACTAGAGTAGGTTGCCATTTCCTTCTCCAGGGGATCTTCCTGACCCAGGAATCAAACCTGGGTCTCCTTCATTGCAGACAGATTCTTTACTGACTGAGTTACAAGGGAAACCCATAATACATATCAATGAATATTAAATACAGAAAAATTTCTTCATGAAATATTTACCTGTAGAGTTTTCTCTAGTCTGCTTTTTTCTTTCATAAGTAAATCATATTCCTGATGACAATTTTGAATTATATTGTCTCTTTCTTCCAAATCATGTTCAAATCTTCTGCACTCTTCTTTCCATTTCTGCTGGGAAATCTGGAATGCTTTCTCAATCTCATTTGCCTTTCCCTGAAGTTCTACATTCTGAGCTGTTAAAAATATAAAAGAATAATGGGTATATTTACAACCACAAATTAAAACATAGGAGTTCAAAAACCTAGGCACTAGAGCTGATTTCATTTACAACGTCATCTTAAAACAAAACATTTAACCACTTCATATCAGTCAACATTGAAAAGTTCCTGTCCTAGAACCTATCTATTTTATAATTTCTCAGTCTCTTCTTCCCCTCCAGACAGAGGTGATTTTGCCATGAATTGGTTATGATATATTCCTAGAGCACATTCCTAGACCACAAGTTGCACCAGCTGTAACTCAAATGCTTTTTGTCCTATTCAAGAAAATAAATGTTTAAAAAAAAAAAAGTTAAAAAAAAAACCTGGATACTCTTTTTTAAAAGACTTGATAGGTTACAAATTTTGATTTTTGACTTAGCAAACAATACTCGTGGCATGTCTCATACTTAAGACCATCACAAAATTGAGGTTGTGAACCTTAAAACTAGAACTCTTTGCTCCCCTAAAGTTAGGCTCAACCTCCCATCCTAGTATTAACTCAACAATAACTATCACTTCCCAACTCACTACGGCTGCTGTTCTGTTTAAGCATCTGCTGCTGCTGCTAAGTCGCTTCAGTCGTGTCCGACTCTGTGCGACCCCACAGACGGCAGCCCACCAGGCTCCCCCATCCCTGGGATTCTCCAGGCAAGAACACTGGAGTGGGTTGCCATTTCCTTCTCCAATATTCATCTAGAAAAGAAGTAATGAAAGGCTTCCAGGTCTGTCTTCACCACCTACCACCTGATTAAACCTCTCTGACTCTCTAACACTCAGTGGGAATAAAGTGCCTCCTAGTTAAGCTGCTGTAAAGATAACATGGGAGTACCGGTGATGGACAGGGAAGCCTGGCGTGCTACAGTCCATGGGGTCGCAAAGAGTGGGACACAACTGAGCGACTGAACTGAACTATACTTGTTAAACAAACAAACAAAAAAACACTATTTGTAGTATTATTTCTAATTATATTTGTGTTTTAAATGGATCATGTATGTATTCAAATGGTTCAAACTACAAAAGTTATTTAAAAGGTACAAAAAGTCTCCCTCCCATTCAGTTACAAGATAATATTGTATTGTTTAGCACCCTGTTCCTTTGCAAATGGCTTATTTTTCTTTCCTTTCCTTTTCTTTTCTCTCTGAAAGCTTTAGGATCTTTACTTTGTCTCTATATTCTGGAATTTTATAATGCTATGCCTTCACGTGTCTTGCCTGGAGAATCCCGGGGACGGGGGAGCCTGGTGGGCTGCCGTCTGTGGGGTCGCACAGAGTCGGACACGGCTGAAGCGACTTAGCGGCAGCAGCAGCAGCAGGACTTCACGTGGGTCTATTTTCTTCCACTGTGGTAAATATTCAGTGGGCCCTTTCAGTCTGGTAACTCATATCTTTCAGTTCTGGGTGTTTTCTTTTTAAGCATTGATCATTTATCCCTTTCTGCTTTCTCTCTTATCTCTTTCAAGATCATCCACTATTCAGATTGGTCCTCAAAGTTTCTTGCCTTTTCTCTTTTATCTTTCTACCTTTGTCTCTACTCTAATTTGGGGAAATTTTTCCCACCTTCATCTTCCAGTGCTTTTGTTGCCATTTTTCATTTCTGACTTCATATTTTTAATTTCTAAGAGGCTTTTATTTTCTTTATACCCCCAGTTCTTATACCATGGATGGAACATATTCTTTTTCAGCTGCGAGGATATTAATAATGCTTATTTGTTAAATCTGCTCCTGGCAGAGTTTTTGATTCTTCCAGATTAATTCTTTTACTCCATTTTAGAGGATTTCCCAAGTATCTGCTAATTCTTGGTTATCTGTTCCCAATTAAGCATAACTATAAGGGTGGCACATCTTTTATACACTCACATAACTACTTCCCAGATTCTGAGCCTGATGACAGAAGTTGATAACTGTGGTCTGATAAATGTGGGATGGAAACTCCCTACATCACTATCATTAGATTTTTCTCTCGGCTTGGTCAGATGACCCATGGAAGAGTCTTCCAAGTTCCCACATGGAGTGCAGTAATCTCAAGGCTCACTTTTGGGAAAGTCAATAGAAAAAAGAGCCTAGAAGAAATAGAGCCTCAGTATTCAGTAGCAGCATGTTATCTTCCTGGTTTTGCCAGTCTGGAAACCCTGTATTTTATCATCTCTAGATATTAAGCCCCCAGTTTACACTAGGAAGTGGGAGTAATCCCAGAACAGCAGGCTCTTGGGAAGGGCATCTAAGAACATATGAGCTTCTAGAGCAAACAGCTATTAACTAACCTCCTTTATTTTACTGGGGCTTAGGATTCTGACATCTCAAGTCTGCTAAGTCAGTTATCCCTCATCCACTTGTTTTCCAACTTCCGATATTTTCTCTCTTGTCTTATCTCCTCTCTCAATCATTATGAGATTATCTCTTTTAATATTCCATAAATTCATTAGGTTTTTTCCTACTCTACCCTCAATATTTTATCACAAAAATTTTCAAAAATAAAGTTTAGCATAATAGAGTATTGTACAATGAACACCTATAAACTTCAGACTAGATTCTATGGTTAACATTTTGCCATATGTATATTCTTTACACATTCATACATACATCTATCTATGCATGCATTCATTTTCTCCAACCATCAGACCATCATAGTTCTTATACATTTCAAAACAAGGTGCAAATAAAAATAAATTTCAATCCTGAATAACTGAGCATTCATATCAATAATTAGAATTAAAATATATAATTCAATTATTTTGCAGGTAAAATTTACATATAGTGAAATTCATAAATCTTAAGTGTATCATTCAAAGAGATTTGATAAGTGCATACACTAATGTAGCCCAAACCCTTATCAAAATAAAGAACATTTCCTTCAATCTGAAAATTTCCCCCCTACATTTTTAGAGTCAGTTTCCCCCACCAACCCATCCTAAAGGTAACCATTATTGTGATTTTTTTTCAGCAAAAAATAGTTTTTCTGTCCTAGAATTTCATATAATGGAATCATACAAGAAGTCATCTTCTGTGTAAAATTTCACTCAGCATAATATTCCTGAGATTCATTCATGTTATTGAATGTATCAGGAGTTAGTTCATTTTTATTGCTGAGTAGTATTTTATCCAATGAATATACAAAAATGTTTTCTTCTTTTGTCAATGGACATTTAAGGTTTTTCTCCAATTCGGGGCTGTCATAAATAGAGCTGCTATTAAATTCTTATACAAGTCTTTTGTGGACAAATGTTTCTCAGAGAAAATACCAAAGAGTGAAATTTCTGGGTCATTGGAGAAAATAATATGTTTGTTTTTATGTTTTTTGTTTTTATGTTTTTTTGTTTGTTTTTATGTTTGCCAAGTTTTTTTTTTAAAGTAGTTGTACCACTTCACTTTCTCACTAACAAAATATAAGAAAGAGTTCCAATTGCTCTATATCTGAACATATTTGGTATTGACAGTCATTTCAGTTGAAGCCATCTGATGTCTATGCAGTGACAGTCAGTGTGATTTTAATATGCATTTCCCTGATGACAAGTGAGGGGAAGCATTTTTCATGTGATTACTGGAATTCTATCTTCCTCTGCAAAATGTCTGTTGAAATCACCTGACTTTGGGCAAGTAACTTTCCATCTTTCCTGGACTTCAATTTCTTCATAATTAAATAGAAGTCATTAACTTGTACATCTGATACCTTTCAAGTCTTGTAATTCTAAGTTTCAGACAGTAGTGTAGTAATTAAATGTCAAAGGTAATCAAAACTATCTTTGACCAACGGCCAGACCAAGACTAAGGATCATAAGCTTTTTAATACTATAACTTTGACATTTGTTGAGTCCATGCAATTAACAAAGCACTTTTGTTTTCTCATTTCATTTTTAAAACAGTTTAGTTTCAAGTATCAGTATGTGGCAGAATCAGGACCTAAATCTAAATCTTCTGAATTCATGTTCAGTGTTCTCTTCATTAAAATTAACTGAGTACAAGAATGTTCAGGGAAACACTATTCTTAATAACCAAAACCTAAACACTACCCACTACCACTGTCAACAAAAATGGAAGAATATAAGTGTGGTATGTTCACACTATATAGTGTTAAACATCAATATTAAGTTCATATGACAATAGGGATGAACTCATGAGCACAGTGTCGAGGGAAAGCAGCCAGACACAAAAGAGTACATACTATATGATTCTTTTCATGTAAAGTACAAAAAGGAGGCAAAATAAATTAATATCCTGCTATTAAAAGTCAGGATAGCAGTCATCTATGTGGAAGACTTTGACAATTTTCCACTCCATGACCCAGGTGCTGGTTATAAGTCATACACAGCTAGGCACATTTCTTTACATATATTATACTCTGTGGTTCCTAAACCTGGCTGATCAACAAATCAGCTGCAATGCTTTTTGAATATATAGATTCTCTGAGGCTAGAGATTCTGTTTCAGATTACATGGGACAGGAAGCCCATAATTCTTTTTTAAATCTCTATTTGATTCTACTGATTATTCATGGAACAAGTGCTCTACAAAGTGATTAACAGAATTTTGAACCTCTTTCTATACATATACAAAAACATTAATGTCAAGTAAATAAATGTTCATATAACTGCCAGAAAGCATACACACAACAGCAAAGTCTGTCTATCCCAAGCCAGTCATACCTCTGCTCTTATATGGAATCCATACACAACAGGGAGCAATGATATACAATGACATTACAACCCTAAACATGGAAAGAAACAGAAATGGTTTTACCACAGAGTTTTTCCTGTATCCTGTGTGCCTCAGCTAGCCTTTCTTCAGCAGCCCGTCTTCCGAGTCCAGCTTCCTTTCTAGCAACAGCCAGGTCGTACTCCAGACTTTGTCGCAACGCCTCTCCTTTTTCAACCTCGGAGCGTAGCTTGGCAACCTGGCTCTCATAGCTTGCCAGCTAAAAGCAGATTTCTGATATCATGAACCAACATTAAAACATGTCTCCAAGATTATGACACCATGAACTCAAACACTTAAATTAACACAGAAATTTGTTTCTGTAATATTTATAAGACAAGAATTTACACATTGATACTTCCTAAAAGACGGGAAAAGAAGCACTAACCTTACTACCAAACAACACTGATTAATTTTCTTATTCTAGAGAATCCACTAGAGAACAAAAATTAAAATGAAAAAAAATTCTGATACGAACTTCTTATCAAAATAAAGAGAAATCAACAGGTTTTAATCAGAAATAGTCATATGTGAAAAAGGCATGACATATGGTAAGCATTTAAAAATTCATTCTCTCCTTCCCTTCTAATCCATAATTGAAATCAAGAAGCTAAATATTTTATAAATATTTATTCTGATAAATATTGATAAATATCATCTGTATATTTCTCTTGATTATGATATTACTGATAGAGCATAAAGTAATAAAAGTACCAATTCTGCAGGGGTTTTAATAAACAAATATCTAATTCACTATTTGCAAGAGTTTGAACCAGATGATTTATAAAGTCCCTTCCCACTCTCAAATTCTATGATCTAAACAAAGATTAATTAAATGATATTAAATACTTGCTATATTTCAAGTACAGTGAAAATATAAAAACAAACATTATAGAGCTCTCGATCACAAGTAATGAAATGCTATAGAAAGGCATAAGGGATTAGTTTTACGAAAGAGATAAAAATATTATGATAGTTCAAAGAAAATCAAAATTACTTATTGCTGGAGGGAGAGAAAGATATGGCAGATGAGAGAGAATGCTATCAGAAAAGGAAAGCACAGAGCTACTACATCAGGCTAGAAATAATGGTTCAATTACCAAGAAAGAAGAAAAGACAAAAAGAATTTCTAAAGGGCAACATCAGAAATTACCATTAAGTAGCTGTGTAGCTGTTAATATGTAGAACAAGGAAGGAGTTACACTCTTTCTAGCATATAAAAAATAATTTTCATTTTAAAAATGTTATAAAAATAACAACTTCAGCTCACAAAATAAGAATCTACAATTATCTTTTAACATAGTAAGCTAATGAAAAAAATAAAACCTTAATTACACATTCAAGATAACTCCATTAATTTCAGAATCACTCCATCCCTCAGGAATAAAGCTGTTAACATCTGGGCATTCCCAGTTATGCCAGTCATTTACCCGTTTGTGCTCAGACCCACTCCACCCCCTATCCTTCTCCACACTGCTCTGTATTCCAGGAACTACACATGCCATGATGACTTAACCATGACTTCTCAAGAGTCTGAGTCAACAAGAGGCACTGTGCTGTACCTGAAGACAGGAAAAGAGAAGCCAGGGTATTTGTCCCTCTCTCAATTTACCCTGAGTAGCATCTCTTCCTTGTGCTTGCAAATACTTCTGGATAGGCCCTCCACCCATGGCCCTAATTTTTTCAACCTTAGGAACAGAAGTGGCTTCCTAATGTTACTACCCTCTGGGTCACCTTAACATCCCCCATTTGTCTTTTTACCTCTTCTGGTACTTGTGTAATCAATTCCATTTGGACATCTAGTAGTATTACTCTTAATACCAGAAATAGTTTTGAGATGGGTTCTCTGTTCTGTGAGCTTGTTGTTGTTGTTGTTTTTAATTTTTAAATTCTACCTATAAATGATATTGAGCTTCCCAGGTAGCTCTAGTGGTAAAGAGAGACTCAGAAGATGCAGGTTCAATCCTTGGGTTGGGAAGATACCCTGGAGGAGGAAATGGCAACCCACTCCAGTATTCTTGCCTAGAGAATCTCATGGACAGAGGAGCTTGGCAGGATACAGTCCATAGGGTTACAAAGAGTCAGACACAACTGAAGCAACCTAGCATGCATGCATAAATGATAGCATTCAGTAGTTGCCTTCTGTCTGACTTATTTCACTTACCATAATGCCCCCGAGGTCCATCTATGTTGTCACAAATGGCAAGATGTCACTCTTTATGGCTGAGTAATATTCCATTAAATATATGTCTTGTGTGTGTGTGTGTATACAAACATTTTCTCTATCCATTCAGCTACTGATGGATACTTAGATTTTAAAGATATTTTATGCCAATCACCCAGTGTATTAGTATTAGGAGTACCTGATAAGGCACATACCTGGCCTTAGTTTTTAGATGGTTTCATTCCTCTCTGCCTTGCTTTATAATGGACACATTTAGAAATCATATGGCTAAAAAAATTAATATATATGTAAAATCATCTAAACAAATAATTGAAACAATAAGAATGTATAGTAATTGGAGCTGAACCAATCATAACTACCTATTTTGAGAAAGCTCCCTTTCTTCCATAAGATAATTTCCAT